>CM023950.1:39014944-39178211 GCA_013407115.1 Glycine latifolia | reverse complement strand
GATTGTGAATCCGTAAGAGGTTTACGGATTATGAATCCGTAAGAGGCTTTACGAATACGGATTGCGAATCTGTAAGAGGTTTACGGATTACGAATCCGTAAGAACCTTTACGGAGAATCTTTACGGATTACACAGAGGGCAAAATTGGAACTTCACTGTTCATGCTGGGTGTATTGGAAAAACGGCTGGTGTAGGAAGCAAGAGCCAAATTTATATAACTTTAGAAGAAGAAAAAGTCAAATGGACCTATTTGGGCTGACCAGTAGACTACAAAACTAAAATTACAAGAAAAAAGTATTTTCACAAGATTCACTCCAATTTCATATTGTGGAATTTTCTTCCTGCACTCAGCAATAAAGCAAAAAATAAAAAATACCCTTATGTAAGATTCATACATATTGATAATCTGTATTATCAATATTATATTAAAAATATATTTTACAAAATAATTCAAAATAATGACATATACAGGTCTCGAACATATAATTTTAAGTTATTAACACAATACTCTAACCAACTAATAAGTTAATTATGTTAAAAAATTAATTAATGTCGCTATATATATAATACTAAAATTTTTAATGTATATTTAATACACACATAAGTTTACATAATATAACAATTAATTTTAATCTAATAATGTGTTTTTTTAATATATATAAATTTTAAATAAAAATAATAGGTTAACAAAAATTTATAATGCAAAAATATATTATTATATTAAAATTAATTATTACAAAATTAATTATATAAAATTATATGTGTATTAAATATATATTAAAAATTTTCGTATTATATATAGTGATATTAATTATTTAAGTAATCTATTAATTCAGTTGATTAGAATATTATACTAATAACACAAATGTATAGATGATATATAACCAATTTGTTGAATAGGGGAAGAAAATCCGTAAATATAGGTTTCTACCAACAAGCCCATTAAGTCTATATAAGCCCAACCTATTACTTGAGAACTCAAGGATTGGGTCCATTTCTATTTATTGTTAGCTTTTGGGTTATGCTTTCTACACCAGTCAATTTTCTTATACACCTAGTATAAACAGTGTAATACCAATTTTGTCCAGCTTGTAATCTGTAAAAGTGCATACGAATTGCACCTAGCTTGTAATTCGTAAGAATGAATCCGTAAGGTTCTTACGGATTGACAATCCGTATGAACCTTTACGAATTCATAATCCGTAAGGTGCATACAGATTGTCAATCAGTACGAACCTTTACAGATTCTTAATCCGCGATCTTGACGAGGTCCCTCATTGCTGCGCCTGCGGCCTCTCCACACCTCCCTCCCCTGCTGCAACATTGAGTTCAATCCGAGCAACCCACGTGGCAAATCCGGTGAAAGATCAATGATGGTGCTAGCGTCGGTGATCGGGCCTGAGCAGCTTTTGATTAGAGTGCGCTAGAGCAGATCCGACGCCCAAGGCCAGTAATCCACGTGACGCTTCTTTTGAAGATTCATTGGCTGCGGCGACGGGATTGGCGGCGAAGGATAGCCGTTGAGAGTTGACGTGGCAATCTAAGAGATCACGACGGCGGCGTCGATGTCACGATCATAGACCTGGTCGCAGCATGTGCAGCAAAAGAGCTCGACGAGGTCGACGTTGATAGCGATCTGGTGGCTGGGCGGGGTGAGCTGCGGCGTGGGAGAGGACGTCGGCGACAAGGAATGGTAGCACAGGAGATGACACCTTACGAATTACAAATCCGTAGCGCATGAGACAACACCTTACAGATTACGAATCCGTAAAGGTTCATACGGATTACCAATCCATAAAAATTTTACAGATTTGTTCTTATGGATTACGAGCTGAGTGCAATCCGTATACACTTTTACGGATTATGAGTTGGGCAAAATTAATATTACACTATTTATACTCAGTGTATAAGAAAATTGACTTGGTGTAGAAAGGATAAGTGTTAGCTTTTTGAGTTTGTATGTAATATATAATAGATAGACTGGGTCCTCCAGAATCCCCAAAGAAACTAGGGAAGTATAAAAAAGTATTCTTCCCATTAATATATGCTAGATCTTTAGCTCCTACAATTACCAAACAGTAGTATTTGACATTTTTCAATACATAGCCATGTACGTGAGGAATGCGTTTGGATTGTAGTTAGTAAGAGGACAGAAGAGAAACTCATGAGAAAAGACAAGGCTAGTTTTGTGAGAAGAAAATGCCGCCGCAGTTGAAAAAAATCATATTGAAGCGTGCGTGTCCTTCTGATGAAGGAGACCTTCGTCTTCGTGTAGCAGCATGAACTATGAGTTGTCAATAAAAAGTCTAAAAGAGTCTCACCATAGTCCTTGTCTCCAAATGCTAGCTTTTTGATTGAAATATACGGGTTTCAATTCACATACTTGCAAATGTTGTGTCAATTAAACTATGTGTGCAATGTGTTTGTACTTGGCGCTTTATAACATCTCTATTTATGTTGTGTCTTTCCTCAATGTTTTCGTAACTGTTAGTTTTACTTCTTATACTAATATGTTGCTGACCGTGGAGTAGATAATAAACGTTTGTTGTTTGAATTTGAATATAATTTTAAACTAAAAGATATTTTAAAATGGTGTGGACGGGATTTGTTTAAAAAACTAGCATTAGTTATTTTGATTGACTGTTTTTGTATCATGTGCTTGAATATTTTAAAGACTTAAAGACTAAGCAGAGAGCAGTACTGTTATGGATGCAGGCTCTTATCCTTTTATATTACATACCATAATTCTCTTAGTTTTTTTCATTTGGTTTCTTGTACTTTGGATCTTTGTCTAAAAGAATGGCAACAAAATAGAAACCAACAAAGAAAACGATGATTGAGACTTCATTACATATAATTTTGTTTATTTTATTTGTTTTGGGGTCCCTTCTCATTGATCAACCTAAAAATAAATTAACACAGCTTGATTGATGTTAATTAAGATTAATAGCCACATCAGCAACACCATAACTTCACCAACTTTCATATGGATTATAAATTTAGAAATTAGGTGTATGAACCGGAGCTTTGTTTGGCCTGTATATATGCTTGTCACTGGTTTGACTACTTAAAGAATACTTTTTTTTCATAAAAAAAAAAAGTAAGGTCGAAGAGAGTTTTACTCTCCGATGTTTATGTTGTGTATATTAAGGAAATGAGGTCAGATTAAGCATTCGAAACCTTAGCACTATAATCTGTTATTTGCCAATTTGTTTGAACGTAAAACTTCTTGAGTTTCTATTAATTATTTCTGTGATTTTTTTAAAAAAATAAAAAGTACATGAACAGTATTGTTTAGAATACTACTGTAAGAGATTTTTATTTTTTAAAAAATAATATAAGATGAGTAAACTCATTTAATCTGTAAATTTTAGGGGATAGATCCGACTAGATATTTCATATCCAGTATCTAACAATAATCTTTTTCCAATAAAAAAAATCTATTGTATATACTATTATCCGGTATTTAAATTAAAAGACAAGGCGGCTACAATATGAAGTAGTTAGACGACATGCTTAAAGTTGTAGCAGTTCCGGTATAAACTTGACCCTTGTATGACTCACAAATATTGACTTTATGATCTCTAGTAAATATCAATGTCAAAAATCTTAAATCTTTCTGCTTAAGCTGTCATTATTTGAAAGAATGATAACTTCCTTTCCAATTATTAATTATTTTTTATTAGAGACAATTTTATTCTAATTAAATAAAAATATAATAGACTATTCCAAGTATTTAACATAATTATATACTTAAAATTTTAACATGAGACATCTTATTAAACTAAAATGATTAACATCAATTGATCAGGTGATTAAGCTCAACTATTTGCTGTTTAATTATATATTGAAACTTAATTTTTATTAATAAAATAATAATAAGATTTTAAGAAAAGGCAGCAAAGCAAAGAAATGGAATAAAAACTGTCTTGAACCAAATGATTATTATAAAAAATAAACTTGATAATAATATTATTAACTATCCCTGTCAAGACCTCATAATTCCCGAAAAGCACACATTTCACTTTATTCTATTCTATTCCATGGTAATATCTAAGAAAAAAGGTGACAGTGATTTTGTTTCCACAGGAATCCACGGTCTAGAATTCAGCTGTCTCTTGGTTTCACTCTGATTTATCTAAAAAAATTCCTTTGTGATTTGTTTATCATAGTGGTTGGATTAGGTCCATTGATTGTGATTTTCCCCACTTTAAATGAAATGACGAAACTACCCCTTCATAGTGAGTGATGTGACGTTTGGGGGGAAGGACCAGGACCAGCCAGCCACTGCATGCAAGATGCAATGCAATAACAGAAGGGAAGGAAGAAGGACCTCACTCCTCAACCCAAGTCAGCCAAACACAGCACATAGAGTTTCAGAATCCTTTTTTGCCCTTTCCATGTCAGTGACCCTAAACGGTAACAGTACAGTACACTCTGCCTCCGCTGAATTTCAGACAAACAGTGTCATTCGTCCCCTCACCCAATCAACCATCAGGTGTTTTGTTTGAAAACTTTACAAAGCCAAGAAAAACAAAACATCCTTATATATTCCTTTCTTACTTACCATTTACTTGCTAAGTGTTACTAGCAGGTAACTATTTTTTTTTTATTGATTGTCAGAAAATTTAAATTCATGATTTCTTTTTCTTTTTCTTCTCCCATCATCACTTGGCATTCTTTAAAATAGTTTAATTACTTTTCATATATTTTTCTTTTACCAAGACTTATTTTTATTGTTTATATTTTTGTTTCCTCTCTATTGTTTTTACGGTTTGAGAGTTTCATTCATTGTCCTTTTTTTTTCTTTTGAATTTTGTGTGAGGTCCAGTCGGGTTGGGTGATGAGTGAAAGTTTGTCTGGGAGCGAGTAAGAAGATACGAAATAAGAGATAGATAGAGAGAGAGAGAGTGGTGTAGCTGTTTCATTTCATGCTGCTTTCACACATCCTATGTCGTTATGTGGCTAAGGATTGGGTCCACCGACCCGTAGGCCTTACCCTCTCTCTTTTTCTCTCTCTCTCATTAATTTTCCATTTTGTAAAAAATTCATTTATGACAAGAGAGAAGTGAGCAAAATCTGGAAAAGCTTTTGAAGAGGAAAAAAAGGCTGAGAATTATAAATAAAAAGAAAGAAAGAAGGAAATGGTGTGTGTATATGTGTTGGTGTATCTGCATGACACCAAATCAGTGAAGAAACTGAGTAATATTACTGCCAGCTCAAATTTCTCATTTATAACAAGCCAGCCTCAGGAGGAAAATCATATCAAGGAGTATTCATGGAGGGGTTGAATATTTGCTGTTGCTATTAATTTCTTCTTCTTCTCCAATATCTGTGTCTGTTCTATTCTCCCTCTAGATTTTTCTTTTGCTATAATTCTCTTGCTTACGAGTTTTTTTCCCTGAGATTGGGGATGTGAATTGAGGGAGGACTCAAATTGCATGTGGGTTTTCCAGAATTCTGATTCAGTTATGGGGTTCAAGGATTAAAAGAACACTCTCTCAGGTGAAGCAGAAGAAGGTCAATTGTTATATATAGGACCTCCTATTAGAGATATGGCGGCGTCCTCTTCCTCAGCATCGCTCTTTGGATTTAGAGAAGAGGATCAACAAAACCAGATGAAGCAACAGCATTCCCTGACACCATCCTCATCAACAACTCCAGCTGCACCACCACCCCAGAAGAAAAAGAGAAACCAACCTGGAACACCATGCAAGTATCTTAATTTTTTTATTATCAGAAATTAAGATCTAATCTCTTAATCGTTTCCTATATCAATGATACAACTTTTTTCCTTCCACAATTTTTTTTTCGTTAGCTAGCTACCCTATTTATTTTTTCATTTGGTATATGTGAATTAATTCTCAAGGGAACCCTAATTTAAAAACAAATTTAATTAAAATGGACTGACATTAAATGGGTATATATGTATGTCTTTGGAAATCTTTGTCTTGAAGCTTTCTCAATTTGATTGCCACATTTTTAATTTTTAATTATAGCTTGTGTAGTGAATTAATTTAATTTTGTAATTTAATAATTTGTTGTTGTTTGGCATTTTTGTTCCATGGTAACAACAGATCCAGATGCGGAGGTGATAGCACTATCTCCCAAGACCCTAATGGCAACAAACAGGTTTATATGTGAGGTGTGCAACAAAGGGTTCCAAAGAGAGCAAAACCTACAGCTACACAGAAGAGGACACAATCTGCCTTGGAAGCTTAAGCAGAAGACTACAAAAGAGCCAAAGAGAAAGGTTTATCTGTGTCCTGAGCCCACATGCGTCCACCATGACCCTTCAAGGGCTCTTGGAGACCTCACAGGGATAAAGAAACACTACTCTCGCAAACACGGTGAGAAGAAGTGGAAGTGTGACAAGTGCTCCAAGAAGTATGCTGTTCAATCTGATTGGAAAGCCCATTCTAAGACTTGTGGCACCAGAGAATATAGATGTGATTGTGGCACCCTCTTCTCCAGGTACTAACACTAACATTTCATGCGTTCAATTCAATTAACATACATATATTCTATTATTGCTATATATTGTTTCTTTGTTACCCTTTTTCCAAACACTAAGCTTTTTTACTTATTATGCAAAATTTAGCCTAACACAGCCAGAAATGGCCATAAACACAAGAAGGAAAACACTGTTTTTGGTTTTGGCTTCTTTGGGGTTGGCTTTAGGGTGTATATTAGATTCTTCTTGTTCAAGACATAATATATAGTATACAGTGGGTATAGCTATAGTGAGGAAAAGGGCTTAGATGCTTTTTTTATCTACTGAGTTTGGTTTCCTTTGTCATCTTTCCTTTCTATTGGTACCAATTGAAATGGAAGGAAACATCCCGCCACGTGAATCTTTCTCTGGAAACTGCCTTGGTCATAGGGCTTTCAGAACAAACACACGGAGGAACAGCACCCTCTTTCACTCTCTCTCATCAAAAGGCATAAAGCTAATGGAAAAAAAATAACTCTTTCTTTCCAATTTTACCTCGGAAACAACGCTGTTTTTTTCTCACACACACACACACACACATATATATATATATATATATATATATATATATATATTCTTTTCTTTTCTATTCACGTGTTGCTATGTCATGAAGAAGAGAGAGAGAGTATGTGTGTAAGTGTTTGTGTGTGATATGTTGTTACC
Organism: Glycine latifolia; assembly: GCA_013407115.1. NCBI lineage: Eukaryota > Viridiplantae > Streptophyta > Magnoliopsida > Fabales > Fabaceae > Glycine > Glycine latifolia. Next base: position 39,171,055 of record CM023950.1, on the reverse strand, counting down.
AGCTTTGTTTTCTTCTGGGTTGGCTAGATGTGTTCAGTACTGTGCTCTTGCAGGTTCTCCTTTTCATGGTAACGTTATGGTCTATCAAGTGTCCAACTCTCTCTCTCTCTCTTCTTTCTGTTTTTATGTATGTAACGTAGATAGTACTATTTTTCTTTTCCTTTCACATGATTTGAAAAGTTTAATTTGGTGAGAGCGAGCGGTCACGCTGAATTCAGATCAGAGATATGCAGTACCTAATAAATGTTAATGATTAACACAGTGGGCACAACCTTGTTGACAAATTTTGATAGCATTTGAGTCAAACTAAGTCCAGTTGGAGCACAATCCCACAATCATGGTTCTTGATTGTTCCGCTTTTTCTCTACTCTCAAAAACATTGAATACATATTCTTCGGTTCCATTTATTGAACACCCAGACCAGACCCTCAAGTCCTTGACACTGCACTTCTTAATTGATTGGTTAATCTTTTTATCAAGTGCTCGTGAAATTATTCCACCTACTCGTTGTGTATCCTTTTGGAAATTTTTAGTTATCTTCTCATTCGCTTTATAGAGTTATCACATTATTATTTTTTCTAATTACTCGTTTCATAAATACACGCAAATGTTTGTCCTCGGGTCAATTAAGGCTTTTATTCTTATATTTGGATGCTAACAATTTTTTAAGTGATTTTGTGTGATTGAGATTTTTATTGTCTTTTACTAGGAAAAGCCAAGTCCTAATTCTAGTAATCTATGTATGCTTAAGATGCGTAACAGCTTTAAATTAATATTATTGTTATAGTGTTTCTGAAGTGAACTATTTTCTGTAACTTATTATTTTTAAAATTTAATTTAAGCTTAAAAATCTTCTGAGGAATTTCTTCCCTCTCTAGCTATATGTATTGTAGTATCATACAAAAAAAAATTTACTGCAAAAATTTCAATTTAGACAAACGAAATAATAAAACATAATTACGTAGCTTGATCATAATTAAAGTAATTTAAAACTATGTAATAATTTCTTCATAAGAACCATTGTTACAATTCCAAGAGAAAATTGAAAACAAATTAGATCTACTAACATGTAACATATATAAACAACATTGTTGTTCAGTTACACTTAATAACTAATTAAAAGTTTCTCCAAATAGAGCCATTAAAATTATTATGATCAAACTCAACAATCTTATCATATAATTCATAAAATAAAATAAAAATCATATCATAAGAATTACTAGTTTCTAATTAATTGACTAATTATTTGGAATGCATGTGATGACTGCAGGAGAGACAGTTTCATCACCCACAGGGCATTCTGTGATGCACTGGCTCAAGAGAGTGCAAGACAACCACCGAGCCTTAGCGGCGGCGGAATTGGTAGCCACCTGTACGGAAGCACCACCAATATGGCCTTAAACCTATCTCAGGTTGGTTCCCAGATTCAAGACCCCAACAACGCCCAACCCACCGAGCTCCTCCGCCTTGGCGCCACTTCCGGTCGAACCGGCCAGTTCGACCACATTCTTGGTTCACCCTTCAGACCATCCAACCAACAACAACAACCCTTCTTCATGTCCGAACAACCCAACCAAACCTACCACCACCCCGACCAAACCAAACCCTTCCAACAAGGGTTAATGCAGCAGTTGTCTGATCACCACCACCTTAACAACAACAATTCACCCTTCAACCTTCCTTTTCTCTCCAACAACACAGCCAATGCTTCGTTCTCTGAACATTTCAACAATGCCAATGGAGGAGGCAACAACAACAACAACAACGAGGGCACTAATTACTTCGCTACTTCAAGTGCACCTTCTCTCTTCAGCAACAGTGCCAATGCCAATGCCAATGCCAATGCGTTATCTCACATGTCTGCAACTGCACTGCTTCAGAAAGCAGCACAAATGGGTGCAACTTCGAGCAACGGCACCGCTTCGCTGTTGAAAAGCTTCGGAAGCGCGTCTTCCAGCAGCGGCGGCGGCTCAAAATCTGAACAACAACACAGGGTGCCGCCACTGGTGAATGCTGCAAACTACGTTGGTGGAATGTTCGGAGGGAATCACGTGAACGAACAACAGAGTAACAGTAACCTCCAAGACCTGATGAACTCGTTCGCTGTTGGTGGAAACTCTTCCATTTTCGAAGCTGGTGGCTTTGAAGCATATGATCATAGTAATAACAATAATAATAGGGACCCAAAAGTGCTTGCAATGAGTAGAAGTAACAGCATTGGAGGGTCTGATAGACTCACCCGCGATTTTCTGGGTGTTGGTCAGATAGTGAGGGGAATGAGTGGGAGCGGAGGGGTTGCACAGAGAGAACAACAACAGCAACATGGCTTCAACTTGAGTTCTTTGGAAGCTGAAAGAAATAATAATAATAATAATAATAATAATAATAATGCTGCGCCGTCATCAGGGCAAGCTTTTGGAGGTGGTGGAGGGAATTTTCAGTGATGAGAAAACTCATATCCTCCATGATGCCAACAAAGTACAAAGGTACGTCAACTCAACCAAAATATAATATTAATTAATCGCATGTTAGGGAATGATTATTCTTATGTTCATACTCATTCAAGAAGGGTTTGGGGTTTCCTACATCGAGGTGATTAGGGGATGCTTTTTTTTCTTTTTTCTTTTTAGTGTTTCTAATATGAGTTGTTTTATTCTTACATTCAATTTGTTTTTCAACTCACTTTCAACATATTTTTCAACACATCATTGTCATATCTCTTTTCTTCTACCTATATACGTCTAAAAATGAGATGATTTTTTTAGCATTAACAAGTATATATAAATTTCATTTTAGGGTTGAATGAATGAAAAAGTTTGAAAGGAAAAATATAGAAAGAGGAGGAAAAAAATATAAAGATGATCAATAATGTCATAGAAAATAAAAGAATTAAAAAATAGAAATAGAATAAAATGAAAGTGAAATAGAGGAGATGGGATTGTATATTAAGTATTATATATTATTATTATTATTGGTCTTGGTCCATGTTAGAAAGATGCTATACCTTTTTAAAAAAGAAAAATTAATGTGTTCAGAAAAAGAGTGTGTGCTCTGACAAGTTGTCTTGCATGGGGCGGACAGCGACGTTCTGCAGTACTTTGTTTCTTCTCTTGTCTTCTCGTTTTCATTTTCTTCCATTTTTGGATATATTTTGGGTTGGCAGAGACGCAGAGTCACGAGTGCCAAACGGGTGGTACTCAATATGTCTTTGCCACGTCATATATATATGATTATGATATATATATATATATATATATATATATATATATATATTATTTATTTTTTTTCCAACGCTTGCAGAGAATGTTTGATATGGGCAAACTTCAAATAATTTATCTATAGCTTTGTGATGTAGAATAAATGTCTTATTGTTATTAAATCAAATTATGATAATGTTGTGATGCATTCGTTTTGTTTAATTTTTTTAAAAAAAGTTTGGGGAATATGTTTAGTTTCTGCATGATAGTATATATTTGCAGGTTTAAGTTAGTAGTCACATGATTATTTTAAAAAATTATACTTTAATAAGTCATGCATATTTTTTTTTTATAAAAATTAATCATTCAAATATTCTTTAATTGTTAATGTTTATTATTATATTCTTACATTTATAAGAGTTCACTTATATGCTTTATATATTAATGAATAATTAATATGCCTATATATATATATATATGTATGATTTGTAATATTTTAATAATCTATCATGAAACTATTGATATTTATTCATTGCACTATCGACTAAAAAATGTCTTCTCATAGTATTTTATTTTTTTCTTCATCAGTTTGAGACGATGTTGTTGTTAGAACTTAGAAGATATAATTGTTCAGTCTATTCTATTTGTCACGCTATATATAGGCCAACTCGAATAGGTGGTGCTCTACTAATTTAGCTAATTAATTAATTAACTTACAAAGTTTTGGAATCATCTTTTCAGTTTCAGCAACAAGAAAATTCACAATTATTTATGGTTTGGCTTTTTTGCAGGGATTTCAACTTGTTCAATTGAAACTCGACTGTTCAACTCATCTAATTAAGGCCTTTTTAAGTGCAGCATTAGGGAAGCGTATGTGGAGGTTTCTGCAATTTACTAATAGCGCAAGCAAATTAGGCTTCAAAATTAGGGTTCTTCAACTCCGTTACAACTTTCAGCTTTTTCTTTTCCTACCTTTCTATAAGTTTATTCGGTTTATAAACAAACTAGCTTCAAGATTTTCATGGTTTAATTTAATAGATTTTGTTATTGGACAATGCATTACTTATATTTAAATTTGACTGCCAGAGATGACTTTGTTCATATATACTTTGGCATTTTGTGCATAAATGTGCTTGGACATCTTCAGAGCGTGATGGTCCCGTTATATCACATGCTTCCTAGCAATGTTTTTAAAATTAAGTAGATGATTATTGAATTGTATGATACACTGGTTTAAATGTAGTATATATGGAATATGGAATTGTGTATACTAAAAGACAATCAATTAATAATAAAAAGATAAAAATATTTATCTATCAAATATCACATGTAAGTCAAAAGAGATTGGAGAGATTCATATAAATCTTTCAATCTAACACACCTAACCTAATAAAAAAAAATGTTGATTTAAGTACACTCGGGATGGTTTAGATCGAAAGGTATGCGATTTGATTATTATCGGATTACAAATTCAAAATGCGTTGATCTCAATGATTTTAAAATTTTAAAAATAGAAATATAATATATATATATATATATATATATATATTATAAATATATATAATATGAAATTATATCTCTCTTTAAACTTTTATTTTAATTTTAAGTTTGTTGATAACATGCATTAATTAGTTTTAAAAAATTATAAATCCTTTCCAACTCAACTTGAATTCAATTAATTCATTTAAACAATCATATGATTTGACATAAATACTTAATGTGTTAAAGTTAAGATTAAATTAATCATTTAGGACTATTCAATTTTTAATCTTGATGAAAATAATTTTTAACTGAATTTCACTTTCATCGAATTTTGAATTAATCAATGTTTTTTTTTCTCTAATGAACAAAGAGAATTAAGACAAAAAAAATTAATTTATTTTGAACATGTTCTCTTGAAACTCGATGTCACTCTGCGTGAACTAAGCAAGGAAATAATAATTATTATGTTAATACTGATACTAATTAGTACTTCAAAATCCCATCTTAGACACACTGCATGTATATAAAGTTAAGAGAAAAATATATTTATTGCATCTCTCATATATGCAGATAATGAGTGAAGCATATACAGAAGCTTACAACATATATTAAAAGTAACAGGAGACAAATGATCTTATATCTTGCTTATACAGTTATACGTTTTACAGTTTGACATTGAATTCTTTTAAGTTTCATTCGTTTGAAGAGAAAATAATAATAATAAAATGAGGTGACATTCATATTTTTATATTTTTTTTTCACTTTCTTTCATTTTTTTCCCACTTAACTTAGGCTAAAAAAATGTCTCTTCTTGAATAGACAGTTCCAATTCATTGATTTTCCGGTCAGAATTGGAATAATCAATGTTAATATGTAGAGGTTCTTAGCCTTGGGTCATGATGTATTGAATCCATCTAGGTAGTATACACGTTCGGTCTAAAAATCGTCTGCTTACGATAACTGACCAGTCTTATGAGTTTTGACCCAAAGAACAAAAAAACACTGACTAGTCTTATGAGTTTTGACAAAAAAAAAAAAAAAGTGTTCTGAGTCATGTGGCTCAGCCTGTCTTTAGTGTTTTGATTAATTGGACTTGGGACTGTCCCTCTTATCGCCTGCCTTTCTTGAATAGTAGTTTATAATTTGGAGAAAAAAAACTTCATTCACTTTTGTGATATTCTTTAGGTAATAATATTACTTAGGAATTACGATGACTATCAAAAACAACTTGGTCTTGTATCTGTTAGGTTTTTTCATTCGGGTGCATGCACATAATCTTTTTACGTCATGTGTCACTATTCTACTACTTATCGCCTTCAAATATAGTTTTTATTGAATGACCCTTTCGTGTCTTCAATGATGTTAGGCGTTAGTGGAAGTTTTATAAAATACTTAACTATTTTTGCTTTGGTTGAATTTGAATCTATATGTTTTTTTTTTTAATAATCTTGGCCATTTTTAAAAATTATTCCTGTTCTGTTTTATGGGTAATGGCGCCAACAATGAGATTGAAGCTGAAAGACAAAGTTGGTTGACACTTGATCGACATTAGTAGCGGAGAATTCTTCGTGGGATGGTGGGTGGTGCCCGATGGTGAAGAAATAAAAAAGTGGGGGAAACATGTTGAGAAGTGTATGTTTAGATCATGTAATTAAAATAATAATATAAAATTAATGAAAATAACATTTTTTTTCTATATACATATAAATGGAAATATACTCACCACAAGGTTCCGTTAGTTAAACCTAGTAACACAAATTCCAGTACAATAAAAAAACATAGTTAAATGAATTTATTACTTTCTTCTCTATTTAATAAAATAAAGAATTGAATAAAATAAAGATTTTTCTTAAAAAAGTATTTTTAATAAAATAAAGAATTGAAAATAATAGTTTTTTATATGTATATTGAGAAAAAATCAGAGTAAAAAATCATTTTTTTAGATTAACTTTTGTTTTATAATTAGTGTAAAGATATTTTTATATTATTTATTTATTTGGAAATTGGGATTTTTCTGTTTAAAAGTCTCTAAACTGATTTCTAAACATACCCTTAATTTTTTGTTTCTATGTTTAGTATATTATGAGTAACCAAATAAGAGATGTAAAACCATTAAAATTAGAATTTATTTTTAGGGTAAAGAGTCAAATTTGTAACGTCCTAAATTTTAATTACTTAATTACGTAATTATTTGATTATTTGTTCTATGTTATATTTTTTTTTCTTTCAAAATAAATGAAATGAAATTTCGGTAGAAACAATTGAAATTTACAACAAAAGAAACTATATATATAAACATATACCATATTTCATAACTCGTCTATTTTACATTGCTACTTTCCTACTGACTATATTTTACATGCCATAAGTCATAGTACTTCAAACATGTTTATTTATGTACAAAGTTCATAATCCTAGTACTCAAACATAGTCTCCGGTACTGTCTCCGTCACTGAGTACGATTATAGGGTCGGTGGCCAGGTTGGGATACATAGGAGCAAACTGAGAGAACGGATCTGCTGAGTCAAACTCTTCACTAAACACCGAGATTGGAAAATGGGCGCCGAAGTAGATGTGGGTTCGGAGAACTGGCTGCATAGTGATTACATAACAATTCCTGACTTCATCAAAGTGCCAAGCTATGTTCAGTGCATCAAAAAATATTATGATCGAAGCTATCTAAATTAAAAATAAATTTAGTGAGAAATAAATTTCTCAGTAGACAAATCTAAACCACCAAATAGGTTAGTAGATTATGAAATAAGACCAAACTAATTCATCAAATAATTTAACAGATTAGTAAATAAATCAATATCTCTAAGCGAATGTGTAAAATGAATGTATAAATGCATGGAATGAAATGCAATGGTCACAGGTGCACATGGCCTCTACATATGTACATTATGTAGGAATGCCGCGACCGTCTTACGCTAATCATGCATGAATTTCCATGTATTAGCACCTGATCTCTGCTAGTAGCATAGGCCCGGTCTTCACAACTCGGGTCATTCTTATTCATACCACACAAATTTATGATATAAGAAAAATATTATTATCCTTACCAAAAAGCAAGGTTGTTACTATTTCATCATTTCATACCTGGTTTTTGCCAAATAAATCTATTTATTTAGGAGTTGCCCACCGTTGTGGTATAATATAGGTAACAAAGGCCGGTTAGTGAAATAAGGAGAATAGTATATATATATATATATATATATATATATATATATATATATATATATTCATACTTATATAAGTGAGAATATCACCGGGGTAGCTTACATGCGTATGTTGAAACCATATCTATTGAAGAAGTCGAATTCAGCATGGCGGTATTGCTTACGGTTATAAAAGATCCTGAATACTTATTAAGGATTACATTTATATTATGAGCTGCAATGGGCTACCTTCTGATGTAATTATATATATATATATATATATTTACATATATATATATCTTTTTATATACATATATATTTATATACATTTATATATATAAATATGTTTATATAGTTACGTACATATGTAAGGATAATGAATAACTATATATATATATATATATAATTATAGAGGTGTAAAAGAAGATATATATACGGGTACGTAGATATATAGAAAAATAAAGAGATGTGAAGGAAACCATGATGCATGGCCAGACTTGAAGGTGATGCCGAGATGGAAAAACTCCTCCATATCGGTATACCGAGCTCTATATGTGGTGCCTATGGTTAATTTCTCAAGTGGCTAACCAGTGCTGAAAGGGATGTGAATGGAGCTCGGCATGTGCCGAGGTGCAGTGATTTGGCTTAGAAACTTAGGCCAGGACTTATAATGCTTAGCTGAGCTTGCAGGTGCGGTACCGAGTTACCATGGATAACGGCTCGCTTCTTGGTTTGCATGATGGCATGGTGAATTCAACTGCAGGAACTAGGAAGTAGTGCCGAGGTACTGTCACGGCGTGTGGGTAGGGCCGTGTTGCATGGTGCCCATATGGTGGTATGATAAGGGGTACCGGGATGGGTATGCGGCTTATGAGGTGGCCGAGCTGTAGAAGCATGGTATGAAACCCAGCCGGCGTACTTGCGAAAGACACGGATATCAGGTATGTGTTTTGCTTCTGAAGTTGGCCAGTCTTAACTAGGTGAGATGTGTTTGGGATACCACAATGAATTCCGTAATAGCTGGAACTCGGCATTGGCCGAGGTGCACGAGTTTCTGGCTAAAGTTGGATACATGGGTAAGTGATCTCACTCTTGGGAACCCGAGGTTTACATATATGTATAAAGGAGCACGGTAATGTAAAGGTGCCTAGGTGCTTCTAGGTCCAAGACTGGCTGTAATACCTTCACGTGGAGAAAGAAGAGCTTATAGGGGTGATGGCATCTATATAGGCAGTATGAGTCAACGTGTATGTATAAACAGTAAAGCATGAGCATGATACCTGCAGTGTCTACGAACCGTGATGCATAAATAGAGATATCTAAGCTACTATCTTAAGGGTGCCAAGATACTCGACGTAAGATTCCTTCATATCTATATTCGAGGTTCCAGTATCTTGCTAAAAATTCACAGTACCCTATTTAATTAACACTCTAAAACTTAAATCGGTAGCTAATTAAAGACTAAATAAGACCTAATAAATACATAAATTAAACTTAATTAAATTTCTAAATTTAAGATCGAAGCCTAGCCTACCTGTGAGAATTTTGGTGAGCTGTTTTGGAAGCTGCTGGGATAATTTTAAGAAGGAGAAAGTTTATGTAAAAGAAAGAGAAGTGGGAGGAAAGCTAAAGAGGTTTGTGTATAGGCTTTTCGGTGGTGAAAATTTGAAGTTTCCAGACTATTTATAATGCTTGGTTTAGTTAGAATAGAAAAGAATTTGGTTAGAGGTTAACTGTGGTTTAAGAAAAATATCTATTTCCTTTATCAAATCATCATTATGATTATTCTCCTCATTTAATGATTTGGGTAACGTGGAAATGGCTCCTGTTATTTGTTTTCCTCTAATGCCACCTGGAAGATTTGCCCAGGATTTAGTTTCAGAAAAAAAAATTTGTTCACGTGGATGAAACCAAGGCTTGTTCTGATTTCAACAAAATATTCTTAATATTATTTCCTATTTATTATAATGTATATCCTGAATATATATAAGTGAGATTATTATCATTTTAAATTAAATACAAACTGTAATTATTTATTTAATTATTTAATTATTTATTTATTTATAGTATGTATATTTTTATCTATTTTTCTAGGATGTTACGATAAATATATATTCTTCATTTATTTATTTATTTGTTTGTTTTGTGTATATATATATATATATTTAGTTATTTATTTATTCTTAGAATGTTACAAAATTCATCCTCGAAAATGTGATGCGATGACAAATTAATCCCTGAATGATGAAAAATATAAATTTAGTTTCTAAGTGTGCAAAAAGTGTGATAAGTTAATCCTGTTAAATTTGTGAAATCATTTTGTCATTAAGTTATAATAATTTAACAATAAATTATATTTTCCAAGGACCTATTTGACATTAAGTTGCAAAACTAAGGAATTAATTTATCTACATGACTAATTTATCATACTTTTTACACATTCAAAGATTAAATTTGAATTTTCTTCTGTCAAAAACCAACGACAAATTTCACTATTTATATTTTTTTATTCAAAATGTACCGATGCATAGGCACTCTCATCCCAAGCTATTTACACCTCTTTTATTCTCATACCCATTACTTTCTTTTTTTCTATATATTCCTAAAATACTCTTCTTCTTCATCTTTACACAAATGATAAATTAATTTCTGTAATGAATTAGAATATGAACATAAATATAAATATATGACATAAACTAGTTTCTGCAAAGGATATTTTTATACAAAAAGAAAAGGAGCAGGTAGTGCAAAGAGCAAAATGAGTAGTGTAACATCACCCTTCATGTGTGCGTAGCATAATTTCTCCGCCTTATGTCCAGTTTATAAAAACTTGGAAGCTATATCTTTTTTTATATTATTATTGAGAACTTAGAAGCTATGTCAGATAGCTTCTGGAATTCCACACGGTATTAAACAAATTCCACAATTACTGATTTCTTATCCATGTAACAATATAATTCAATTTACATTATAGTTAAAATAACTCAATACACCCGACTAAAATTCATGCCTTTTAGGAATATAGTTAGTCCGTGAGAATAGTACCCATCCAAGTCAATGAATAATGAGATAAAAATGAACACGGAATAAAAATTGATCCATTTTACCTCCATTTTTTAATAACAAAGATAAAGGAAAGGAGAAAACATGGGGAATAATAATGATAAAAATGTTATAAAATTATAGCACGATATTATAAATATAAAAATAGAATCTGAAAATTTCTAATAAAAAAATATATTTTTAAAAAATAATGATAAAAATAATATAATTTATAAAAGAAAATATCCAATCAAGTATTTGACTGAGGTGAGCAATTTACTTTAACTACAAGGATTAAAAGATGGTTAAAATAAATCCTATTTCTTTCAATAGTATACACATAATGCATACAGATAGTGGTGTAATTCTTTTTTCCTCCGTCTCCCCGTTCCTTAATATCTCAGACAGTAGGGTAATAGATTACGATTTTCCCAAAAACATTGAAACCCTTTGAGTACTCAATTTCAACTTGACTGAATGCAGCAAATATGACACCAGAATCTCGTACAGTGTACAACTTGGCCACAAGTGTAGCACATGTAAACATCACCCACCAAAAAAGTTTCCGCATAATACTCAATAATTAGACATCAGGCAGGAATGATAGGAAACACAAATGTTGAATAGAGAAAGTCACGAAAAGAAAATCATAGACGACTTATCACAGCTTCCACCTCAGAGGGGGTATAAAGATGATATGTTGGAGCCACCTTGGCAATGTCGACATTGTTGGGAGTGACCTAAGATGAAATACAAAGAAAATAATTATACTTCATTTTCCATTCAATTTCAGGGGAGGGGCGTCAATCAAATTGGCAGAACATGCATCTGATTTTATCCTTACCTTCTCTTCCATAACTTGCTTCAAAATGGATAAAGCAATAGTCTCAGCTTCTTGAAGAGTTAGGTCCTGTAACATGACAAATTAGCACCAAATTGCATTGTTTGCAAGTCCTCTTACAGGCTTACAGCATGTTATAGTTCAGCTTAATTTTAAAAAAATTCCAACAAGTTGAGAATGGCATCGCATTAATTTGACAATCAAAATTATCACAAAATTTGACTAACTTATCATTTTCCAAGACAATACAGACATGGTGGATATAAATGAAGTTTGACAAAAATCATAATGCTTTAGAGAAAAGTAAACAGGAAAAAAAGGAACAATGTATAAACTGAACAATTCTGCAGACCATTGGCATGGTTTTGTTTTATCTTCTCAAGTAAAATAACAATTAGGCGAACTTGAAGGTGAAGTTTAATTTTTGTGATTCCAGATAAAATGTATATATATATATATATATATATATATATATATATATTATTTGAATAGTATTACCTCTTTTATACATTATTTATAATGGTAGGTATTGTATAGATTAGCATGTTTTCATTCTACTCTACCTGCCCTGCCAAGAGTGATGGGTATCTCCTGATTTCTTTATGTTTTCACTCTTTTTCCATATTCAAATCCTAGTCAACTATTAAGTTTACTGTTATAAACAGAATATAAGGTTTAGAAACTATCAATATATAATCATTGATACCTTGTTGTATTGTTCTTGCAGAGAACTGTCGGCACCTTCTGACCCTGAACCAATAGCTTTTCCATTGCATTGCCAAAATGTGCCAGATGGATCAGTGTAATATCTGAAAATCGGAATGTTTTAATTCAGTAAAAGTAAAAGTCCAAAATGAAGGATGGGAACAGGACCAGCACCAATAAACTACATATCATCTAGTTACTGAAGTAATAAATCTAGGCCATCAAAAACAGAATGCCCATGCTGTGCATTTATTTACTGTTTAAACAATAATCTGCATGTGTGTGCCTGTGACATACAGGAATATGAAAATTGTTTACAATTGAGCCTTAAACCTTTTTAGGAATGAGACCTACATGCTATCACTAATTGTCTCCCGTTATGGTAGAAAAAGTTGCAAGTTGCAACCATGAACTGATTTTAATTGAGAAGCTAAAACATCAATATACACTTTGAGAGTTGAAATTGCAGGGTGGACATTATACAGCTGAACCATACAATTAATTTATGCCATAAATCAATCGTAAGATTAGGTACATTGTTGAGCCTAAAATAACATTCTCTTTAAACCACAAAAGAAGTGATAAGGTGAGACAGTACTACTACATGACTATGAAAAAACTGCAAAGAACATAATAGTTCTACTTCCTACTTCCTTTGACAAAGGTAGACAAAATATACAGTGCATTCTTTTAAGATTTTTTTCTTAGAAAATCACTTTAGTCATATGTTAATATGGTCGGTAAGCCATAAGTTTTTTTTTAAAAAAATTACAATCTGAAAAGGGTCAGGTTTTAATGTTTTATATTATTTTGAGAAACTATACCAAGTAGCTCCTAAAACAATCTCCACAAAAACTCACACTTAACACAATCTTAAAATTACTTTTTTTAGCTTAAACAAGCAGGTTCACAAGAGAAAGAAAGGTATTAAGTGACGACAAAAGAGGATAAGTTATCCTCGAGGAACCAGGGGAAAAAAAGAGAGAAATTAGAGAAAAAGGAATTCTTGGCAAAATTATGTCAAACTTAGAAACCATTAAATATCCAAGTAGTTAAGAAAGTTGATAAGTGGTTACTCGATACTCTTTGATCATGGTCAACCAGAAAAATTGAAATTGTTCTTGAAATATTTTTTCTCTCTCCAGAATTCCTTTTTTAGTAACTTCCCTAATCCCCAGAGAAAAACATAATATAGTATACTAGGAACAACATCAATTTAAAAAGGTGACCGATATCATAAATCAAACAAGTAAACTTTTAAAGTAATCACTGGCTAAACACAGAAAATGAGCAAAAAGGACAACTCCATCACATTACCCACTAGTAGCCATTAACTAATAGATGAAACAATAACTTACAAGCTAGGTCCATTCTCATCATGGCCAGCAATGAGAAGAGATACTCCAAATGGTCGAGACTGCCAAAGAGAAAAGAAATGGTGAAAGTTAAAAAACATATATCATGATCTACTGCAACAGGAACACTGCTATTTAGTATTTTGTACAAAAAAAAGTTTATTGGCACATGCTACTGAACCAGTTGGTCTGAACTCTGAAGCACCTTACATGAGGAATTACACATATAATTTTTGTACATTCAACAATTGATGCAATATGAGGATATCTGTACATTCTGATGTTTTCAGGTAAATAACACTTGTTTATATCTCCAATCAACAGTTGCCAAATGCAATATATAAGGCATCAGTTTTCTAGCAGATACACAAATAAGAAGCAACTTCGTAAGAAATGTTCATAAATTATTTTCCTAGAGTAAAATATGTTTTTGGTCCCTCTAAAATTTTCCAAATTTGGTTTTAGCCCTCCAAAAAAGTTGTCCTATTTTCATCCCTCTAATTTGGAAATACTCCATTTTTTATCCTCAAAATATATTTTCATATGGTTTATAAATTATAACTGTCATAAAATGTTAAGTATAATCACTTTGAGGACCAAAAGTTTCCAAATTAGAGAGTCAAAGTAGGGGAAAAAAATTTGGAAGACTAAACCAAATTTGGAAAATTTTAGAGGGACCAAAAACCTATTTTACCCTATTTCCTAAATAGACGCAGCATAAGCAAGCAAACAAATAAAAATAGACACAAATATCAACACTGAGAAGTTCTTTACCATGGACTCTTCATCACCTTCACCAAAACGCAAGGCTAGATCACAAAGAGCTTGGGTTGTGGACTCAACAGTCATTGGCTCACCATAGGAGAACCTATGATTCTGTGAACAATAAACCAAAACATATCAATCGTTAGCTAATCAACTACTTAATATCTGCTATAAGGTTCACAGTACCTGAGTTTCAACCCGTGCATGCTCAACAAGTGTTCGAGCATCAGCAATCAATCCACTCATTGCACATCCTATGTGCTCATCAATTTCCATAATTTTCTCAACACTACTTGGCTCCTGAAACAGAAGTTTCATGCTTAAATCAATTAAGGTGCAAATCAATTTCCATATTATTTTGCACAAGCATGTTTCTTACTTAGTTCCATCAAATTGTATACTGATAGTGATAGTTAATAGTTAACAGCACATTTATGTGTAGAAATGTAACAATAAGATGATAAAAATCTACTAAGATAATTAAAAAGTAAATAAACAGACCAGCAGTGGCGAAGTGATGCGCTTTTCAACTGCAAGGACAACACCCTCTTTTGTCTTCAATCCAATTGCAGTTGATCCCAGCTGCAATCCAATAAAACAAACACAAACACCAAAAAAAAAAAAAACAAATTGAATAAAAAGATCTTCTTAAAGTTGTCAACCGTATTTTTTTCTTACAGATGGACAAAAAAATCACGGAAGAAAAAGATTGGGGTGAAGCAACATACCTTGATGGCTTCGATTGCATATTCAACCTGAAATAAACGGCCTTCGGGAGAAAAGGTGTTGACTCCTCGGTCATACTCAGTTCTATTTCACTCACAAAAACAAATAAGCAAATAGGAAAAAAACTAATAGATTTCAGGAGAGCCCATTTGTTAATTGAATAGAGCAAAACTGAAAAACCCTGAAATGCAAGTTTGCAGCAAAAGAGGGGGTGGGTTCACCTTGTGAGAAACATCTTCAATAAGATTCAGTGAAAGTACTGCATAAAATGGTTGAAGAGAAAGAGATTAGAACAAAGAAGGGAAAGAGTAAAAAGGATGGGAAAGGTTGGGGTTGGGGTTGGGGATATTGGGAATTACTGAAGAGGCACTTGCTTTGCTCCTCACTGGGGTTTGTAGGCATGGCAATGGGGCGAGGATGGGTTTTCCTTCCCTGCCCCTGATTACTGTTTACCATTTTTAACACATTTGTGGATCTAACAATCTAACACTACAATTTAAAATTTAAAATCTAACACTTGAATCAAACACAAGCAGAGTAAAATTTTCACTAGTGAGCGAGTTTATATTAATCCAACATTATAAATCTAACACGAGCATGGTAGAACTTGCAATAATAATAATAATAATCTAACACATTCACCTATTTCCTGTTCATGCATCATTCTCTAAAAAACAAAACAATATACGTGAAAATGCAATCCTACACCAGATCATAAAACAGAATGACATTGGGTATTTTCAGTTTCAAACCGCAAAAATTTCACACTACCTCCTCCCACTGATTATTTGAATTTCTTTTTAAAACATACAGAAACCGAGACAATCCTCACCACAACAAACCGGGCTCTCGATTTCACGAACCTGCTCTCTCTCACCCTCTGATTTTTTTTTCCCTCTAAACATATACACGCAAACCCCCTCTCAGATTCCATATCTTTCACACACACCTGATTTTTTAACATAACAAATTCCGTTCAGGCATAAGCAGCATCTCTTCACCTTTAAGCCTCCATGAATCAACCCATGTACTGAGATATTCACCGAGTGAGTAACCACCATAGCTGGTGCACGAGCTCTAATGTTCGAGTTCGACCAACAAATCACACACTATTGACTAAACGGCATAAAATCATCCAACCAAAGTTTTGACAGCAACAAGGTCAACATACAATGAATCAAAGAAGGAAGGGAAATAAAATTAAACCTCTTACGGGGAAAACCCTACCTCGTACTTGATCTGCGAATGCCAAATGGGGGAGACCAGCAGCGAGAGAGAGGCTTGGGCTTTTGTGCTTAATTTTGCTTGTTCAAGGGGCCTTCTCAAAACTAACAAAAATATATTGTAAAAAAAATAAAAGGTAAATTGAGACCACAGACCTTTTCTCTTTAACCGTTCGATTTGAGGAATTTTTGTGGGTTTTAAGATCGTATGGTCCTTATTAGGATGCCAATGTCCCGTTTTGCTTTTCTTTTCTTTTTTTCCCTCCTGATATTATGTTTGGACTAAATAATAAATTATTATTTTTACAATAAAGGTAAAGTGAAAAATATTTTTTATTTGTTATGGTATTACTATAAATTTGTAGAGTATGATTGATGATTGATAATTGATTCTCGTGAATTATTCAAAAATATTATAATTAAAATTCTGTTGGAAAAAATAAAAGGATTTTAAAATAAATATTTTATGCAAAGTAAAAGTAAACAATTTTCATAGTTTTTGTCTAGTCATAAAATAAAATTAGTTTAAAAAAAAAAAACTAATTATCTTAGTTGTTTTGCTCATCCTAACTATCTTTGGGTTCGTTACTAAACAATTGGTGTTTCAATGAGCTTTAAGATATTCTACAACACCTCCTTTCATTACAAAGATAATCCGAATTGTAAAAATACATTTGAAGTTACCCTTTTCATATGACAGCATCCTGCATCCCACAATGCTAGGGACTATTTACTCCATTTTGATACTAGTTATGATCAATAGTCACTATGTTAAAAAGATGTTAACAATCGTTTTCATGGTACATTGTTAGGCTCAGCCCTTCTGAACCCTTCCTAAGATATTTTCATGGATATTTGCTCGTTAGTCCATTTGTCCATTCTTATATCAAAACCAGAAAATTCAGGCCCATTTTTCTCGCCTTAAAAAAAAAAAATATAATCATTCATCATCCACACTCGGACCTTCTCCTACGTGCCTTCATGTAAGCTCCATTCTATTTTTCTTCCTTTCAATTTTATCTCTCACCCACGTTTGGACATAGCCCGTTGCATTGACACACATAACATGGCATCTTAATTTGCAACTTCACTTTGAAGTGGCACTTAAACTTATCTGCAGGTTAAATTCTATATGCACACTAAGCCACGCACTTATAGAACCAAGAGCTTGCATGAATGATTCTGAATGGAAAGTAAATGATTCCAGTATCGTGGCTTTGGAGAAGTTCAAAAGAGACAGCGTTTATATTGACAAAAATGGCAGATTAAGGAACTTCAATCACAAGAAAGTGTCCATGAAAAAATGTATTATTAACACTTGGAACACAAGTTTGTAAACTAGTTCATTGAAATGTTTGATAAATGAGTTGTTTTTATATATGGGCAGGTGGTTCTTTGAGAGGACGAGGATGGAAATACGGTTCTGGGTTTGTTGATAGGATTTTTCCTGTGTTGAGTCCAACAGCACAGCAGATTCTGGAGTATGTAGAAAAGGGTGTGGAGAGTGAGAGCATTTGGGGTTCATTGGACATGCTTACTGCCACTCTTGACGCATGGGATGATAATTTCACTGTAGCTGTTCAACTTCGGATGGGGAAACACTGGGATTCAATCATTTCGGTGAGAAACTCATGCTGCTGCATGTCCTGATGTGCCTTGTCAGGAGGATTATTCACCATTGAATCCATCATGCATTCATGTTCATGTGTCACTTGTCATTGTCTATTTCATAGGACTTGTGTGACAATAATAGATGTACACATAAATACTTGGGCAATGACACTATTTTTTTGTGTTTTTTGTTTATCATGTGTCACTTGTCATTGGCTTGTGGATTTATGTTGCCCGTCATAACAGAAAAAACTGTACAGATATGTAGATGGATACTGCTAAGGAGCTCCTATAAGCCAGATGTAATCTGCTATAATTTACTCATAGATGCTTTTGGGCAAAAGCTTCTATACAAGGAGGCAGAATCCACATATCTGCAGCTTCTTGAGGCTCGATGCATTCCTACTGAAGATACTTATGCCCTTCTTATAAAGGCCTACTGCATGTCTGGGCTGCTAGAAAAAGCTGAAGCAGTCTTTGCCGAAATGTTAAATTTTGGCCTTCCTTCAAGTATGTTCCTGAATTAACTTGTTCATCCACAACTGCTGAAAAAGAATATAATCAAAGATTGGGGATTTGACATGATACGGTTGATATTGAAATGGGCTTGTTTTTATCAAAATGTTAAAATTTTCCAACTCTGATTTTTAGGACCTGGACAATGTAGGTAATCTTAGTATTCAAAACTCTAACGACACCACCAAGTTACACTAGTATTAGTTTATATACAACAAAAGTCAATTAATTGCTCTTTCCCCTGATTCCTCAAGGTTTATACCTAAGTTAAACATGCTGGTTACATATGTTGGAGGAGTTCTATTATGTGCTGGTCACTTGTACAATATCAGAAATACTTATTTTCATGTTGATGGGATAATAATTTCGATAAGGTTACAAGGAACCTAGGATAGTGAAAAGGGTCTTGTGCCAACTTTACTGTGCAATGACTTGGTGAATATCCAATTTTAGATTTCAAAAATTAAGGAAGAGATAAGATGTAGGAGGAAGTGACAAGTACATTGTATGTATCATGTTGTCAGCAACTTTGGTTTTCTTCTGCATTTAGCGAGGTTATTCCAAACTTTATCCTGTAACTTTATTATGGAAAACTTATATGTGCATACAACTGGAAATTTGATCCTTTAAATAGCTAACCATATATGAGAATGAATAATCCAAGTGCAGTTGTATACAATGCTTATATAACGGATTAATGAAAGGAGGAAATTCTGACAAAGCAGAAGAGATTTTCAAAAGGTTGAAGAAGGATGCATGCAAGCCAACTACTGAAACTTATACCATGTTGATAAATTTATATGGAAAGGTGAGCTTAGTAAGATTCTTTGTTTTCTGTCTAAAATTATACTTTTTACATTTTCTGTATGATCTGATCTGATGGATTACAAAATAGGCATCAAAGTTTGTTAGTCTTCAACTAAACCAAATGTGTGTAATTGTTGCTGACCTTCACAACTTAAAGATGACAAATTTTCATGTCATAAAGGTTGACCCTTGGTTAGAGCAACCTGGATTCAGGATGAACTGGTGTTAGAAATAATGTGTAAATAATGAATACATAGGTTTACAATGGAAAACACTTTGACAGACAGTGCAGTGATAACATAAATATTTTTTAAATTTATGCAGGCTGGTAAATCCTTTATGGCCTTAAAATTGTTCCATGAAATGACGACCCATAAGTGCAAACCTAATATTTGCACATATACTGCTCTGGTGAACGCATTTGCGAAGAAGGACTATGTGAGAAAGCAGAGGAAGTGTTCGAGCAGATGCAGGAAGCCGGACTTGAACCTGATGTATATGCTTATAATGCCCTCATGGAAGCTTACAGGTTGATACCTTAGATGGCATAAATGCCTTCTTGAATGTGAATTTATTATCCCTTTGATCTGTTTTGTTCTATCCACTTCCCTTTTAGATAACCATGAATACATGACATGTTAGATGTTCCGTAAAAGAAACTTAAGAAATGCTGTGGGCTAATTTGATTAGATAAATGGTCATAGCATCAAATAGGCTTTGTCACATTATGATAAATGATTAAAAAATTTCACCTCTAAGGTTATTTGTTAGAACTTAGAAGGTTTACAATACGAGATTAAATTGTATTAGTGCTAGGCTAGTGGCCTTTTATAAAAGCTGTTTCTGTCTAATGTGCCATGGGATCGGTTACCTTGTCTGTGCTGATGTGTTTTCTGGACATTCCATTTGTTTAGCGTTTTCTGCTATTAATCTAATGGTTTCATATCTAGGAAAAAATCAAGAATTTTCTTCTCCCGACAGTCGTGCAGGTTATCCTTATGGGGCTGCAGAATTTTTTCACTAATGCAGCACATGGGATGTGAAGCAGATAGAGCCTCATATAATATCTTGGTAGATGCATATGGGAAAGCAGGTTTTCAAGATGGTAATCACCTTCTCTTGGAAGTTATCATTTTATTTTGTTAATTCAAATGAGCTATCAGAAAATCTTATGAATTGATCCCAAAAATTTGCATTATCTGTCTGCAAATGACATTACTTCAAATACCCCCACCCCACCAAAAAAAAAATTTTTACTTTCAGCATATAAAAAATGGTGAAATCTCTTAGAAGTTCGGTGCAAATTATTCAATTCTGAATTCTCAACTTCAAAATTTTGATCCGGGTTTGTACGTGTGAAAGATATACTGAAATCAGGATGCTGAAAAATTTGGCTTGTGATAATCATGATAATCCTCCAACTTCTTCCAAGATATGTGTTATAGACTCTTTGCTTTTTACACAAGCCACACTATAAAAATATTGACGAAGTCCTTATTTCTTATACACAGCCATGCTGAAAATTTTGCTTTTTTAGTTTGCTTTTTTATCTGTTTATCCACTTTACTAGTCTGATACATGTTTTTTTTTCCTTCACGTCCTTATGAATGAAATTCAGATGCTGAGGCTGTTTTAAAAGATATGAAAAGAGTGGGAATAACACCATCAATGAAGTCCCACATGGTTCTTCTGTCTGCCTATTCCAAAATGGGCAGTGTGAATAAATGTGAGGAGATTCTTAACCAAATGTGTAAATCTGGTCTGAAACTAGACACTTATGTTCTCAACAGCATGCTGAACTTGTATGGACTGTTAGGCCAATTTGGAAAGATGGAAGAAGTTCTGAGAGTGATGGAAAAACGGATCATATGTAGCTGACATTAGTACATATAATATCGCAATAAATAGGTATGGTCAAGCAGGATTTATTGAGAGAATGGAGGACTTCTTTCAGTTGCTACCTAGCAAAGGTTTAAAACCTGATGTGGTGACTTGGACTTCTCGTATTGGAGCCTACTCTAAAAAAAAATCTTTACTTAAAGTGCTTAGAAATATTTGAAGAAATGATCGATGCTGGTTGTTACCCAGATGGGGGAACAGCTAAGGTACTTCTTGCAGCATGCACCAACGAAGATCAGACTGAGCAGGTTACTACTGTCATTAGAACAATGCACAAGTATATGAAGACTGTTTTGCCAGTTTAACTTGTTTGAACTTTAAAATGGTACTAATAAAAAAAAGTATTATGTACATGATTTTTTTATAAAAATAGTAAAATGCTAATATGATTCACTTTCTTTATAATAAGACCAATCCAAAAAACAAAGTCAAATCCCTTGCAATAAGCTCCATAATCATCCCTATTATGGCCGCATGCTTTTGAAATGGAGGCAACCCTTGGTTCCAATATATGATAAATACTGGAATTGTCCATCCCATACAAAATATGACGAAAACACCTCCAGAACCAATATGATAGGTAGTGCTGATTCCAATGGATCAGGAGAACACCACACAAATTGAACTTATATCACCTTTAACTAAAAAACCTAAGATATCATGTCTTAAGTCTTTCTCACTTATATTTTGTTCAACTTATATTCATATATAAGTATTCCTCACAAATTTTTTCCTCCCACCCTTAATACAAAAACATGGTCTAGTCACCAACTTGAATCTTTAGTCTAAAATTTAGACTTAGTCACACTTAAAATCAAATACGGATATATGGGGGCTAGTAAGATCTTCAAGCCCCTCCTCCCTAAGAACATGTTTTAAACCCTTCCTCAAAAGTCAAAAGCTTTAATAAATATATAATAATTAATAAAATATATTTTTTATTGTAAAAAGTATATATAATTATTAATAAATATAATAATATATGTTATCAATTGATTATATTTTAATCTTTTAATAATATTTATTGTTACTAGTTATAATCTTATCCAAAGAGATATATATACCAACTAATAAATATGATATGACATTTCTATTATTTTTATTATTTTTTTACAAATTTTATGATTGTTGTTACATTGGCTAATTATATTTTGTGTATTATTATAAGTGTTATTAATTTATCTATATATAATTATTAATATTAATTATTTATAAGATTATATTATAAACATATTTATATATAACTGTTATAAAATATGATGGCCTTTTGTTATTAGGGTAAAATATGTTTAGTCTCTATATTTTTATTGAATCATATTTTTAGTCCCAAACTTTGATATTGAGCAATGTACTTCCTGAACTTCATAAAAAAAACATACTTTTGGTGAAAAATTATTAGGTGGTTCAGGACCATAAATGATTATTGGTCGAAATCATAAATGATATAGTGATCATAAATTACTTAATAATTTTTCATTTTTAGTCCTTTCTCACAACTTGAAGTTAAAAAAGTGCAAAAATTAAGGAGTAAACCTACATACTAAAATAAATTTTTTTATATATAAATTTTTAGAACTAAATTACAATCTGATATTAAAAATAAGATTCTTCTAAAGTATAAGAGATAAAAATATATATTTTACCCTACTTATTATTATATTATTATATTTGATGAGTTTGTTACTCTTTTTTTTTGGGTGAGATTAGTGTATGTTTGATTACTATTGTGCTTGTGACACCAAGAAGTCTTTCAAAAATTGAAACACAAATTTTGCACATATTATTTTCTTCTTGTATCATTTGAAATAAATAAAAAACAATTTTAGTTTTACTTGTAAAATTATTAAACAGATTTTTTATGAGTTAAATATTTAAATAATTTAAAAAAAATCAACCCCCTTTAATGTTTTTATGTATTCGTCCATGTTTAAAACTCTGCCTCTTCCCAATAATGTAGTTATTATGTATAATTCTTAAATATGTTTAGTCCCTCAAATATAAAAAAAATGTTTTAGTCTTTCAAATATAAAGTTATTTTTTTTAGTTATCCAAATTTGCAAAATAATTTATTGCTATCTCTTTATATACTTGTACTTAGTAAAATTTGGAACTGAGACGTAGCCTGAATGGGCTGTTTCACAATTTATACAATTATACATCAAACGTGAGTGAGTTAAAAATAAATTGAATGTAGTGATTATTATAATGGTGTAATAATTATTGTAAATAATTGATATCTTATAAATAATTTTTTGTTAGTAGATAAATAAGTATATTTAACTTAATAAAAAAATAATAATATTATCATTAAAATTTAAATATATTAATAGCTTATAGACTCAATGGCCCAGCTGAGGGAGCAACTTCCATGCTTGTATCTTGATTAGGAAGACCGATGTGCATAGAGACTCATCACTTTGACACATCCATTTTATGAATTCTGGAAGCACACCTACAAATAGGAAATGTTAAATTTCCAATTTATTATGACTTTTGATACAAAATCTAATTCTGTACGTTAAAGCCATCATAAATTATAAATTTTTAAATCTCAGTTTGACACTCACTGTTGGTACACTAAAAGAGGGAATAAATAAAAAAAGCAAACTTGAATTTAAGAAACTAAAAAAAATCTAATTTAAAAGATTAAAAATATATTTAAATCTAAATAAAAATTAAATGTCCTGTTATTTCTTATTTTCATCCATCTTATTTATTTTGTCTTCCTTAGTACAAAATGCGGTCTGGTGGTCACAAACCTGAATCAGCAGTGTCTACAACAATATATTTAATTTAAAGTAAACTTTGTACCACGCGCAACACCTTCCTCCTTATTCCATTTTCTATTTTACTTTTGCTGTGTCCTCGTGTACCACGAGCAAGACAACACCGTGATAAAATTCTGTCCTGTGTCCACCAACTTGTCGCATGTATCCCGTGCTCCCATGTTTATAATTTATAAATTAAGTAAAAGAAAATGTTAAATTGTACTTTATATTATGTTACGTGCTTAATTTTTCCTTGGTTTTCTTTTATTTTCAAGTTATTTAACTTGTTAATTAATTACTCTTTTTATCTGATTTTGTTTGACATTTTAATAAACAAATTATTTGATTTTATTTATCATTTTACAATCTCCCAAAGATGAGTTCAATCTGTTATTGAAAAAAAAGGTGAGTTCAATCTCACTTTATTTATAATAGATATATTTGTAATAAATAATCTATAAGCATTTTTATAAATACTTTTTGAATTTTGAGATCTTTTTTTTAGCAATTTTTTAAGAACTCACTTAATTTTTTTAATAAAAAAAATTATTTATTGTGGAGAGAGAAAAAAATGTGAAAGAGAATCTAATTGATATGAAAAAAATAGATATATTAAAAAAATTGCATAATAACTTTCATAAAATATAAAATATTGAATTTGTATTTTTTAATTTCTGTATCAAAATCCTTGAACCTAAAAACAAAAAGTGGGACAGAGGTAACAAGTAAGAACCAATAAAAACTCTCTGCTTTACTTAAAATAAATTCGTTATAATATTTTTGTAAAATAAAACACTGCTCATTAGGTAAATATTTAACATATATGATAATAAAAAAATATGAAAACTAAATCTGTATATAGGTGGTCCCTTAAAAAAAATCTGTATATAGGATTCTTTTTAATAAATTTATTTTCCCCTCTGTAAGATTTTTTTTAATTGTAACTTGCATTAATTACTTTTGACTAAAATATTTTTTATTTATTAATTAATAAATAAAATAAATCCATATATAGATAAATTATGTGATAGTAATTTATTGTTTATTAATGTCTATACTATCTTTCACCTTCCCTTTTTCTTATGAAAGTAGTGAAGTTGACTCTCCTAATCCTAAAATTCATCTTATACATCTCATGATTTTAATATCAATTAAATTCTTTAATAAACTTAATTAAATATTAGAAATTAATTTTAAATATATATTTTATCTTCAAAATTCAAATACGCGTATACTTATGTACATGATATCAGTTAATAGTTTCACACATTAATTAGATAAAAAAAATTAAAGAAAAACAATGAAAAATGGATCATGCTAATTTACAAAAATAATATAAATCATTATCAAATTTAATATTATTAAACACATTAATCAATATTTTATTCGTCGATCCCAGTAAATCGGTCCAAATCTCATAAATAAAATTTGAAGTTGAAGTTTTATAAATATAATATAAAATAATATAATTAAGAGAAGAGACAAATAGAAATTAGTTATGGCTTTGAAAGAAAAAAAAAAAGTTTTATATATAGCGCGGTGGCAATGCATAAGACAAAAATAAAGTTTAAAACACCGCTGGTGTTGTTGGGTGATAACGATGATAAAGGAAGAAGGACTATAGCTAGGGAATGAAAAGACTAAAACCGAGCATTTGGTTTTGCAGAGAGTATAACGGAAAAGAACCCAAATAAAGGTGTTTGAAATTCCGACAATGGCGAGTGAGTCGCAAAACTGGGTGTTCATGGTCACTGCACAGACCCCAACCAACATTGCCGTTATCAAGTATTGGGGGAAAAGAGACGAAACCTTGATCTTACCGGTTAACGATAGTATCAGTGTCACTCTCGATCCCACCCACCTCTGCACCACCACCACTGTTGCCGTCAGTTCCGCTTTCCACCATGATCGCATGTGGCTCAATGGCAAGGTATGCCCACGTTTACGTTTCACACCAATTTCATTATAAACACGTATATGAGAACGAAAGGAAACAAATCAACGAGATCAAATTAATTAAACTTCTTCATGATTTCGTTCTGTTTTTTATTCTTGGAATTTGGTTATGCTGGTTAGTGTAGGAGATTTCTCTTTCTGGGGGCAGGTTCCAGAGCTGTTTAAGGGAGATCCGTGCTCGTGCTTGTGATGTTGAGGATGAAAAAAAGGGTCTAAAGATCACAAAGGAGGATTGGGCCAAATTGCATGTACACATTGCTTCGTACAACAACTTCCCTACTGCCGCAGGACTGGCTTCATCAGCCGCGGGTTTTGCCTGCCTTGGTATTACACATGTTACTCTTCAATTTTTGTTCGAGCTTTCTTTCGTTTCATAGTTATGACAACATCACAATAATTTTAATTGTTGATTCAACATTAGAGGGCAAACTTGGCACAATGGTAAAGTTGTGTCTTGGTGACTTGTTAGTCATGGGTTCAAAATTCAACAATCCATCATGAAGAATGATTTTCCTGGACAAACAGGCTAATTTCATGAAGTGTGTTTTATTCCTTAGGATTGGATTCATAGAGGAGTAGCCTTATTCTTCATTCAATAATTTTTTTAATATTGCATCTAACATCGTATTCTTTGGAGTTATGTGTAGATATTCAAATTTTAGTTTTGTTCTCTCTACTGCAATCTCAATCTTGTTTTCATGCTTTCTTATTTGAAATAGCAAGGTTCTTGGTGCTTGTTTATTTTATATTGGGCTTAATATTAGTTACCACCCGTCTTAATGATTTTGTCTTCTATTTGCAGCTTATGCCCTTGGGAAGCTAATGAATGTCAAAGAAGATGAAAGCCAGCTATCTGCTATCGCAAGGTCTTTATTTTGTTATTGGCTTTAATTTTGGGAGGTCTTATGGCTTCATTTCGACACTTGGAATTTCAATAACACGCTGGTAACACTCGTGAAAATTGTCATTATGTGCAGGCAAGGATCAGGTAGTGCCTGTCGTAGCTTATTTGGGGGATTTGTCAAGTGGATAATGGGAAAAGTAAGTAATTTGATACTGCACCATGTTGTCCAAGAAACCATTTGTAATTTCTATTTTTCTACATTTGTAGGAGGATAATGGCAGTGATAGTCTTGCAGTTCAACTTGCTGATGAAAAGCACTGGGATGATCTTGTTATTGTTATTGCCGTGGTATGACACTTGGTCTTTTTAATTGAATGGATGAGTTTACTTTTGAGTGACTTATAAAATATTTCAATAAAATAATGGTCTGTTGCGGTCATTTCTCAATGTAAAGCCCACCTGGAAACATATTTCAATAAAAATGGTCTGTTGTGGTCATTTGCCAACCTGATAATAATCATATTATCAATTTGAATATGCGTTTTCTTCAGATCATAGAACTCCGTATGCTTGAAATCTGTCACTCGTTTTTACTCCATCAAAGAACTCTATATTTTGTTTTTCCATATCATTTATGGTTAAGTTTATGCAACATTGGTATAGCAATGTAAGTTAAGTGTTTGCATTCTATTTTATGGCTTTTGTAGTATCTTTTATTTTGTTATGGTCTGTCTATTTTTTCATTATTCATACAGCATACTACCTTAAATGCTTCATTATTATTTGATATCATATCATTTTTCTTTGTATATTCAAGTGACTTACATATTAAGTTGTAGAATGTGGTGGTGGCTAAATGAGAGCTGTGCAATACTTTCCCCATCTTGATTTTGTTTTTTAATTTGTCTAAGCCATGTTATTTATCTTGTCAATGACATGTTTCTATTTCATAGTGGCAGTATGTATCTGCTTTACTCTATCATCTCATATGCCATACTTTACTCAATATTCCCATCTTGTTATCTATTTATAGGTTAGCTCACGGCAGAAGGAAACAAGTAGCACCTCTGGAATGCGTGAGAGTGTTGAAACAAGTTTGCTTTTACAACACAGGGCAAAGGTACTTCAATCCTCTGTACAAATTAGATTAATTATTTAGGGGGTGTTTGGGTAGAGCTTCAATGAATCTGATTTGGATATATAAAAATGACTTATGGCCTTCCTATAAGTTTTTTTTAGCTTATTTCAATAAGTTTTGTGGAGAAGCTTAACAAATCAAGTTTTTCAACTTATTTCAATAAGCTTTCATAGTTACACTTATGAATAAGCTCTTGTCGAGTAAGTGCTTAATGAGTTATTTACCCAAATACACCCCTGTACCACTATAGAAAGGGGATCCCCTTGGTTTTTTTCTAGAATCTTGACATTCTGAGCTTTTAATTACTAAAATCAGGGAGAATTTTTTTATTCCAATACATTTTGTCTACACTAAGACCCTCACTTCAAGCTACGCTACTTACTATTATTAACAATATAATTTCTTTTCCATTGTTTCTCTACCAATTTCAACTTCGAAAGCAAACACTAGTTATTAATTATGAATGTATGAAAGTTTTATGGTCTGTTCACTGCCCATTGTTATATAAATAAATAAGTAAATAACTATCTCATTGTGATATAGTTTGGACTATTTTGTATTTTTGTCATTTACTCATTTTGACTGCAATAGGAAATTGTGCCAAAACGGATACTGCAAATGGAAGAAGCCATTAAAAATCGTGATTTTGCATCTTTTTCGCAATTGACCTGTGCTGATAGCAACCAGTTTCATGCAGTCTGCCTGGATACATCCCCCCCTATATTTTACATGAATGATACATCCCACAGGTAGTTACTGATAATTGCAAGAGTTGGGTGTTACTATTATGTCTGTGATTAGATGACAAGTGTGGCACAGTTCTTTCCTAATTTCTTATTGCCGGTGCATTTTCTCTTCAGAATAATCAGCATTGCTGAAAAGTGGAACCGTTCAGAAGAAGCTCCCCAGGTTTGAATTACTTTGTTGGTCATATTATAGTGTCATATGTAGCACATTTTATTCCCATGGTCAATATTTGTGAAGTTTATCTCGTATTAAAATAAAATTAATTGTTTTCAAGTTCAAACGTGGTGGACAAATCTTTTAGCTTTCTTTCATTTGGTCATATCATATGATCATATCATATATACTTTGGAAAAAAGATATCCACAAGTTTCATTAAACAGTTGAATGATCTGAGAACTGTTATTATTATTATTATTATTATTCGAGGATTGATTTGACCTATTCTCTTTGTTCTCCTAATTTTGTGAAGCATTTTCCACTTCACTAATATTCCATAATTGAGTTTCCTGTGTCTTTATGCCATGCCCCTCCACTTGAATAATGTGTACATATACATCTAGATTTAGTTGTGTGATATTACGCGGGCTCATGTAAACTAACAAATGGGTATAAATCTGCATATATCTATTTAAATATTTAATTAGTTTTGACTTGCAGGTAGCTTATACATTTGATGCGGGGCCAAATGCTGTTCTAATTGCACGTAACAGGAAAGCTGCTACCTCGTTGATTCAGAAGCTGCTTTACTACTTCCCTCCAAACTCAGATGACCTCAGCAGGTGCTTTCAAAGTTTTGCATGCATAGTATGCCTAGATTTTTGTCAATCTTTTGAATTTCTTAGTTATACTTGCGATACAAACTCCCTTCAGTTACATTATTGGGGACAAGTCAATTGCAAAAGACGCTGGGATCAATGGAATACAGGACGTAGAAGCTTTGCCACCTCCTCCAGAAATCAAAGATAATATTCCATCACAAAAATACAAGGGGGATGTCAGTTATTTCATATGTACCAGACCTGGAAGCGGACCTGTTTTGCTTTCTGATAGCAGTCAAGCACTTCTGAACGATGAAACTGGGCTTCCCAAGTAAGTTCATGGGAAACATTCTCCTGGTTGATCTATTCTTCGTTGGGCTTCACTAGCAGGCTTTTTGAGCCCAAAATATTTTGATTGGAGGACCTTCTCAAGGAAGCCCATATGCTACCCATGGCATGATGATTCGTTCATTCCTAGTTTGCAGTATGTGTTTGTTTAAGTATCTGTAATTTTTGTTTCAGATCTAGTTAAGCTATTTTGTTGGAGAAAAATAAGTCTCGCTTCTTTTTTGAACAATTCATTTGAGCTTGCAAGTTAAACTTGTCAGTTTTTTATGTGAACAGTTGTCCCTACTTTGCTATATTTTGATTAAGTGTTCCATTTTATTCTTATTGTACTTGGGCTTATAAAGATGCTCATTCACCTTATGGACCCTCAACCGTAGTAACATTTTGTTCAAATCTACATGCATGTAACCAAGTAGCCAAGCAGAACCCGAATTACGCAGATGTAACAGACATTTTTGTTGGGTATGGCTCATACTGTGCCGTCAGTAGATATGCACAGGGGCTCTAGGGGAGTTGCCCTGGCGGGGGCTAAGGGGCTCCCGAAACTTTTTTCGAAGCCTAGTATTTTTGTTAGTCTTGTGTTTTATTATTTGTAATTTGGGTTTGAGTCCAAGAATAACTATGGTGCTTAGAGTTTCTAAGCCTATATATTTCCTTGTAATCTGAGTGCAATTATACGAGTGTGTGAAGAAATATAGTGAATAACTGGACGTAACTCATATTGGATGAACTAGAATAAACTCTGTGTGTTGTTTTTTTCTTCCCTTTTCTCTCTTTCTATTATCTCGATTGTTGTATGATTGTTCGGTACCCAACAATTTTAACATTGTAAATTGATGTCAATGCTATAACTCACCAAGTAAGCACTAGAGCAAAATGAAAGGAGAAAGCACAGCAGACCGCACTGGTTTGATAAGCAACCCATGGCGAAGTAACCCCAGAAGCATTACTTCGTTCAATTGGTTGGTTGAGACATTAAACACGAAAGGGTCCTTTTATCACTCCTAACACGTTGATAATTCTTGTCACATAAGTGCTTTTTTTTGCATATACCAGAAAACATGTCCAAACTATCCCGTTATCTATTTTTTCCGTACCAAGCAGCGCTGCAACACTTTTTCATCAACAGCTTCACTTGAACGTTGTCTATGCGTAGATGGTGTAAACAATTGAAAGACATCATATATGATTATAAAAACCATTTACCAAAATAACAACCATGAACTGTTTAACCTGTCTTGGATATGGTTGGATGATCAATCTCCATTGATGATCAATCTGTAGCATGTATTTGTAATAATGTCTATTTTAACAATCATATTCCTATCAATGGACGCTAAGGACAGAATATTTAGTAATTGATATGTAACATATTAGATTAGAATAACAAAGTGTAATAAGCCCAATAATTAAGTGAATCACCCTTTAATCGTTTTCCAGTACTTCTTCAATGTATCAATCTATTAAGCAAAAGCAAACGCTGTCCATATCAGTCAAATATACTACTTGCTCTAAGTTCTAAAAATCAATCAACTCAATAAAGTAAAAAGGTATGCGTCAATTGTAGTAAGAAAGAAGAAAAGTGCTACAGATATCAATTACCACAGTCTAGGGCAATGTCAACAAGTGAAAGTAACATATTTCCATGGTCCACACCACCGGAAGTCATGCCATGATGAAACACTTTCTTTTTTCAACACAAGGCCCTTCTAAATTACAAAGGCCTTCTTCCCTCCATTGGGACCATTCATTCACATTATGCTCTCACCTTGCGCTTCCATGGCAAAACCAAAGCTTCACTTGCTATCCTTTCTCTTCTGCACCATCTTGCTAAGCTTCTTCCAATGCACATTTTCACTGATCAACCCAGAGTATGAGGCCAGCTGGATTGACATGGAAACTGAAGACATTAACGTTGTGCAAACCCGGACAGATTCTTGGAAAAAATGTGACTACTCTGTTGGAAAATGGGTTTTTGATCAATCTTACCCTCTCTATGATTCCAATTGTCCCTATCTCAGCACTGCAGTTGCTTGTCAAAAGAATGGAAGGCCAGATTCTGACTATGAGAAGTGGAAGTGGAAGCCATTTGGTTGTTCCATCCCAAGGTGTTTATACTATCTAAACTTTGACACTGTTCACATTGCAACCATATTATTATTATTTTATATGCATGCATGATCAATATTTTTTCCTATGTTTGCTAAAAAAATAGAGATATTAAATACTCAAAATTCAGTTGGAAAATAGCCGTTTACTTGTAACTAGAGAGCTTATGCAGTTATTAGTAAGTAAATCAATTCCACTCTTGGCCAAAGTTGCATATGAATTTGGCTTCTTGATGACACCAACAGATTTGTTGCACTGGGGTTTCTAAATAAAATGAGAAGAAAGAGAATAATGCTGGTGGGTGATTCCATAATGAGAAACCAATGGGAATCTCTTGTTTGCTTGGTTCAAGGAGTAATTCCAGCTGATAGAAAGTGGGTGACCTATAATGGTTCTTCAATGGCTTTCCATGCTATGGTATGACATCAATCAATGAATCAAAGCTTATTCTTCTTCTTTTCCTTTTGAAAATGACTGACACCATATAGTTCAATTGCAGGATTTTGAGACATCAATTGAGTTCTTCTGGGCACCATTGTTGGTAGAACTGAAGAAAGGGGCTGGCAATAAGAGAATTCTACATTTGGATTTGATTGAAGAGAATGCAAGGTGTTGGAAGGGAGTTGATGTTCTTGTTTTTGATTCAGCCCACTGGTGGACTCACTCGGGCCAAACGCGCTCGTAAGAAAGCTTTCTCATTCTCTAGTCTTCCCCTTGAATGTAGTATTCTTTTCTCTTCTCTCCATAATTTAATTCTCGGTAAATAATGACATTTCTAATTTTCTATAATCTTAAGTCCTCAACAGTTAAGAATGCACCAAAGGGTACCAAACCTTTTTGCCATTTTCACATCCTAATGGATTCAGCCTTGATTAATATCAGGTGGGATTATTACATGGAGGGAAATAGTATCATCACAAACATGAATCCTATGGTTGCCTATCAGAAAGGACTCAGTACGTGGGCAAGGTGGGTGGATCTTAATTTGGACCCTAGAAGAACTCGAGTTATTTTCCGAAGCATGTCACCTAGGCATAACAGGTACAATCTATTTTTATTGCCTAATTAAAATAAACTGTTGGATTTGGCTACTATAAAATAAACAGAAAGGTAAAGTGCGTAATCTAATACATGCATGATTTGTGATGCATGTGTATATAATATCAGCCATGATTTTCGCATCAACGATTGAAATTACTTACTTTATTCTCTAAAATGAATTGCTCTAGAGTTTAGACCTGGATACATCAATTTTTTGTACACTCAGCTCCTCTGGTTCCATATTTTTCTATATATGTAGGCAAAATGGTTGGAAATGCTATAAGCAGAGGAAGCCATTACAATTTTTTAGCCATATACACGTTCCTGAACCACTGGTAGTGCTAAAAGGAGTGCTAAAGAGAATGAGATTTCCGGTATATCTGCAAGACATTACAACAATGACTGCTTTCCGAAGAGATGGACATCCTTCAGTGTATAGCAAGGCAATGAGTGAAGAGAGGCAGAAAGCAGGCACAGGTCTTTCCTCTGATTGCAGTCATTGGTGCCTCCCTGGGGTGCCAGACATTTGGAATGAGATGCTCAATGCATTGATCTAACTATGACATAAATGGAATGTCCATGAAAATGTAAGCAGTGTTAAACAACTCATCTAGATCAGGGGTTGTTTTTATCATCTAGAGAGCCTCGAAGAACATGGTTGTTTGAGTGTTTTTCTATTATCAATGTTATCTGATCAATAACACTGGATTTGTCATTCTGATTTTCACAAGCAGCCAAATCACCTTTTGTTTATAATTTTAAGTGAATATTGCTGAAATGAAGATATGCATATATATGTTATATATTAGTAATAAGTATGTTAATTTAAAACCACTCCACCTTCTTAGAAACCAAACAGCCTTAAGATTTAAGAACAAGTACCATTTATGATCAGGCTTCTAAGGTTGGTTCAAACGTTGAGATTCTTAGGGAGACCTCCATGACTTCTACCTATTACCTCCTAAGCACTTTTGCTCCATTGAAACGAAGAAGAAAAAATTGAGATTTAAAACTTATTTAAAAAACCAATTTATAAAATGTAAACGAAGGGGGAGAAAACTTGAAATAAAATATTACAAAATAAATCGATAATTTTCTTTAATTTTATTTTGCAAAAAAAGAGTATGTTTAGTTTTTTCACCTTCTCCTTTTGAAGGTATTTGACACCTATAGTCCTATAGTCATGGCTTGTTTGGTTCCCAATATAAAAATAAAAAAAAAAGCGTGTACCTAAATGCACATGAGAAAGCAAATTAAAATGCTAGTCAAAAAGGTAAAACAACCAAACAGGGGAAGGGGAATCGTTAACAGATGAGCTTTTGGAGCAGTTACAGACTCTTCAAAATGATGCTGCTGGATAAAAGCACCCTGGCAGAAGCAAAGCGTAGAAGAATGGAAAAGTAAAGAGTGAAGACACACACAAAGCATGCCCCCAACCACTCCTTTGATTTTTAGCTTTTGTGTCAAACGTGTAATTGAACCAAAATGTCAATGATTGTGTTGACTTTAAAATATGTCCATAAGACAAAAGCAAGAATTTGGAAATAAAGTTCTAATCAGTTCAAACTCCTCTTAAGCTCCTTCCTTAACGGAAGG
Organism: Glycine latifolia; assembly: GCA_013407115.1. Taxonomy (NCBI): domain Eukaryota; kingdom Viridiplantae; phylum Streptophyta; class Magnoliopsida; order Fabales; family Fabaceae; genus Glycine; species Glycine latifolia. Next base: position 39,136,423 of record CM023950.1, on the reverse strand, counting down.
GAAGTGAATTTTAAAATGGAAGTACTTCTATACTAAATAACTGTAACCCTAAAATCAGTCCTTTAAGTAAGAAAGGCTGAATTATCAAAATAATTAACTACAAATCAATCCAATAGCTTTCTATTGATGTGGGTATTTTCATCTAATCATCAGCAACATTCTGCAATAATAGGTATCATATTAAATTTTCCACTATCTCCATAAACAGAAAATGCATCTTAACTAGGAGAAAACATCTTCTTCAACTTGGAAAGCTCCTTAGAACTCAGTCCAAAAGCCTTCTCCAAAAGCTCCTCCTTTATGTCAGAACCAAAAAACTGCATTAGGAATCCTCATCAGGCCAGGATTTTGGCTGTCAAAACTGCCCAAAATGGTAGCAGGCCCATCTCCAACATTCATCTGAAAGTGCACGAGGCCTCCTGGGAACACCATGACCTCTCCTTTCTCCAACACTTTGGCAAAAACCTTGTTCTTGGTATCCACAAATCCTGAATAAATTTTCCTTCCAGCGCAAAAGCAACCTCTGTTGTTCTTGGATGGAAGTGTGGCACATTGACACCACCAACACCGAAATCTGCTCGCATGAATGACACGCCAAGAGTGTTTAAACCTGGAAATGCATTCGAATTCACTGCCATAGAAGAAAAACCAGTTTGCTTGAAGTTCCCAGGAGACTTTATGCCAGAATGGTGAAATCTTCCACTGTTGCTGTGGATGAGTTCTTGCAACTGAAGCTATTGTCTGGTGATTTGGCCATGCAGAAGTCCATGACTGGATCGGGATCAGAAGCCATAGCAGCAATGATGAAAAGCAAAACAACTAATAGAACTGCTACTTTGTTGATCATTGTTTTTTGGAATGATATGTAACTACCTTTTGCAGTATCAATATATGGAAGGTGATATTGAAGATAATTGGTTGGTTGTTTTTGGCTTAAGTTGGGGGTGAATCAAGTGGATTGAGGAGTCACAATAGAAGACTTTTCTTCTCAATTTGTCTCATCAATTATTGAGCACTAAATCAATTTATAGGGGTTCATATTTTCTTCTGCAACTTTGCTTTGGAAAAAAAGAGAAGACACTTTAATTAGTTGGGCATTAAATGACCAGCATTGGCCCACTCATTCTTTTTTCTTTATTCATTGCATTTTATCTGTCTTATAAGCTAAAGAATTTGGTCATAGTGAGTTTTTTCCCACTGGTCCGATTATTCCTTAAAGAACACCTATCTTATAGAGTGAACACTACCCAACCCACTCATTTGATAAGGTAATAAAAAAACTCTTCAATGCTAAATTGGGGAAAATAAATGGACTAACATTATACTGTAATGTTTGAAATTGAGGGCATATACATGTTAAATTGGAAACATTTGAGAGAATCTACAACGGCTACAGAGATTAGGTACTGACACAGTGGAATCCACCAAGTTTGGCATGCATGATGCATCCCGTGTGATTAGGGTTAAAACCAGAAGGTCAATATTTATTAAAAAAAATCTTGGGGATCGTTTTAATGAAATATCCCATTCAAAATTAATGTTTAGCAATATGAGAGAGTATTGGCACAGAGATTTCTCATAAATTCACTTGGAAAATTACTCGAATTTGGTGGATGACTTGGATGTTGGATGGCAGAAATGCTTGTGATTTACATGTTACAATCCTTGGTCTTAGGCCCTGCATGGCGTCATTCGTGCGAAACCCATCCCGTCATGTTTTTTTGTTGCTTCTCTTCTTTTTTGAAAAAGAAATCGGATTAAACATAATTAGAAGTTCTTAAAAAGAAAACATGTTTAATGAATAAAATTTAATATTTCTTTTATTATTTTTATTTTATTTTTTAAACAATCATTTTTATCGTAAACAAACTAAAATAGTTCTTTTATATTTGTCAATAACTTCTCACGCATATACCATTTAAACGCTTTAAAAAAACGACCTTACTAAAACCAAGCCACATAATTTTTACACAAAAATATGTTGGTAGAACCTAAGTTTTTTTCCAGAATAAATCACATCACGTCTTTAGTTTTTAAAAAACATAATACCTGAATTTATTAGACTAACTAATTTAATATCAAGAACCTTTGACAGTTTTGTCCAAAAAAAAGAACCTTGGACAGTTGGACCAAACTGCTCCTTAAATCATGAACTTATTTTCATTTGAGCCGAAATGTAAAAATTGTAAACATTGAACAATTCCTTGGCAAAACGTCAAAAGACATCGCTCCACTTGTAAGACATTGATATTATTCTTACACCTGAAATTTGACACTTGGACCACACTTAATTATTAACACGTATTGGTTATTAACATTATATTTTCCTGTTTAGGGAAAAATTGGTAGTTTATTAACAAAAAAATATTATTAAACAATAATAAATTCGTGAACAGCCAAGCATAACCCAGGTATAAAAGTTCAAAGCATACGAGAAATGTTCTCCATTACCAAAGCACTCTTCATCATTGAGATGGCCGCACAAAATAGTGATGACTGTTAAGCATGAACATTGAGTATTTCTCTTTTAGATATACTCAATTTTATCAAATGATAAAATCAAAACGTGACCATTACACTAGAAAAATGGTAACCAAACAAAAACAGCTACTGCCACTAACAACCAAATGCAAATAAGAGAAAACACCCTCCTTGTAACTTGTCAAGTAAACCAATTATCATTCTCGCTTTATAATGCTTTTGAAATTTTTGTTCTTTTTCACTCTTTCAATTAACTTACGTATATTGTCAATTTACTAAAGAATATAAATTGAGAAACAATACTGGACCAAAGAATACGTAAAGCTGTGCTCAGCACTTAACCATTTTCTCCTTAGCAATGGAAGTGCTAAAACCTCGTAAGTTGTTGTTGCCTACTATACGTAATTGCAGAACCAAAGATCATAACAACGAGTCACCAGCATTCTTGGCCTTTTCTCGTACCATTGTCTTGACAAACAGCTCTCCAGCTCTATACGATGATCTCACCTGAAAAACACCGAGGACCTTCAGTGAGGATTCCATAAGTTTAATGATATGATGATCAGATAATTAAGCAACTTATCAACTGAAGTTGGCCTATTGTGGTGGAGGCCAGTTAAAAGCACAATTGGTAACCCACATATGTCAAGTTATACCGCAAGAAAGGTACAATCAAATTCTAATGCATTTGCGAAGAACTTACCAGAGGACCACTAGCTACATAACGAAAACCAATAGATTCCCCGTATTCTTTCCAGAAATCAAACTTCTCAGGAGTAACATACTCTTTGACAGTTAAGTGCAAGGGAGTTGGCTGCAACAATAAAATCTTTTGAATCAACAATAAGCCACAAGTTTAAAAATCAATAATAAAGATCTGCAAGGTGTATTATGACTATTGTCCACTGAGCCAACCATACTGTAACCTCATAGATTCAATAAAACATGTTATCACAACTTAAAACTATGAGATCAAATGAAAGATTAGCACCATCTGTAAGCATGGTGGATAGGATTTTGAGATTTGGTTTCTAATCTATGAGAAGCAGGTATGGAAACCATTAAAGTATTTTACATAACGAACCTGCAAATATTGACCAAATGTCACAATATCAACATCAATGGCCCTTAAATCAGCCATTGCTTCCTTCACCTCATCATCAGTTTCTCCAAGGCCCAGCATTATAGAAGTTTTTGTTATCATACCCTCCTTGCTATGTTTTGCATGTTTTAGAACTGACAGGCTTTGCTCATACCTGTAACCATACAACATAAAAGAAATAAATATATTTATACTTATTTATTTATACATTCATTATATATATTTCCAGCAAAATAACTATTCCTCATTAAGGAAATTATATATGTATTAGCTTTTATTTTACTTTTGAAGAAGCAATGGTTTTATGGTTGATATTATGATATGACAAAGCAGTTGGATCAACAATGCAGCTTACCCTGCCCTTGGATCTCTAACAATTCTTTGGAGGCGTTTGACTGTCTCAATGTTGTGAGCAAAGACATCTAAACCTGAGTGAACCAGAATTTCTACAGCCTTTAGGTCACCCCGAAAATCAGAAGTTAAACACTCAACCATGATCTCAGGTTTGAGATTCTGCAAAGCAATTATAGAGACAACAATTAGCATGTATTAGCAATATACATTGTATACCTTCTAAAATGAATTATAAACAACATTCCAATATATCAAAGCACCTTCATAGCTTTGACAGTCTGAGCAAAATGGCCACTTCCTCCATCAGGCAGATCATCACGATCCACACTTGTTAGGACAATATAATCCACACTGCAAAAACGGTAGCTTGTAATTAGCAGGGAATGAGATCTAATAAAGTTTTAGTAGCACACAATATATGCCCATGATAAATCTAGGTATTGTAACTTGTAGAAATTAGCTCATGACCCATCAGGAGAGTATTCTGTTGTGTATCATTATAAACTGAGCTTTTTAGCTCTGTGTGAAAGGGGGAACCCTCAGAGGAGAGATCAATCTCCTTTGATCTGTTCTTTTGAAATCTAGAATACAATCTTTCTTTTCTTTACCTATTTTCTAATCCTGGTTCCTAAGAAAAGATGTATGTGAATTTGATAATCTTTAACAAACTAGAAAAGTTTGCAGAAAATTATTTACGGTAATGTATATCACATGCATCCTGAAAGAAGGTAATGACCATCACCTATCTGATTATTATGATAATGATTATTTAATTACCTATCTGATTATCACCAAGCAAATTTTGTGTATATTTATGTTAGCAAGCAAATAACTCCCTGAAAACTTTCAGGTAAGAACTCATTGGAGCCTAAGGTGTGGCTGAGCAATTTGAAAGGTACAACATCTTGGGCACTATCTAAGGTTACCCGCACATACGTTTTTATATTGAATGAAAAAAAAATTAAAGAACAACAAAATTTAAAGACTAACTATCCAAGTAAAGTTTCAAACCCCCTTTTGCATGACATCATGTGATCTGCACTAATTCCCTAAAGAAATCATTGCCTATGCTCTAAAGAGACACCACAGGTACAATCCTACTGCATAAATGATCTAAGGATCCCTATAAACTAAGAAAATACACCAGAGATAGACTATACTTGGATAAACTTTTCCATAAACACTTACAGAAGAAAAATGTATTCAATTTCTCCCACAAGTTAAAATCAACTTACGCACTTCAAATTCTATAGAAACAATTTTCATCTATTTTTTTCCAAAAGCTGAGGCGTACAAGTTTGATAGAAATTAATCCAAAAAGGTCTAAGAACATAAAACACAGAACCATACATAATAAATAGCAGAAAGCACACACACAGAGATACACTCACCCCCAACTTGCAATGGCCTTGGCAGTATTTTTGGGTTCCATAGGATCAGGAGGTGGAGGGTTTCTGCTGGTCTTCACAGCACAAAACCTACACCCACGTGTGCACGTATCCCCAAGAACCATGATTGTTGCAGTTGCAATGCCATCTCCGCCTCCATTCCAACACTGTCCACACACACACATAACAATCTAAAGCTCAACAATAAATAAGAATCCAAGGGAGAAGGGAAGAGGGAAGGCAAAAGAATTTTAAAAAATAATAATGATAAAATAAAACCTCTCCGATGTTGGGGCATTGTGCCTCCTCGCAGACAGTGTTGAGCTTCAAATGGGACAAGGATTCCTTAATCTCTTCGAACCTTTCACCCTGAGGAGCTTTCTGCCTCAACCACTCTGGCTTCTTCACGTTTGGGTCTCTCCCCGTGTGTGGGCCCAGCCCACCAGGGTAAGGCCCAACAACCTTCTGCTCCACCGACACCGACACCGACGACGCGTCGTATCGAATTCTCCAACTTGGAGGGGGGAAACGGTGGCGTTTCGGAGACGGGGTTGAGAAGGAGATGGAAGGAGGGTTGTAAAGAGATTGACGAATCATTTTAGTGTGAATGAGAATGTCAAAAGAAATTATGTTTGGAGATTGTGTTCTCTTCTCATTCAATAAAAATCTGGTGCAGTAGTTGCAGTTGCAGCAGTAGGCAATGCTTTCTCCGTCAAGATATTCAAACTTAATGTATTTTTGGAGTTTGGTTTAGTTTATATATATATATATATATATATATATATATATATATATATATATATATACATATAATCAAAACCAAAGTCCGTCAAAATGGTTGAACAAGACAAAGGAAAATAGGAGCCAGAACAGAACAGATGAAATCCTACTGCCTCCAGAGACAGTCAGGGAAAACAAGTAATTGGTTTTATTCTTTTTCTTTTGTAAATTGTTTTACAGAGTTATTTCACGTAATAAAACAATATAAAAAATTACTAATTCATCATTCACATTGAAATGAAAAATATTCGACTAAAGGTAACAATAGTATGAGTGAGTGAAAATATGAAGTATAAATTGAGATGGTTTGAGCACGTAATGAGATGATTCATATATGTTATCATAAGAATTTACTAAGAACTTGACACAAAAAGAGGTAGAAGTAGACCGAAACTTACCTAGAAAAAAGTAGTTAAACAATATTTAATGGAGTGAGATATAGATTGACATACAATATATCTTAGGAAGATGAAATGGAGAAAATCTATAAATTTGATGGAGGATTAGACTAATTATCATCTATAACTTAAATTAATTAGTTTGGATTAAATGTATTGTTGATATTGATATATTTACTTTAAAATCGTGTAAAAATAGTAAATAATATAATCTTCATTTTCTTAAAAATTGACAACAAATTTCATTTTCATCATTTCTTTAACAAAATAGTAGTTTTATTTTATACAAAATAAAAGATAATATGAATTTAATACAAAAACAAAATAAACCTAAACATCACATTAAATATAAATGATTAATATGTTGAAGTTAAGATCATTCGAATTCAATCTTTGACATAAATAATTTTATGTGATATTTTATTTATCTCTCGATCGAATTCTAAATTAGTCAATATTCATTTTTATGATGAATCAAAAGATTAAGAAAAAAAATGGGTAAATAATTTCCTCAATTGACAAAAGAATAAGCCCGGACTTTAAACAGCAATAATATTTTAGACCGACAATTCTATGCAGGTGCACATCGAACTAAAACATTTCATGCAAAACAGAGAAATTCATAGGTGCACATCAGAAAACTATATGCTGATTAGGATGCAGCGTATTTGGAGGATTTGGATGGTTATGTTTCTTATAATTTAAGTTTGTCTCAACTCTTGGTAAGAAAAAAGAAAAATGTCTTAACTGTTCATATCACTCGTCGAAGTATGATCTCTAACATTCCCCTCAAACATGAAATTTGCAAAACTAACCATCTACAAATGATCCAATAACAACCCAATTTCAGTAACTCAATAAGCCTAAGAGTAATAACTAAAATAAACTTTGATATTCATTTTAGAAATTAACCCCGCAACAAAACAAACTTATAAAGTAAAGGTCACCCCCTACTTATATACACTACTTTAACCATATCATCAATCAATATGCGATCTCCAACAAAGTTCAAACTTCATTACTATCATATTGTATACCAAAAATATAAGATAGCTTTAAGCACAATAGCATGTATAAAGCACGTGTTTGAAAATTTTAGCTTAAAGCTGTCAGGTGCTGATATTGGAATTAGAATGAAGTAATTTAGAAGTCCGAATGAAAAAATGCACAGCAGAATTATCAAAATTTTGTTGAAGAATGTAGTAGTTACAACCTAAAGAACTCTAGATCATATGAACAATTGACTACATTTTTCTTTTTCTTTAACCCTTTCTTTGGGTTTCTATCTTTGGTATTGTAGATAATAAGTATACAAAAAGAATGGGCATAATTACAAGTTCCAGTCATCAGAAGCATGAATTGTATAAGCAGCTTTCCACCGACACAGCACTGTTCATAAATACCAAATCCTGCATGGGATTGAGAGCATATGTATATTGCATTCGTCTTCATAAAAGCATATTCAACCCAGACAGATCATCCATTGGTATGTCTAGGCCAAACGCATCATCTTGCAAACCATCTTCCTCAATGTTCAGCAACCAAGAATCCAGGTCTTGAGGTCCATCAAGTTCATTACCTACACCTAGTTCTATGGAGTCTAATGTGATGTCCATGGGTTCCTCAGTTCCAATGGACAAATCATTAGCATTATAGTTATGAGATACAGACCCAACTTTACATTTTCTGTTGCCATCACCAGAAAAAAACTCATTAGAGCCACAAGCCAATTGATTCTCAGAGTCAGTATTTTCCATTAACTTGCTTAGAGATCCATTTCCAGAACTAGATAGTTGAGCTGTTTTTGGTTTGGACTTTGCTTTTGTTTTACGCTCACCCTTTGCAGAAGAACGACCACCTTTTGAAACATAATTTCTTCCAGAAGAGTCTTTGTCCCTGTCTCGTTCACTCCTCTTTCCCTTTGCTCCACCTATTAAAGAATTACCAGGAGATGATGCAGATCTCAGCGAAGGACTAGCACCAACATCATCAAGCAGCAGTTCCTTTTTCTTCCCTCTGTTTAGTATTGGTCCAGTCCTAGCAAAATCCTGGTCGGAGGGATGGTCTAGATTTCCCAACACATCATGCTCCCTGCAAGGAAAATAACCTGCAAGAGCCAAGGCCCAATCCATTACTTAATAAGAAACAAAATGGAAGCATCCTAATAGTCAAAGAGATTTCAGAAAGAAGGAACAGATATAAATTAAGCAAAAGCAATAGCCTAAGGAAATTGTTTCTTGACAAACATGATGCCTCAGTGCCAAGGCTCAATTTATTTGAATACATGTATACCATAGCAAATACTTCCAAAACAATTAAAACATGGTTAAAACAGGAAACCTGATGGTGCAGTTTCTTGCTGAGAATTACGGGTTAGTGAGAGATTTGCAGCAACAGCTGAACCAGTGTTGTCATGAGCAGGAGCAGCAAATAGGACATCCTTAAAGAGAGGCTCCAAAAAGCAACTTTTCCCTGTTCCCTCAAATTTGCGGCATCGAGCAAGAGTCCTCTTCATAAAAGCCAGAGCAACTGGCCTTGAGACCTTAGAAAGTCCGTATCTAGCAGCACTAGTTCCACGGGTGGCCTATCAAAATTATCAAGGGTCATTTCAAAGTGCAAACCAGTTACCTTAACTCTTTCATGACAAAAGAACTACCACAAAAATTCTTAACAAGAATAATTAAGAGCACATGCACATGCTTGGTAACACATGGGGGGACACTAACCTTTATAATAAAAAATAAACTGTTTCAATTACAAATAATCTATCAAATTGCTCAATCCAATTGCCATTTGCAACTTGCAACAACGTCCACATTCTACAAATTACCAACATTGAACAAAGCAACAGGAAAAAAAAGCACAGAAAAAAAAATAATTACCAGCTTTTTCTTATAAGCCAACTCAACAAGTTTGTCCATAGCAACTTGCTCAAGGGCTCTGCAAGTTAATACAAAATATATATTAGCTATTGGTGAGGGTCAGCGTATAGATACACAATATACAGACTACTTCAATAACAATATATCAACATAGAAAGGATAAACAAATAAAAAAATTTATCAACATCAGAAGTATAATCAATTAATGAAACAAGATAAACTAGATATTATCAAATATTGTACCCTTGTTCCATTTCTCTGTCTTGTTCTACTGCTTTTATAAGTTTCATAAAGCATTCTCTCTTTTTATTGACCTGCAAAATTGGTCAAATAGAAGATAGGCAACCGGGTAAATAAATAAATCAAGAATAACTAAAAATCATAAGCAGATTCCACTCCCTAAACAATTAACTAGCTTACTATTAGAGTAGTAGAGTAGAATTACTCCTTGTCTTTTCTTTCAGTCTACCTTGGTTAGTTACTCTGGTTACCTCAACTAACTTTGGGTTAGTTGACAGTTATATTAACAGCTGTGTACAGCTATATTAGCTCTAGTATATATCAACTTCTTCGGTTGGGTTGTTAATATCAACTTCTTCATTCCTGTTTTAGAGTTTCTCTCTTTAATTTATAGAAAGCTTTTACTTATATTTCAGCAGACATATCAATCATAAAACAAAAGAATCAAAACCTGTTGGAAGAGTCCTTTCTGTAATTGAATGATATCTTGATTAATAGCTTCACAATCTCCATCAGCAAGATCAGGCTTTTAGAAGACAACCATTAGGAGATCAGTAAGTAATTCAAGCATTAATTTTTAAAAATGAACAAAAAATTTATTATATTCAATACTCGGCAAACTCTTTAAACATAATGTCCATCTGCTAGCACATAAAGATCATGTTCTTTCTGAAAGATCCAAGCATCACTCATGCTAAAATATTAAATTAGGTATAGGCATGTGAATAGTAAATCCCTAACACTATCAAATAAGAGTTATTAAGCTTGAACCATAAACAATGCACAGGCCAACTTTACAGTCCGGAAATTTAATTTAATTTAGATAATAGATAGGGGAAGTTAACAATAAAATCACATAAATAGTTCATATCTCTAACAATCCAATTTCATGCATGGTGTGTGCATGCATGCATGCATGGAATAGAAAGAGAAAGAAAAAAAGAACAAAGACAGTTGTTGAAACATACAGAAAACCTCCCATATAAATAAACCACAAAGATCATTGGCTTTCTAAAGTTTCTAAAAATATGGTTACCACTGGTTCTGGATATAGGCCAACACTCTGTAGCTCCAGCAAGAGTTTATCCTCCATATGCATTTGCTCAAAATGGCGACTGAAAGATGATGAGCAAGAAATTCCATGCATACCCATTGACTCATCATTGCCATTTTCAGATAACATGGACAACCTCCCAGTTTCTGGATGCAACGATCCCTGATTCATTTGCTGTAAAACACCAAGTTCTTGATCATGGATGTTTGTGCAACTAGTGAAGGTAGCATTACCGTTACAAGAAACCTTGTCAGAGTTGAATTCATATTCCATCCTGATGCTGGATTGGTTCTCAAAATCCTGAACGTAACAAGCCACCTGAGAAGAGTCATCTCTTTCACAAAGAGAAGGCATATTTCCATCTTCAACAGTTTCATCATCATATTGATCATCAATGATCAGAGCTGTCAATACTCTTTGATACAATGGCACAACTTTGTTTCCTTCTGAATCCATTTGTCTGCACAAAATACTAACATCCAGATGTTGATCAACCATGTCATCCATTGAGGATATCTCCTTGGAATCAGTTTGATTTACAATGCTTCTCTCTCTTTCTCTAGAGATAGAACTTTGTGACAGAGGGATGTCTGTATGTGTAAGTCTATCCTGAGAATATAAATGAAAGACAAATGTTAAAAAATTGGATAACTAACATTAAATTTTTAATTCAAATACATTGGCAATGTAAATATAATTGAAAACAGTTGACTTTTGTAATAATTAATGTAAAATTCATATCTAAGATGATTTTTAATTAGTTGACAATGTAAAAATCTTTACACAAACAATATAAACTCATAAAGATTTCAGTTCATGTCTCCTATTTTGAAATTTATGCTCCACAGTTTTTCAATGTAGCATAATGACTTTAATCATCACATGCAATACTTTAAATAACAAATGGATCAGAACCTAAAGTTTTCCTAAGAGAGAAACAGACAGAGATTTCATCAAACATGTTCTGGAGGAGGTATTAATGCCATGAGCTGCACATTATTGACTCGTCTCAATTATGGGAAAGAATGAAATATCATAAAGACACGGAAATTTCAGATATAATTATATAAGCAGTGTTAACATGTCCATGCAATGAGATGTATCTTATTGGCTAATGTATATGATGCAAAAGAATGGAAGAATATTATGATAGAAAGTATAAAATGAGACAGTCCATTCAGAATTGATATTTAGGTTGATTTAGTTTGGAGGTTGTTCGTGCAATCAACAAAATAAATGTACTCCAGCTAGATCAAAAGTCAAATCCAGATTGTGACTAAAAAGGAAGAAACATGCTCACTAAAATAGCAGTTAAAGATTATGCCAAGTACAATGCCAATTGTCAGTTATGAGGTAACAAAGACGCAAAATGCTGGAAATATGAAATATTAGCTTCTTATGCATTACCAGTGTATCACTTCCAATGCCATGCATCTGAGACAAACATCTTAGATCAACCTCTGTTGTTTTAACCTGATGCAAAGAATAACATAAAAGGAGGGGAAAGCAATGCCTCCAGTAAGGGCCACATAAGTTTCATAAAAGCAAATATACTAAAGGCACCCACCAGCTGCTTCAAGTAGGACATGCCTTCCAAGCTGACAGGAGAAAGGATAGGTTCCAGTTTCTTCCAAAATGAACTAGAACAGCCAATATCTGCCAAGGTCAAAAGCAACATATAAATGGAATTTATTTAAATATATATATATATATATATATATGCATACATCCCAAACGTGGCAACTCGCAAGTATAAAACTGCAAAAGCATAAACCAGCTTTGAGTTTAGTTACATACAGCTGGCATTGCTAGCAAAGTTGGCAGCAGCTAACAGTTCCTCACGATCATCCTCCTCCACTGGCATTTCAGATGGTTTAGTACATTATGCAAAAATTTCAAAGTGAATATGAACAAGCAATACACAATCACATAAATCTTGTACACACAATTTCCCAGAAAATACCAATGAGAATTAACTTGATAACTAACAGACCCCCTTCAAAACAGAGTAAGTATATAAAGAGAAGCTAGCAACAAACTCCTTCTGACACACTTTACAATTAACCAAAATTTATTGGAAATAACAATTTTGTGGGCCTCACTTCTTATTTAATGAGACCCACTCATGATTTTGTAGTATTCAATAAATTTTAACTAATAGTAGAGAGTGTGTTGCTACCACTCCTCATAAAAGAAAACATCAGTGATGCAGGACAGAAGAAGTTAGGATTTAACATATGATTTAGAATTTTCTTCTGGAAGAATTCAGGGTAAAAAAGGAGGGGCATTGACAGTTTGCGAGCAAAAGTGTCGGGAGTCAGAAAGCATTATTAAGGTTTATATTGAAGTATCCACATAGGTATAAAAGACAAGTAAATAAAAAGTTTATCATATTTATAAGTATAACATTTTAAATAATTCCATTTCGTTTAATGCAACAAGTAGTTGCTCAAACAGATGAATATACCTGCAATATCTGGGGAATTGTGAGTTGATGGATGACCAATACGAGTAATAGCTTTCCTATCGCATGATTTCTTCAAAGGAGGACGCCCAGATTTACTGAAACAAAGACAGTTAAAAAAAAAAAGGAAAAAAATTTGCCACTAATCTTCTTTATTGTAGTGTGATGGTGTCCCTTCTGTTTACACTACCAAGAGAGAGAGAGAATTATACCTTCCATTCTTTTCAGAAGCACGCTTCATATTTTTAATTGGCTTCATCAAGGTTGGAGTCTCTAACTTCTCTTTCATTGGTGAGACGCCATTCTTCAAAACTGAAAAGCCCCTACTACCCCTTCCCTGTCTACGCAGACCATCTCCAACCTCTTCCTTGTTGGGTATTTTTTTCTTTTTCGAAGTATACATGGAGGAACTTGTATTATGAGAATTATTTATGGCTCTTCCATCAACTTCATTACTTTCCAATCCTTTCTCCAATTTACTTTCACCATTTTCTCCCGCACCAGATTCTTCACTTTCAGATAATTTGGTTGGGGATGAAGCGCTTTCATGTTTCATTTTACCTGGGTGAATGCCACCATTGATAGCACCATTGGAAATAAGTGATCCACTAGCTGTAGCAGAAGTCATTCTGGTACTGACATCCGAAGGGGAACAACCTTCTAACAACGTATGCACTTCATCGGAACTTAGAACGGGGGATACCACATTTGCTCTTCGAGTGCGAGAAATTTTTTGGGGTCTCTGTCCAACCCATTGGGCCATAGGAGATGAAGATGATCCTACAGGAAAAGGACGCTTACGATTTATAGTACCACTTACTGAATGAGGCTTGTTGACATTTGAAGGTTGTTCCTCAGTATCAAGTATTTCAGAAGATCGAGGAACAGAAGATGAGTTTCCAGCCATCAAAGCACCTGTTCGAGGTGGCCTTGACACTTTTCCTTTTGTCAAAGTATGGATACCACCTGTATAATTATTGTCGCGGACATTAAACCTAGAAGAAGAAAAAAGGAGATTAGTTGTAATATAATGTTATATTAGAGAATTAAAAGCTGTTTATAGCAAAGGACTACATAGATGCATCATGGATATGAATAACAGATACATACTTATTTCCTTTAAGCACAACCCGTTCCTTATTTGATCCATCCACTGAACCCCTTGACACCTTTTCTTGCTCATTATTGGCAGTCGTACATGCATTGGAAGTGGCAGGAAGGGAAGCACCATCAAGCTTGCTATTACTGCCAGAATATCCTGATCTGTGAGAAACAGAATGTTGCAAAAAGTTTGTTCTTTGCTGTTTGTTAAGAGTAAATTGGTGAGAAAATAGGGACAAACAGAGAGAATTGAAGATAGAATCTCAAATGATCTATGAATTTTATCTGCTAAATAAACTCCAAACATAGTTCTGTTGTAACAGAATCTGGTTACAGTATTAACAGACTAACAGACTGACATAACAGAATAGACTGTAACAGGAACTAAACTAACTAGTAACTACTTGTTGCTAGTGTGTATGACTATGATATTCTGACGCTGTTATAGCAAAAAGCACATTTTAAGATCATAGCAACCTATTTAGCATAACCTTTCACTAGTAAATAATAAAAGCAAAAAAGAACTACAGAATCATGAAATAAGGTCACAAGGTATGTAACTAGACACTTGCACTTTCAGGAGACAGGGTATGAATGGCATAGAATCAACTTGGCCATATGAATGTCATTTCCGATTTACTTCCAGAATAAATTAGCACATCCAATTTAGACTTTTTTTTGTGAACCAGGTATCCCTCAACCGAAAGTCAATGACTAATCCCCCAAGGTACTGAAATCAATTTAAGGGACTGACCTCTCCCAATAGATGTTTTTCCATACGCACGAACCAAGGATTGAACCCATGATCACATGCTTAAGGGACAAGGTTATCTACCAACCATGCCACACCATGTTGGTTCACATCCAATTTAGATGGAGGCAGGTAAAACTGAAAAATGTAATTATAGTACTAATTCAAATAGGGCAGATTATATGTTAAGTAATTATGTTAATTAAAGGGACTGTATATTATTGTAATTATTTGTAACCACTCTTGTATTTATGACTCCTGATACAAATATATGCTTCGCTGTGCAATTCAAACATATAGATTCATTCACTTGTTCTCCCTTTCCTCTCCCTCTCTCAACAGGGATCAAGTCACCATAGGCCAATCTTTGATCACTCCACTATGAGATCAAAGCATGTTCATGTATACCCAATTGGTTGACATTAGTAAAATTAGTAGCTATGCACCAAGAATAGTCAAAAACTAGTAAACATGATATATGTTGCACCCCTCATCACCTTCACAATGGGAAAAAAATGATTTAAAATATCTCTAAATACAAGGGAAGGTTAGAATTTTAAATAATAAATATCACTCTAAGTACAAAATCAGACTAATGTACTACTAAAGGATTGCCCTTTTGAGCTAGTGTCTAATCACATAGCTTATTATTGTCTCTCATAGTACTCACATTCTAAATTCCTATTTCTATAACATGATGAAAGTGATTTATCTACTCTAGCTTGAGGGGGAGTGTTGAAATAGAAGCTATATCATTTGTACTACAGGCATCAGATAGCCTCTTAAGTTACAATAAAATAACACTCACATGCTGTACACTTGAGTAATGATATTCAAAGAAATAAGGGTTCTCTCTAGATTTTTTTCTCTTTCTACACTGTCCATGCCCTGAAAATTGAAAAATCTAATTATTTGTTCCCAAACAAGATGCAGCAACCACAAAATACAGTGCATGCCATTTTCCAAATAATGAACACCGTAAAATGTATCAAAATAATGCTACATGTTATTGAAGACCAGTTATGTACTATGATTAAATGCCCCTTACTAATAACATGACCAGAAATCAGTCCATCCCAAATATTAGCCATCTTTGCAGCTTTTTACACTTCTCCAATAAATATATTTTTTATGAAGTAATAACTGCATAAACAAAATATTCCTAAAAATTCAATATGATCATTTGACTTGATAAGTTGATTTGCATGCATAAACACAAAATGTTGATACTTCAACACAATAAATTGACTTGATATGCATTAGCATGTTCCATAATTCATTTTTACAGCTGGTGAGATCACTTCCCAGACCTCAGTAATCATTGCTAACAGAAATTAGAAACCAAAGTATTTCATAAATTTTCATTACCTTAAACCTTGGGCATCAGAACCCTGAGGACCTGACTCATTAGCTAGCCTTAGATGCATAACCTTTTTCTGCTCTCCTTCACCATCAATGGATCTGGCAACAACAGTACCCATGGAACGTTTTCTTTTCATTTTTCTATCCCATGTTTCTCCACTTGCAGGTAATCTTCGAATCTTCTCTTCAACAATATCACAACCTCTGCTACCATCCTTGATGTTGTCTCTATCCTTTCCCATGGCCAAAGGCTGCCTTGCAAAGCTATTACTTAGTCCTTCGGCCTAGTGTTTTTCCAACAAAACAAATAGAGTAAATATGAATGTTGAAAAAAATGAAGTTATGATAAGGCAGAAGAATATGTAGCTATTAGGATTTAGGTAAAAACTAAATAAAAAGAACATGGCATAGTCAGTATCCAAGAGAAGAAAAACATAGAAACAATTAGTTATCAATGATTGTTTACAATAAGTGATGGCTTTCAACAAGTTACACATGCAATACAAAATATTTGAAGTCCAGTTCCTCCAGATATTTACAACAAATATATTCACAGCAGAGGTAGGATTAAAAATAAGAGTATATGTATATCTGTTAGTATTTCTGCAAGCAGCGAAACTCTTGCTTCTTGATTGTAAAATTTCTCCATTTATGTTCCTTTACTGCCTTGTTATACATACAAGTTTTAATGCTTGGTGTTGGTCAGCTGTTAACCTCTTCCGGAGACACAATCACCTCTACCTTGGTTCCTCCTTTGCTTGTGTTTCCTTCTTAAATAGTGATTATTGAAAATATGAGATATCTAACTTGGCCAATCCTCAACCAAAACCGTTAAAATTCAGCCATATGGATCCTTAATAAAATTAAAATGACTGATAAGGTTGCAACATTAAATATTCCAGTCCTCCATTCAGGTCAATTACCATAGTGTGTCATCTAAATCTTCAAAGAAACACACACATGAAAGAAAAATATATATATTTATACCAGAATCAAGAGAAAGATTATCACCTTGCTATAACTTACCCAAATTTAACTCCTATGCACCAGAATAATTCTATTTTACTGTTTGGTACAATTGGAATTCTATTCTCCTAATAAGGTTTACAATAAAAAATGCAACAATAGGTAATTGACATGTCATAGAACCACAGTGTTGCTACAGGAAATGCAACAGTTAATTAAAAACACTGGCTACAAACCCGTGTCTCGGCAACTGATGTACGGATGCGCTTATTCAGAATGACATTCTTAGGTCTGTCCTCTAGTCTTTGATTCACAAGCTCTGATGGGCTTCGATGAGTCTGACTTCCCATCTTCGAGAAGTGTGATCCACCCAGCCTTTCATTTGGCACCAAATCATTCCGAAGTTGCTTCTTTAAGCTTACAGCCTCCCAACATTTGTTCAATTTGTCTAAAGATTCATCCAACCTTTTTGATCTATATCTGAGAGGAATATTAAAACTTCAGAACTGAGGACTACACAGGTGATAATAAACAAACTTCAGGTCATCAGTTTTTAAACAGTTTTCAGGACAATTTGGTCAAGATAAATTCAAAAAACAGAGAAGAAAAAAACTAATAAGATGATAGGCAATCAGCTATATATGCAGCAAATGCAAGCTCTGTGACATAATTGATTAAAAATTATATGGAATGGGGAGAAAGATTAGATCGGTGTGACTTGAAGAAAGAATTAATGGTATTGTATAAAGTTCCTCAAACTACCTAGCCCTGACAGAAGCCTCTTGTACACTTGCTTTGAATCGTTTTAGTTCCTCCGTAGCCACTGGAGGGGGAGGCTTCAGATTAGCAGTTCCAAAAGCATAATCTTCAAGAGTATTTCCAAAAGATATCCCCAGGACTCGTCTTAACTCACCTGACCTAGTATACTTTTGATCTCCCATGGTTATTGGATCTAACATTAAACATTGAGCAACAGAAGCCAAATCCCCTGCTGATGTAGAATTCCCCCTCGACATACTAGCACCCGAAATAAACACCTGCCCCTCATTACCCTCACGAAAGCTTGCAGACCTGTCCAAAGTGCCATTCATCAAATTCCCTCTCTGCCCATTTGTAAAACTCCCCTTGAAAGCCAATTCATCTGATTTAGCTGCACTTAAATCAAATCTAGTATTTCCCGCCATACGTCAGTGTTAACTAAACATATATCCAGCATCTTTCACCATATTTTCTCTTAGCAACTCAAACAGTAAAGGATCTCTTGACTGCAAGCCATTAAACCATAAACAAGTACGAGTAATCAGATACTTGAAATGTATCTGCAATAAGTCAATAACCACGAACTATAATCAATATACAACTTTATACAATTTCAACCCGCACTTAAGATCACTGACAGCATGTACACCTCAAAAAAAGTGACCCGATGGTTAATGCCACACCACACCTTACCAAGATGCACAAAAATGTCAACAACCCTTGCAGAAACTCAAACTACTTTTACATACAAAATAAACCACATCACTGTACAAAAACTGCGGAACCATAAAATATAAGCGGCTTTAACTTTAAGAGAGAATAAAAAACTTATTTTGCTCATACAATACATAACAATACTATGCAATTACAGATAAACTAAATTAACAGTAAACGAGTGCTGGCGTGGTTCCTCGGCACACAAACGTTACTCAACAAAAACGCACATTGCTGAAAATAACGAAGCAAGAACAGTTCGAAGTTTGAACCAACGAGCTTGAGTGTAAGACAACGAACCATGAGAAGATAATGGAATTCAGCTAAAAAGAACGCGCGAGTAAAAGGTTTCGAAATTCAAAATTGCCACCCGAAAACAATGCAAAAAAAAAAAAAAAAAAGTCAAGCGAGCGAAAAACACTCGTAATCTCAGAATCCGAATCCCAAAAAAAAAAACTAGGGTTCGATGAAATGCAAGCAAATTTGGCGCAGTAAGAGGGAAGCAAATAAAGAATTGAGGGAAGGAGGAATATAGAGAGAGTGGAAAAGCGGCGAGGGAGTACCTGCATTGACCAGAGGATTGAGGAGGAGATCGAATTGTAGAGAGAGAAAGAGCATGGAAGAAAATGAGAGAGAAGAGGTTCGTTTGGGGGTAAATTGGAGTGGTGGAGGAGAGAGAAGGGGTCCCGCAAGATTTATGAAATCAGGGCCCTTTATCCGATTTGGGAAATGTGGTCTCCGTCAACTCCACCGTTGACAATCCTCTACTATCTCCCAAAATTACTTATGTTCGGGAAAAAAAATTTAAATTTCCTCACCTAAACAAGAACATGCATTTTGATTTTAGGAAGAAAAAAAATTGATGGATAGAGTTCATTACTTTGTTGAGAAAAAATTAGCTAGTTTTTCATAAAAAAATAGATCGTTGAAAATTAATTCTTTTTTTAGCCTTAAAATTAATCCTTAGTCAAATATATAATAATATTAAATATAAATTTTACTGAAATATTTTAAAATTATAATATTGTTAATTTATTTTAAGATAAATGTCAGCATAGACCACCTTCATAAGTGGCATATGGTGCACCACTTTTAATTAGCATTAGATTAGATTCATATAGTCATTGTCATTATTTGAGGATAATTTTTTTGGGATAATCTTCAAGCCTCCACAATCCCCCACAGCTCCTTAGTTTATAGTTGTGAGGCATTGTAGCACCACTCTCTGAGTCGATGGCCATCACAAAAGAGGTCACGCTCTCCTATCTTCGTGTCCCCGGCGGTGGACCCAATCTCCTCGTCGAGATTTTAGTCGTGAAAGGCGTTTTTAATACCCATTTGATTAGACCCAACCCGTGAGACATCTATTTCCTTGCTCACTAGCACCATATACCCAGCTCCTTGTCCAACATCCACGCCTTCCCCATCACACACCACATTCAACTTCTTGTCCAATATCCGCATTTTCTTTACCAACACTTTGTCCACCAAAGGGATCATCACTGGGTAAAGGAACAAAATATTCCACATTATCATCTTTTTCATTTACAATTCTCCTACTACATATTTATTCACATGATCAAAGTCATCATATACCTCTCATAATTTGCCTTCATCGCAAGCCACACCAACTTCCAAACTTCACCCAATTGCTTTCTCGCACTGACTTCCCTAACCAATATGCTTTATTACCTTGGTTGAACTCATGATCTTAATTACATCCCCTGTCATTTATAGGAATATGGTTCAATGTCTTGTGATAAATCAAGCAACCAACAAACTCCACAACTTTTGATTCAACCACTGTGTATTCAACATATATGTTTACCTCATAGTAAGCATAGTTGGGCATTTCTAAAGCATCATTGTCTTCAACTAACTCATTCAATGCATCCCCAAACGACCTTAATACACACGACAACATAGGTGCAAGCTTCCATAACATATTAACACGACCTCTGTACCCTAACTCTTTAACAATACCTAAAGCCTTAAATTATATCAACAACTAAAATCTTAAATGGATGTCTTCTCTACCCTGGTACTACAAATCGGTACTTCTACAAAAACACCCCACGTAATGGAATACATCCATAACAAACATTTCCCTGCACAAAAAACAAAAGAAAAAATAATTAACAAACCCTACATGCTCCTAATGTGCAAGACGTATGGAAAAAATATTAATAAAAGAAATTCCAAGGTAACGATAGAAATACAATCAACCTTGACTCACAGTATTCCCACATGTTATCCCTGACATCACAATAACAAATTAAAAGCAACAAACCCTAAAAAATGTAGCAAATCCACATGCATCCATTACAAATGACTTATTGCTACATAAAAACGTACAAACAGAGACACATACCTTCACACCATGCTTCACCCAAGATATCGTACTTCATTTTTTGAATGACATACAGTGGATTATGCATAAGCGCCCAAGAACTAAACCAAAAAATGTTGCAATGAGGATTTCTCATCTGCTTAGGTGATTCTCAAACTCTCCTTCCCCTTTCTATGGATTGCAACCTCAAGCATAATTCCCAACCACTTTCTAAAACAAAACCCTTTGAATTGACTCGAATGTTCATCAAGTCAACAGACACATTAATCACATTTTTAACTTCAAAAAAAATGTCTATAAGCACTAACCAGTAACAATGGAAAACATGGCATCGTGTTCTATTTGGCATCTAAATGGTAACCACGTGGCCGGACACAACTTGCATAACCATCTGCAACTTAAGCTTACATTTCATCACTTACTAAATGAAAGTTAACTCACCCTAGTCATTAGTTCTTCGATGATGAAAAATTACTAGGAAACTAAAACTAGGCATTCAAGGTATGGAAAAACTTAACTAACCCTTAATTATATGTTGTATTTTTAGAAGTCACATAACAAAAAAAAATTGTGATTCTCATTGTCATGCAAATAATTTTAAATAAACTTTAATTATATGTTGTAGTATCATAAAAGTTACATCATTTAAAAATTGCAGTTCATTTTTATGGAAGGAAAAAATTGCATTCTTATTGTTATGCAAATAATACAATTATATAATATTTTTAATGTTAATACAAATTTTAATTTGTGCAACAAATATGTTTTAATTAATGTCTTTAAGAAATTATTTTACTGGACTCGACATATATTACATTTATTTTTCTACTTTATTATTAAACATTTTAACAGTGAATAAGAGTAAAAAATTAGTAATATTTTTTTTAACAACCATATTTAAAATGTTTGGCTTCTTGATAGAATTTGAGGTATTCTTATAAACTTCAGTCATTTGAATCGATTATGAGACTAAATTATGACACTTTTTCTCACTTAAACTCCTCTCTCCTTCTAAGAATATATTGTGCGAGAATTGAACCCAAAAATAAAAAGTAGTATTTTATTATATCAAAAATATAAAAAAAAGTCACACACTGTTATTTGTTAGTAATTGGAACATTTAGTGTTTAAGTATATTACTCTTTGTGTTCCATTATAATTTTCATCTTAGGTTGTTTTATACAATCAAAGAAAAATCAACAAATAAATGAAAGAGAAAAACAATTTTACAAAACTAAACTTACAAATTTTTTTAGCCCATATAGTTAATGAGTGAGTTTGTCTAAACTTTTAAAAAAACTTTAAAATAAACATTTTTATGTAAAAAATTTATTTAATATACACATAAGATTTACTTCTTAAAGTAGAAAACAATTTTGTAAGCATAAGCAATTTAGACAAACAAACTAAAAAAATATAAAGTTGTTTATTTATTAAAACAAGTGTTTATTCCAATAAATGACTTTAAATAAATTGGTTCATTATTATAAGGAATATAAGTGGAAAAAAATAATGTTACGTTAAAAATTAAAATGATAATTTTTTTGACAAAATTTTTCTTCTACGTGAAGATTATTCCGGGAGGATGGGAGTAAATATTTTTAATTGATTTTTTTTCGGTTACCATAATGACAAAGAAATTTAAACTTATAAGTTATAACTATACAAAATATTTAATGGTTTACTTACTAACATAATCTTGTGTTCCATAAAAAAAACATAATCTTGTGTTGCATACGAAATCTTTTTCCATTGTTAGAAATCATATTTATTGGGAATTATATTTCTCGAAAATCATGTTTCTTGGAAATGTAATAAGTATGTTGCATATGTCTCAAATATTTTCGGGAATGATATACATAATTATATATAAAAAAATATCTCTTCAAGAAAATATTTTCCACCCCTTCTTATAATATTTTTTTTATGGGAAACTTGATTAAAAATGTTTTTTAAGAATGGTAGATTCTCGTAATTAAAAAATGTTTATTTTTTTGCAGTAAAAATATATTTTAAAAAATATGAATACCAAACATAAGAATGATTTAGTATTTCCAACCTAAAGTTCATGAAAATCTTAAGGTAAAAAAACTTAATCTTAGTGACCAGCGAAAAAGAAAATAGAGGTTTGCATGTTTTAATTTTTTGTAAAATGTTGTATTTTTTTCATCTAAAATTTGAAATCAATAATTTTGGTCAATGATGAGTGAATTTTAGATTTGGTCTCCTTGTAAAAAACTGCTTTGGTTTACGTTTCTAAAATATTTCAAATCACTATTTTGGCCCATAACATTTATTTTAAAATAGACAAATAATATTCATTTTAAGGATTTAGATTTTATTTTTTAAAGTGTTACATGTGACATGTTACTGCTGACACTGTGCGTATAATGTGAAATAGACATTTGATTTTCCGTTAAATAGATAAGTAGCTAACGAGTGACATACAACAATGACGACCAAAAAGAATAATTTCATATTTTTAGAGACAATAATAAAAGGACAAATTTTACGATCAGCATAATCAAAATTCACTCATTTTGTGAGACTATAAATATATCTAAGCGAAGAAAAAAGTTGATCCTAATGACTTCTAAACTATTATTTATTGGGCATTCATGAATATGACTTTTACTTTTGTATATCATATAATATTAATTTCGATAAATAATTGATATTTACAATGCATTTTTAAATATTTTTTTAAGTTAATATTTTTATTGTATATTATTTTATAATCTATAAAATTAAAGATTGAATTTAATTAAAATTTAATCATATTCATGAATAGTAGTCTTACTTTTTATTTTGTATATTATTAAATATTAATTATACAAAAATTAGTTTTTACTTTATAATTTTTAGGAAATAATTAGTTTTTTATTAAAAATATTATTTATGAAATTAATATGTTGAATTTAAATAGTATTTTTAGGATATTCATGAATATAACTCGTATTTTTATTTGTATATTATAAATATTAATTTATACAAATCATTATTTTTTACTAAATAGTTTTTAAGGAAGGTAATTAAAGAATATTTAATAATTGTATTTGATTTTTAAAATTATTTATATAAGAAAAAAATTGAATGCCCAATAGCATAAAACTTTTGTTTTCATTAATTATTTTATTTGTAACCAACAAAATTAGGGCATTTATCTCCTGGATGAGATCATGAGGTATTTTCACAAATTTTGGTTTTTTAGGCCAATTATGAGAGTAATTATCGATTTGAGACTTAATAACAATTAAAACTTATATTCCCTTCCCAAATATACATTTTGGTTTTTTATTTATTTTTATTGAAGTAAATAATAATAAAGTATTTTTCATTCATCATTGCAATGAAAATTACATCCTTGAGATTTTTGGAGAGTAGTTATTTACTTTCAAAAATCTTTCCTTTACAATTTATTAAAAATAAAATTTAAATTATTAATGTTTTTGCAATGTGCATGTGTGTTTTTTTATTTATTTTAAACTTGTTATTTTTAGGAGTGGGTATATTGATTGTTTAAGGTCATTTGTGAAGTTTGCATTTTAGACAGACTAGATAAGTTTGATCTGCAAAATAAAAGGTACCTTTTTAAGGTTTGTATTTGGCCTGTAAAAGTCCGCGGATAAATAGACTAGTCGCAAACCCAAATATTAATTTGAAAAAATATTTTCAATAAAAAATTAAAAAAGTGAAAATTTATAAAATAAAAATAAAAATTTAACTTCATTTTTTAAACTAAAATTTATCACACTAAAATATACTAGCATCTTAAACACAACAAATTAACAATAGTAACTTATTAAAGATCAAAATCATAACATAACAAATTAACAATACTTGCACATTGGACTTAAGCATATTAAATGGGTAGTTTGCGAGTTTGCGGATAAAGCTTGCTAAGTCTTTAAACTTAACGAATCAGACTAAAAAATTGATATAATTATATTAATTTAAAAAAAAAGACTCGTTATTCACTCAATTCACGAACTTAACGAAAAGCTGGGGTTCATATACCTACCCTTAGTTATTTCTTACTTTATTTTATTTATGACTATATTATTGCATCATTATGTCTCACAAAAAATAGAATATTAACTCATAGTGATAGATTATAAATATCATAATATAATTGGTTGAAATTTATTAAAAATAAATAATTTTAGTGGATCTCATTAATAAATTGAAGAGATAATCATCAAATAAAGAATGTGATCTACCAATTTTTTAAATAAATTTTAACTAATTATAAGATGAGAGTGAGTGATAAAAGAGAGTGTTAGAGAGTATCATAACATTCTTCAATTAACCAATCACATATTTTCATTTTTGAGTTTTGATTAAAAAAAAAACAGTTATTTTTAAACTTATGTTAAAATGTACATTGTCAAACTTGTTCAATTAAGAAAAGACTTAATTATATTTTTTTACCTCATAACTTTTAAAATAATGCAAATTTTGTTCATAAAGTTTTTTATCCACGCAATTTTGATCATAAACTTATATAATTTTACAAAACTTGTACCAATATTAGTTGGGTCTCTATTTTGAAAATTTTGCATATTTTTCCTTAAAATACAATTAAGCTTTTAAAAGATGGTAAAGGTGTTAGAAGTAGAGTTTGAATCCTTACCTTAGAAAAAAAATGAGTTTGAATCCTTGACACCTTCCTTTCCTATAACCAACAAAGTTACAAAGAAATATTATTAAAATTAGAGACCAATTTAACTTGCTATTAGAATTTAAGGAACTAAATCGATTTATAGTTTACAATTTTAGGAATCAACGTTCTATTTTATTTATCATAGGAATTAATTTGACCATCTATTCCAATTTCAGAAATTAAAGTTATTGATAATTTTAGAGATTATTTGGACAATTCATTAATTTTAAAGACGAATTTAATCTCTTCTTGTGCGCGGAGTAGCCCATAGTGTGAAGGGAAGTCGGGGGAAAATTAAATCTTTTTTCAATGATAATAAATATTCATAAACAAAAATAATTGAATTGAAAGAAAATGACAAAATTATACATTTCAAAAAGGTTTGAAGGTGAAATTGAATCTTTATAAAACTTGAAAATTAAATTAAATTTTTTTAAAACAATATAAAAACCAAATTAACTTAAAAAAACATGGAGATGAGAGCATATTTAAAAATAGATATTGTGATCTTAAAGATGAATATGTTAGGTAGAATTTAAGATTTCTTTTATCTTTTTTATCTCATTTTAAGATTTTAAATAAAGAGTATAAAAAACTATTATTTTTTAAATGCTGTATATATTTTTAAAGAATTTTATAAAAATTTATTTTCAATCATAGAAAGTGTTTAACTTATTTATTAAAAGATTCAATAAAAATCAGATTTTAAATTATTAAACTCAATATCTTTCATTAACTCCAAAATGTTACGAAGGAATAATAATATTATCACCCTGTTGGATCCGACGTGCCCGTCTCGTCTGTCCCTATCGAAGCGAGCGTCAGCATCTAGAAGCAGCAGCAGCAGCAATTTGAGTAGTGAGAGAGAAGCAAGAAAACCATGTAATTTAATAGACAAAGCACTTGGTTTCTTATTATTTTCATTACATCACGTAACAATAATAATACACGCACCTCTCACACAAGTCTCTCCAACTCAACTTCTTCCACTCTCATCAATGGCTCTCACCAATGCTTTCCTCGCTCCTTCCTTCGCCGTCCACGGTGGTGGTAGGGTTTCCGGTCCGCGCTCCATTCCTCTCTTCTCTCTTCCCTCCGACGCCTTCTTCCGCTCCCCAACCTCCCTCTCCAGGGACAAGTGAGATTTCCTCTTCGCCGTACTTTCCTTTTTTAGGATTTTATCTTTTCTAGTTAGTTCTCGAAATCGCTGCGATTTATTAGGATGTTGTCTGTTATTCCTTTGCAATTGAAGTCGAGTTTAGTGTGGACAGATGAACGAAGACAGAAGTGATGGAATGAAAATGTAATACTGATACATGTTCGCTAGGGATGGAATTAGATCAGAAGAGTGACACTGATTTGCTTGAAAGAAATGAGTAGAAACTAGAAAACCAATATTATTATTATTATTTGACTTTTGTTTTTCAAGTTTTAATTGTATTTTTGTTGGAATTCCTTAAAATTTCATTGAAGTCAATTCTCAGAGGAACAGAAGTTTGAGGAGAATCGGATTCTTATGGAACCAGTATTTTTAGTTGTGAGCTTATGTTGTTCATGGATTCAGTGGCTCCTGTGCCGTTTTCTGGATATTTTGGTTGATCTTACTTCTGTTGTGTTTAAATGCAGTGTAAGTGTTTCGAGTGAGCAAATGCACTAGTTTATTCAAGTGTCCGATTAATAGTTCAAGTTGTATGGTTTCATCATTCATGCTCGTAGTTCTTTGTCTTTCCTATTATTGATCTATTTTTCTGTTTGTTTTCTGATGTTCTGGAAGAGTTTGTGTGTCAACTTCTTCTAACCACCTTTTCAATGCCCCCTTTTCAAATTCATATGCAGCTTTCAATTCGTGCTATGTCAAATCCTGTGCTAAATAGTAAAGGTTTGGTGGCTCAAAAGTAGTCAATTCGATGCATCATTGTGATTGATGCTATCCCTTAATCATTTCATTTGTATATACTGAAAAAATGGATGGGATTATTTGAGCTAGTCAAAGCTATTAATTCTGTTTTACCTGGGATGGAGGGGGAGGCAGGGCCTTTTACAGATGTGCATGTATTAAAAGTATATAATTGTGATGTGATAATGCCTCTGCTAGTTCAGTGGTAACTGTAAACCTTAAAGCCATGTATCAATTAATCCTTTCAGGATTTCTTATATTTAAGGACCTCTCTATTAGTACCAATGTTTAATTAGGAATGGTCCATTTCTCTCCTGCTTTGGGAACCCTTAAGCTTGAAGCTTCCATTTAGCATCCCCACTATGGATAAACTTTGGTTATTTAGTTTTTGTTATTATTTTTTACTTCTTATGCATCCCTTGGTACCTCGGAATCTTGTATCCTCTTGCTCTTTTTGGGCATGTACTCTGTAGGGCCTTGATCCCATATATGGTTAAGACCACAATATGTTTGCTGTTGCAGGTTTATTGAGTTGATAAAGGTTGGTTCGGCCACTGTTATTGATCAGATTTATACTCTAGTTTATGAACACAACTGCAACTTTAGTTTTCTTTAATGTTAGTCACCATGATGTATCTATATCACTTGTCTCTTACTACTGGTTGAAATTTTTTGCAGGAACATTCTAAAAGCTTCTGCTTATGATTTGAATGCAGTTGGTTCTGCTTCACTGGTCAGTGATGTGTTTCTTGCCACCATATCATTCACGTCTACCATTTTTTATTATTTGTGATTTACAATATTTGCTATTATCCATAAATTGCCAAAAAATTATTGACGAGGGACTGAAGTGCAAAAAAATAATCCGTAACTCCTGTGTATTTTATAAGTCAATCTTGTATTATATTCACCTATTGTTGGTGGTGTGTTTATGCTGGTCTAAGATAGTGGCTGCTATAATTGACAAATGTATTTGCCAACAATCTGAGCCTTTGTTAATTATTCATTACATATGCCCTCTGGATTTTGTATGCCATACTTTTATGTACATATATTTTGTGATGTTTGATGTTGATGTTGATGTTGATTGGTTAATTCTTACTGTGCAGCAATCTGGTGACAATCCTGATAGTGTTCCTATGCCAATAGTTCTAATAGATCAAGAATCAGATTCTGAAGCAACAATTGTGCAGCTTAGCTTTGGGGACCGCCTTGGAGCTCTTCTTGACACGGTGATTTGGCTACTGGAAACTAAATTATGCAATCTCTAAAATTTCCAAACCAGTTGGATATCTTTGATGGGATATCCTTTAACTGCAATTTGGTGAAAGTTTTATGTTGTCTATGGAGTGGCTTTCTTTTTCTTTTCTTATCTTCGTTGTCATCCTTAAGTCATGACTCCCTTAGTGAACATGCCTCATTGGGCTCATTTCTCCTTGTTTTATAAAATTCACCTGAAAACTACAGAGCAGCCTTTATATTCCATTATAGTTTACTTTTAAAGAAAGAAAAAATTTGTAATCATCAGAATGCTGGAAGGCTGACAATCAGCAACTTGTTTGAGATTATGTTGGAAAAGAGATAACTGTTCTTGCTATGTCACTAAAGGGCATCATTTATATAAATTTTTGTTAAGAGTTTTGAGCTCATTTTCTCTATCTACATCATTTTATAAGTATTGTCAATAGTTAATCTTTGTTTGTTCATATCAAGGCAGATGAAAGCATTAAAAGATTTGGGATTGGATGTCTCAAAGGGAACTGTCTCCACAGAGGGATTAGTCAAGCAAACAAAATTTTTCATTACACAATCGTAAGTCTTCCTTGTCTTTTTCCTCAAGTTTCTTTACCTCTGTTTTTTCTTGAATAACATGGGTGAATTTGCTCTTCTTAAACTGACAAATATTCTTTTTCTTTGATAAATTAAGATATCAGTCAGTCTTTTTCCGTCTTTAACTGAAATTTCCCTTATCTGTGAATTATTGTCATATTCTTTCTATGGAGGCGTGCCTGGACTCAGGAGGATCATCCTGTAACTCATAATGGACTGCCCCATGTTTTTATCCATACTTTTACTTGAGAACAACTTTCCTCAGGTCCAGTCATTGGAAAGATTTCCTGGAGGTTAGATAGTTGGGAAGCTGCTTTCTTTTCCGTACATGGTGCTGGAAAGTTGCCTTAATTGCAGTCACCCCTAACCCGCCTTAGTTTCGGCCTCTTTGGGGGTTGCCTTAATTGCAGCCTCAAGGGTGGTGTTTAGTCCCACATTGCTAGAGATGACTTAAACAAAGCTTATAAAGCTCGAGCAGTCCTTTTCTACAAGCTGGTTTTTGGGGGGTCCTCCTTGATGCATTCCTTAGACTTTTTTTATGTCTCTTGTTTGCTCTATGCTCCCGTAATTTGTTTTATTCTTCATCTCATTCTGCTGCTTTCCAGAATTTTCACTTATTTAGAAATCTGCAAGTTAGGGAATTCTCTGAATTACAGTCTTGTCTTTCAGTGTTGCTAAATTCAATTAATCTCTCTTAGAATCCAGATAGAGGATCTGTTCTCTTGATACTTCTGGTTTAAGTTGCATTTATTCTTCCACCATCTTTAACTTCGTATAAAGTGTGATTTTATTGATCTAACTGCTGAATTATAATCAAATATTACCTAGATTATTCATGTCAAATCTTGTAAAAATTGAACAATAAGAAGGTAATCAAATTATTCTTATTTTCATATTTTCAAAAGTATATGTTGCATTAGTTTTGAGATACTTGAATGAGGTATCTTGAACATATGACAAATAAGAAATAAAAATCTCACTGATAGATTATTGTCTAATTTGTTTTCACTGCTTCATTAGAGCCTTTTAGTCTTTACAGATTTATTTGATGTTCATATTGTCACAGAGACACTGGGCGCAAAGTTGAAGATCCTGATATGTTAGAGAGAATTCGACTTACCATTATTAACAATCTGTTGAAATATCATCCTGTAAGTTTGTTTCATAGATAATTTCCTCTGGATTTCTTATATGGTTACTTTATAGATAAGAAGCTTCCTTGTAATTAACATTTTTTCTAAACACAATTTTTCCTTGTTACTTTTTGCCAACATACTTTTTAGTTTGCTCTTAATTTTCAGTTTTTCCTTACTCACAAATATTATATAATTTGTGTAGGAGTCCAGTGAACTACTAGCGATGGGTGAAGTGTTTGGCATAAAGGCTCCAAAGAAGAAGGTGAATTGCACTCTTCCAGTTTTGCTTTCCTTTTTTTTTGTATAAAATAAACATTACTTTTTTGAGGAAGACCTCTGGATTTGTTTTTGTTTTTTTACTTTTTTGAGGAAGGTTCAAGGTTGCAGATATTTATAAAACATATTTGCTTATTAATTTGGTAGTCTAAAATAATAATGCTTTCAAGGAAAATATTAAATGCTTTTAAGATTTTCAAAAATTAAATGCTTGTAATTTTTATTAGTTTTTATTCTTATTCCCTAACATGTGTCCTAACTCTTAAGGCCACACATTCACAAAACCCTAAAAAAAGCGTAGTTACTTCTACCAGATTTTGCACTTTGCAAGTACTCAATTCAATGATTTTACGGGTCCAATGTGTAGCCTTAGTCTTGCCAATATCAACTTTATGATGTTTTGTGCAGCTGGATGATGATATTAAAACTCGTATACAAGTTAAGGAAGATGGACCCAAGAGGAGGTTTGCATCTTATGACCAGTGGATGTTGTAGTTTTTGAGCTGTTTATTACTTGCATTGTTGACTCCAAATAATTAGCATAATAAACAACCCAATAGGCAATTGGTGCATGATGTCATCTAATGCTTTTTAATTCAATATTTATCAGCTTGCTGTACATAGAGACAGCAGATAGGCCGGGATTGCTGGTTGAAATCATCAAAGTCATTGCAGATGTAAACATTGATGTTGAATCGGCTGAGATTGATACAGAGGTATCTTCCTCTGTCTCTGTCCGCCTCTGTTTGCCTCTTCATTTACCCTAAGTAACTTTACCCCCTTATCTCTCAGGGTTTGGTTGCTAAGGATACATTTCATGTTAGTTACGGCGGGGCTGCATTGAACAGTTCAATGGCTCAGGTAACCTTCGTGTTCAAAGAAATGGAGAATTTTTTCCTAGATGCTGGGTAGAACTAATTTAGCAATCGTTTGTTTATCTAACTATTGCATTGATTTTAAATAAGTCGGGTTGCCTTTTATCCAACACCAAGTCATTCTGCCGAATTTAACTGCACAACGAACTCTTTTTTGTGATTTTGAATGAGCAGGTTTTGGTGAATTGTCTGCGTTACTACCTGCGAACGCCAGAGACAGATATTGACAGTTACTGAAGAAACCAACCTTGTAAAATAAGCCAATGCAATGGTTCTTATACCAATTCGCCAGTTAGCTCGAGATCACCTGCGAATCATATGGTAGCTTTAGTGCTACCAAATTGTGGAATGAGTTATGAGTACGTGATGCCTATGGAATGAACGAATACCTGTAACTAACTATGGAATGAATACATGTTACCTATGGCATGGAATCTATGGATACCTGAAACACACCGATCATCCGTTAAATCTTATATGAAAGCTAAAAAAATCGAAAATAAATTTTGCCTCATTTCCTAAATGGTTTCTGTGATTGTTATGATTTTATTTTTGTTGTGAAACACAAACATAGCTTAAATTAAAATAATATTTTGAAGCATAAAAAGAAGAATTGGAGATAATTTAGGACCGCTTTGAACACTGCTTTTAAAAATTCTTTTCTATTTCAAAAAAAAAAAAATTGCTTAATACCCATCTGTTTTCATTTGAATTTTAGGAAATAAATATTGAAAGTCAGTTTTTTCTTTCTTTTCATAACATAGTAATTTCAACGTCTTTTTATTGAAAGGTCTTAATATCGTGTTCATGAGCTTGCACGAGTATGAATGAAAAAAAAATTCGTACCAGTGGATATCCGCAAATATCCATGGGTATAGATATTCTTTTACTCGTTCGTTAATAGGTAGGGTATGGGTATCATAGTATTCATACTCATGGACAGTTAGATACCTATTACCCATGAAATTATAAAAAAACTATTCTTATATATATATTATCTAAAGAAATAATCCTACTTTCTAAATCTAAACAGGGTCCTCACTCACACCCTTAGGCCTTAGCCCCTTGCCCTTCACCCTCTCAGCAGTCAATAGCGCCTCACCCTCTGTTCCTCTCTTCTTCGACCACAAGGTTCGCGAGACAGAGGCTCTCAACTCTCAGCTCTCACATGTCACACCCTCATCCCCTCACCCTTTGTTCTGTTCCTCTCTTCGTTGACCACTACACGGAGCATAGACCACAACCTTTTTTTATGGGAAAAAATTATTTATTTTTAATTTGAAATATCCATGGGTATCAAGAAAATCAGGGAATATTTTTCACATGGATACCCAACGAATAATAGGTGGGTAGCGGGTAAGATTTTTTTCAACAAATGGGTAACGGATTGCCCCTATCCATATCCAACACTACCCATAGTAGCAACTTTAGGAAAGGGAAGTGTAGAGAGAAGGGAGAGGGTGGAGGATGGTGAGCTCAGAAGGGGGAAAAAGAGGAGATTAGGTGATTCATGGAGAAGAAGGAAGATAGAAGATAGAAATGGTTGTCAAACATATGTTTTGTTGAGATATTATCAATTAGTTGGGCCATGATTTATGTGCTTGAGGCAACTATGTGTGGCCAAATCTTGTTTTTGTGAGTAGTTTTTCTAAGGCTTAAAGTGTAAAACAGCATTTGGGTTTTTAAAATAAATTTGAAAAAAAGTTCTTGAAAGTGCAATATGTCATTACATATGTTCAAAATTCAAAAAGGACTGAAATAACATTAAATAATTAAGTTTAGGTGTTAAATTCACACCCTAATTTTTATAGTTTCAAATATGAGTGTTTTACACTTCAGATACCAAAGCAATGTTTTACTATTTTCCTAATTAACGTTAAGTATGCTAAGAATACCAGCAATGTAATTACAAAATTGTGTATTTTATGATAGAGCTAGTCTACATGCATTTTTTTATCAGAAGATAATTCTGTTCCTACAGAGTAAGATCACTGATAGGACGACTCTTTCTGAATATTGACATACACACTTCACAGGCTCAATAAATTAAGCATCACAGTAAATTTTTGTTGATTTTTACAATAATTATTTGAAAATATAAGAATGATAATATTTCTGATTAATTCACCGTTTACACCAAGAAAGTGCTTATTTTAAATCTGCTCTTGCATGCTTTTCTCTTGGGATTGGAATTCAACGTCGTTGTTAGGTTTCACAAAGCCATCTTCTTCACGGTAATGTTCCTCCTTTGTCAGAAAAACATACTCCACTTTCTCACCACCATATCTTCTAACCAGAATCAAGTAGAAAGACATGGCGAAAATGGTGACTAGAATCAACAAGAAGCTGAACTGAATGTTTACCAAGGAGATAGCACGATGAAGGGACTCATGATCACTGCATCTAACCACATATTCATCAGACTCTTCAAGGTGCATGAAGCAACCTTTGGCTTGAAACCCTGGTGTCCAAAGCAAGAACCCCATGACCATAAGCCATACACCTTGGAAGATTATGCTGACAGAACGCACAAAGCAGACCAAGAAGCTCTTAGGGAAGCCAATTCCCATTAGTGTTGTACTCAAAGAAATAATAATCAAAAGTTGCAACAAGAAGTGGTATTGGCCTTCTGGACCCATGTGATCTCTAGAGTGAAGGTGGATGAGAAGAAATTGCTGTGTAAAAGCTATGGCTCCTAGCAAGTGAGTTAGCTCATGCTGTGCTTTGGTGCATTTAATTCTATCAAGAACTATGGCAAATATGGCATAGACTAAGAAAGCCATGGCCATGGAGGAGTGTTCAAAGTTGTGGAGATGGGTGGTGGGAATGGTTCCATCAGGGTCTAATGGTTGGTGATGAATGGGAGCGATGAAGAGCTCCATGGCAATGAAGATTGTGCAGCTTGCCATGATGAAGTGGAGCTCCAAGTATCTGGATATTGTGGTGGGAAACCATAGGGTTGATGTGTAGGACTTGGAACTAAGAGCATGGAGCTTGATATGGTTGAACAAGTGCCATAAACCAATTACAAAGAAGCCAAACCCCAAAAGTTGATGTCCCTCCAACATAGTGCCTGTTAGTTAGGCCAACACAAGAGAAACGAGAAAACTTTGGTGGACACTAACTCTATTCAACACCTTATAAAGAGGGGAAAGGAAAAAAGTGTATGTATGACAGGTCATATGATGCGAGGAAAAGAGAGATACAAAGAAATGATAGGTGTTGATAGAATGTATGATATATAGCACACTTCAAAGAAACTTACTCAGTGGGAGTTTTAATTAGATGGTGGTGTTGTCACCAAAGGAAATTTAGTAGTATAGTTCTAAGAACTCAGAACCAAATACTAAAGAAACACCAACACACAACTGTTTTATATTCCAATGGGCAAACCAAATGAGATGATCTTTATAGAGTTCTGTTATTTTGGGTACTCATGAATGCAGATGAAGTTGGTTATGATTTGTGAGTGAGTGAAGCCAATTACTGACACGGCCTGAAACCCCCTTTCACAAGGATGGTGTGGTGTGGTGCGTGCCTAATAAGCAAAAAGGTTTGGCATTTTACGCTAAGAAAAAAGAAAGAAGAGGCGGGGACAACCAAAGTTGGGTTCTTATTATTAAGGTGCTTTTCCATTAAGGAAATTTCAAGCTAACCGCCATAAATATTATTAATCGAAATTGTACCATTCTGAAAGTATAGAGAAACGTATACGTCTGGCTGGCAGGTAAAGATGTAAATGTGGATTTCTGATTCAAATAGTAAATTAAATAGAGTCCACTGTAAGGGAAGAATCAGTGTTTGGTGGAGTGAGATTCACTGAATTAGGAATAAGATTTACACTCTTTCATAGGTTTTAATAAATTATAGGCACTAAGGGAAGAATGCAGTAAAACCATTATATAACAAAGGATTTAATTAAAATATTCTAAAAGTGTAATTTTTTTAAACTATAAGTAATCTAATTATAATTTAAGTTGTTACTGTGGTAACTTGAAAATAACTTACATTAATGTGATTTATGTGTTATTTAATCATGTCACGTGATTTATATTATCACATTAGATAATTCAGTTTAATTTTTCATTTTTTTAATTAAAGCCAATTTATTTTTGCAAATCTGATACTTTTATTTTTATTTTAATGTTTTATTAAAAACACTCTTATCCCTAATTAATTTCTATTCTAAACCTAATTTTGCTTTCCTTCCTTGCATATCAATCTTTCCCATCGTCGTCAAGAAAAAAATACTCTTCATGCGTCGGTTCCTGCAACGTGCCTCCTACTGTCCTACTCCTACCTAGCCACTGACCACGGTTGCAAAATAGCCTGAATTGTTTTAACGAAACATGTTACCAAATCAACACAAATATCAAAAATAAAATGCTTAAACTCCCCATGATTATAGTTGCTAGAATATAAATGTCCAATTAACTTATTTAGGAGACAACAAGACGTTTCTTCTTTCTCATCAAATTTTACCAATTTATAGTAGCTTTTACAATCATGATCGATGGCCAATTAGGAAACATGACGCAGGAAGCGTCGCGCAAAAAGTGTTGTTTCGTTTTACGACGGTGGGAATGAGTGACACACAAAAAAAGAAAAATTAAGTTTAAAATTAAGAAGAATATAAATTAATTTGGAATAAAAATGTCTTTTAATAAAATATTAAATTAAAAAATAAAATATTATATTGCAAAAAGGTCTTTGGGCTTTGATTGAAAAAAACAAAAAATTAAACTAAATTATCTTATGTGATAATATAATCCACGAGATATTATATGATTAAATAATACATAAATAATTTTTTTTACAATGAATACATAAACGACTTATTTTCAAGTTGCACGAAAATAACATCCTATAATTTAGTATATAACTAAAAATGAAGTGGCATCTTTTTTTGGACACATTCAATTTTTTTTAAAACTGAACGGCTTTTGAAATTTACCAATACTTGTATAATTGTATTTTCTTTTATTCGCTAAATCGTTTTCTCATATCATTTAGCAGCACTCATATTTGTATCGAGCTTCTTCTCTTCTTTCTTTTTTAGATGTTGTATTGAGCTTTATTACAATACAATTAACTGGTTTCTTCTTTCACCTAAACGTGTATTGTTTTGCAGAATATTCTCTCTGCATTTTCTTTTAAGACAGAAATTACTACAGTTTGTAAGAATATGCCAAGTGGCGAAATTTCTTAGAAATTTCGCAGGTTATAAGTTTGTAATTTAAGGCTTGAAACAGTATTCATGTAAACAATCAAAACATTAGGTAAAATGTCTTCCATTTTCTAACGAAATATTCTAATCTCATTATGTCCGTCCCTTAATAATACCATCTGACACAGTGAATGACATGTATGTAACACAATACATGAGAAAAATAAGAAATAAGGAATTTATCATTTTAAAATAATTAGTTCAAAATTATGAAGAGAAGTGACGGGTACTGCACGTGAGTTTTTCTTTTAATCTCTATCATTGGGACTCAACAAAAAAACAAATGTTTTGGGTCCTAAATAATACCATTCCGCCATTCCGACGAGGTCTTTGAAAGGACTGCAGAGGGGGAATCTTCGTCTGGCTCTGGCAAACAAAGCAACGTTTAGATAAAAAGAGTGATTACAAATTTCCAATGGACCCATTGAAGAGCTATGCTACTTTGCGTATTAGATGCGTTAAGTCCGATGTCCTTTACGCAGAATCCACATATAATTATAATTGCAGCAATGTTCCTTGCTGATGACACTTAATTTTACTCGAACAACAAATGCACATCACAAGGAGATTGTACCGATTAATATTATGCAATGAACGCAAAAAAAAAATATATATATATACACAAGGGACAAGAAACATTGAAACAAGATTTGAATCCCCAAAGATATTTCTAACAAACTAACATTTAAAACCTCTTCTGCATGATGATCAATGCAAAGGCAATTCAGTTCAAACAATATAGAGATAAATAATTATAAAATCGGTTGGGTTCATACCATACCAAACCATTTCCAATTCATTACACACCAAATATTGCGAATTCCTTACATTCACACATTCTGTTAGATTACATTACATCATTAGTACCTTAATCATTACAAAAACCACATCCAAACTACACAACTTAACCCAAGCACCACCCCACTGACACCAACACTAAACACAGCGGCATCACCATTGGAGGAGATGGAATTCGGGACACAAGTAAGACACACGTGAGCACTCTTCATATTTTTTGTTTAATTGGTATTTTTATAAAGTGCTTATCTGATATTAATGTCACATGACGGGTTATCAAAGAATGAACAAGTCAGCATCTATCTAAGACCAGCATGAATGAGGTAAGCAAATTCAGTTAAGAAATGAATGGAATACTACAGAGGGAATTGATTGCAATATCAACAAAAAATTTAGGACCAAAATTGCATAATTGTGTTAGAACCAAATTCACACAAACGTAAAAGGAGATTAATTAGGAATCTCCAGAACAGCTCACAGGTCATGATTACTGGTTATTAATGATCACAATACGGAATGATTAATTACAAGTTAGTAACGATCAATACGGAACGTTAACTCTGAAATTTCAATAATTTTGTGGGATCTACCATTAGAAGAACAAAAAACAGACAGAATATTGGCTACACACAAAAGCAACTCACAAATCCTATCTTCGCCGTTCATTTCTTCCCTCAAAGCTCCATTGCTTTAGAATTAATCTAGTAAATGCATAACATCCATTGAGGACACGAGTATGATTGGAAATTGACCAATGCACATGAAAATTTCATATCAACTATAACAAGTTACATTATACAACAGCAAACCTGGGATTGGATCAACAAAAATTAGAACCCGGATGACTCAACTAATGAGGAATATGAAGCATTTTCATCTAAGTTTGCAGGCTTCTTACTGCTAGTTTTCCTTGATGTTCCATCACTATTATTGCCAAGTGACCCCACCTCCAGACCTACAATCTCATACAATTTTAATCTTTGGTGTTTAGCTGAATCCATATCGCCATCCCAGCAAGTCTCAGAAATAATTTCAAGTGCTTTATCAATCTTGTCTTCAGCCACAAGATTCCCATTTCCCAAGAGGACAAGGTACAGTTGTTCAGCTGAAGCTTTTCGAATCTGATTAACAAATTGAAATAAAATAAAATTTAGGAAGTCTCAAAGCAAGCAACAAAAGCAATGACCAGTTTGTTTAAGCTTATAAAAAGTAATTTTATAAGACAACTTTTTTCAGTTTTTTTTAATTACTCTTTAATCTTTCGAGAAAAACAGAAAACTTTTTAAGAAAAAAATAATTACCATAATTTTTTAAAACATATGTAGTTTAAAAGATTTTTTTTCTCTCTATAAAATAAGCACAGATAGACAAACTCTTAATTAAGAAAAAAGAGCCTGTCTATTTTGCACGTGACTGCAGTTATGCGAAAAACAAGATGCAAAGTAGTGAATCTCATACTGATGAATATTCAGGAATATCACCTTAGGGTAACGATGACCAAGAAAGTTAAGAAGTTGCGAAAAGGCCCTCATATTGATAGGTTCCTGAACTGAAGCTACATAACCAAGTATTGCAATACCAGCATACAACTTAGAGAAGTCTTTTGATCCCTTTACTTCAAATGACAGAGAATCCAAAATAGCACCACAAAAAGCTGGAGTGTGAGCCTGAAAATACAATTTACTAATCAACATGTTATCACCAAGCATTTGTAAAATAATAATCAATAAATGGAATTATAGAACAAAAACTTCCCATATCTCATTTTTATAAAGTAAAAATATGCATTATGATCAGTTTTCACTCTATTGCAATCACTGGATTTTTTTCTAATTTAATTCTCTGCATTCTTAATCCATTATTATTCTTCTAGGTCAGTAGCTTATTGCTCTTGTGTCTTTAGTTGCTAAAGTTGAATTAGGTATAGAGATGTGTACTTAATCCAATTTCAGCTCACATGATTGTGTTATCAAATCATTTTACTGCTTGTTTTCTCTCGGAGGTTTAATCATTGCTACATATTATGTATCATATTCACAACTCCTCTACCAAAGAAAATTAGCATTATTCAATCTCTGTTCAAGTTACTAAAATTTTAGATGTTGTCCTTTACTATCACAATAAAGAAAATATAAGAAAACAAACTTTTGTAAAGCTTGTGACAACTATATACTAGAGCATAACCATCATAAACATAATTGCTACATCATATTTCATACACAACAATGGGGTATACACAGATAACCTTAACATGTGGTGGCCGAGTTGTGTAATTTTTCTTGGAAGCACTCTAATCTTACATTTTAACATTATGCAAACCATATTGGTTTTAATGCATAAACAAGCAACAAGTTCTACATGTTGCACAAGAAAAGTAATTGAGAGGTTAAATGAACATGTGGAGTTGCTATGTTGGGGTTCAAGATGTCTGCATGAAGATGAATTAATGCATCTTAGGGACTTTGCAGAAAATTCCCTTCTCATATTAGCCATTATTCTTTTTTTCTTTTTAATTTTATTTCATTGTTTCCGTCAAGTGTAAATGATAACCACACATCTCTAGCCAACAAATCAATATAAAGGGTTACTAACAAGAAAGACAAAAAATAAACAGAAAGGCAGACTAACCTCCATATTAAGGAATATCTTTTTGCTGAACAGAATCTCAATGGTCTGGAATGCATCATAAGTTCATCAGTTTATTAGAGATTCATGAATAAACAATGCAAATTGATTTCTGTAAATAGATTTACATTTCATAACAGAGGAGGCAAGCAATGAGTGTTATATATGCAACATAAAAGAAAATATGGTAAACTCTTTTATGAAATAATTTTTTAAGGATTGATGTTAAGTAGGGTGCTAACCAGGATTCTCTATGCTGGAAACACATAAATGAAGATAGCACTACAACCCATGGATCAGTGGTTACCTTGTAGCTAAGTGAATATAGTGAATTGTTGGGCTTATGTTATATCCTAGGGTACACTAAACTGTCTTTTGTCGCAGTCTGAAGTCTTAGTTTTGAGGTTGTTATAGTAGCACAGTCAACAGTGTATACACCTGACTTATTACAATAAATAAAAATGCACTTGAAACCTAACTAAAATATAGATAGTGTAATCCATTATACAGCAACATTCCTTCTATTTCAGGTTCTCTCTCTCCCTCACCTTTTTTTATATATTTCAACATGGAATGGATACTTAACTATCAAACTCCTTTGTAAAAAGAAAAGAATCAATGTGTGTGAGTGCATGACTGCTAGTCATGCTATGCTATTATCTTGTGGTTGAAATGAGTCACATGTTGATTTTGAGATTGGAGCCAGCACTTTGTTCACATACAGACTTTAGGTTTTTCTCCAAGAAAGAAAAAATGGTATAATAAAGTAGAATCAAATCCTTTGAAAGTTCAATTTCACAAAGCAAGAATAATTAACCACTGCTTAAGAAATTTAATACCTTTAACGTAGGTACAATAACTCTGTCAGATTTCTTGTATTGTTGGAGAACCCACAGGATGTCAGCAGATAGCATGTATACCCTAGATATTCTTGTATTAGGGTCTTCAGATTCAACCCCTTCTAGATACTCTAACAGTGCGGAGAGTGATACCCTCTTCAAAGAATCTTGCAACCCACCAATAGATATAACTAAACCTGATAGCACATCTCTGCTATAACAACCAAATTGAAGTAACTGTATAAAGCGTGGGTAAGAATATGAAGGAACCTGCAACAAAACAGTATTGTCTCTCAATAAAAAATCTATGCAACCAACCTCGAACTGATGAAAGATCTATATAAACTTACACCCCATTGTGCATTTGCTTCCTTAGGAATGATTTCTTCTAACTTTTCTCGGAAAGGTATATATGGAATATGAATCATCTGGTTGTACAAAATTCTGTAGAGAACATTTGCTGCTGCTTCTCTCAGCTTATCCATCTTCTCCACAGCTTGCTTACAAATTCCTCCAACTAAATTGGTAGCAAGATTTTCATCGAATAAAGAAAGCTCTTGGTTGTTCTTAAGCATGCTATCAATCGAGGGATATGCAATAGGCTCAATTTCATTTCCATCAGATCTTCCAGACAAACAAACTGACTTGTCTATCTTACAGAGCATGTATGTACATTTTTCTAGGCCATTTAATGCAGCCTCACGAACCCAAGATCCTACATCACCTCTATTATCAACAGAATAGTCATCAAGAGCTTTAAATAAACTCATCATCACCTCATTCTTTATCAGAATAAACAGGGAAAAATCATCCTCAACAAAAGAGGTTGCAGTATCTTCTCTTCCATTAATTAATGTTTCACACGCTAACGTGAGCCCTTTGACAGCATTGACTCGCGCTTCAGCATCTCTGTCTTCAGGGTTTTCCTGCATATATGAAAACATTGTGTAAC
Source organism: Glycine latifolia (assembly GCA_013407115.1). Taxonomy (NCBI): domain Eukaryota; kingdom Viridiplantae; phylum Streptophyta; class Magnoliopsida; order Fabales; family Fabaceae; genus Glycine; species Glycine latifolia. The sequence continues at coordinate 39,094,159 of CM023950.1, read as the reverse complement.
ACAATCCTTGAACCTAAGATAGTATAACATATAGCATTTGCAACGTGGAGCACCTCAATTTTACAAGAGCCACAAAGCTTCAAAAGCACATTTCTCCATTGACTGGCTAATAACTCATATGGCAAAACACCTATTGCCAATGCAGATCCTCTCCTTACAGCTACATTTGGATCAGTCAACATACTGAGGTACTTTGCTGTCACATCACTTATACCTTTATTATCTGAAGCATGCAAGTATGCACGGATAAAGTGTTTCAGGCCTTTAACAGCTGCATTCTGAACATCAAATGAAGATATTGCTTGTCAGATATATAGTGCCCAACTGGATATTAAACAAAAGTTAAAATGGCAACACAAATTGCCTGTATCAGAGGAATAGAACCTGTATCTGAGAATTAGGATGTCTCAAATTCTCATTGAGAGTATCAAGTAGGCTTTTCTTTATCTTTTCTGATAATACCACTTTATATATGGAGATGCATTCAATAAATTGAGAAACAGCTGCACGCATTATCTCTCCTCCCTTTCCACGATAAAGCCGTGCTTTCTCAATAGCAGGAACAACGCCGGCAAGACTTTTCTGTTTATCTGTCAATGACAATTTCAAAAATGTCACAGTTCAGCTAGCATCATAAAGCTTCAATAAAGAAAGATTTAACCATATGACCATTAGTTGGCAAGAAAGACTTAACTAAAACTTTTATTCATTTTCTTATCATGTTAAGGAATGAAGTCAATAGTTCTAGTTATTTAATTTTGCACGCTTCTTCCTGAAAGTGAAAGTATTTTTGTTTGAAATAATTGATATTCTCCTTCAATCCCATATAAGTAAACATAATCAGAAGTCGCGAGAAAGTATCAACCTGCGGGAAGATCAAAATTGCATTGGTGTAAAGCTAAAACAAGTTCTCCGGTTGCCAACGTTGCACCATGGCGCATGCATAAATCCGATGAAAGAGTACAAGGAATTAACTTTTCCATGACAGTGCTTGCAAAATACTGAGGGTCATATTTAACAAGAAACGAAAGGGCCTCTGCAGCAAGTTCTCGCAAGCCTTTATCCTGGAGACGTAATTTCCAAGTAACTTCTCTCAAAATATATCAAGAAAATTGAGATACAGGAAGCAACAAAAAGAATAACCATAAATTGTTCCTAAATGCCAAAATTTGAACAAATTTATACCAAAAAATATACAGTGACAAGGAATAATAAGAAAAGAAACAAAAAATTTAAATATAATAAAAATTAAAAAGGCTAGACTATCCTCTTCACTCTATTGTCACAACTAGGAAATAGCAAATATGTACATAAGGCATGACTTCTTTTCATCCTTTGAAGAAGTTTTTAAAAAATAAATTTAAAGAAACAATAAAACTACAAAGAAAAAAATTCTAATGTGTGATTCCTGAATAGAAGAAAACTTCATCAAACATCATATTATAGACCAAAAAGCACGCACACGTTGAGAAAATACCTCTGTCATCTCTCTTCTATGCATGATTTCCCTACAATTTTTTTATATATTCAACGCCCAGAAATCACGCTAGAGTGATTTATGGCCTTCACTTAGAAAGTAAAGCATAAATCCATATCACAATTCACAAGTGCAATTAGGGTCAACACGGGGGCAGAAGATTTGGCTGATCGCAGAGTGAGAGAGAGAGATTTAATCAGAACATACCCAGTGACAGATTTTTCTATCCAGCAGGTCATCCACAAATGAAAAAAGATATCCTTCATACTGAGCAATGGAAACAGCAACATGAAGATAAGAGTTTACTCGCGAAGAAAGTGAAAAATAATCCGCAGTATTCACTATGTCAATTCCATGTGGATAATTCCCTTGTCTTCCAACATTCTCTTGAAAAGCAGCTGCTGCTGCTCTTCTGCAGTTAACCTAAGTATCACAGGTTAGTTAGCGATTCTTTTCACTTGAAGTGAATAGTCTAAAACAAATCATGTCATGAGAAGGACATAAAAGATATAAGGACCTCACGGTCATAGCATGCCACTGTTAGGAGGTGAGGGGCAAACTCTTTTAAGATGCTCCTCATATCTGTATGATAATATGCACGTCCAAACGCCCAACATACATATGCAGCAGCATCACGTACATGAGACCCAACACTGTGTGGACCTCTTCGAACATCATAATGTAGTGCCTAATAAACAAAATTATAATTATTCCCACTGCTATGTAGTAAATGTATCTCTCAAATAAGGATGTCTTGAGGAAAACTACAAAGTACCAACCATAAATCATATTGCCAAGGAAGGATATCTTAAGATTCATATGCATTATAAAATAAGAATAGTCAGCATTTAAGGGAATATTTGTCTTTTTATTTTTATTTTCCAAGACTAAGTCCTTTTTTATCTTTTCCTTTGTAGACTTTCCCTCATTTTCTCAATCATACTACAGGATAACAAGGTTATCCTTAAGGTTCTCAATTCTTGTTTCAAGTTTAAGTAGCACATAAATAAAGTACTTCAAAGTTCAAACAACTAAATAGTTATAAGCAGCCAAAATAGTTTGAAGTCACAAATCCTACTTCCAGAAATCTATGGATACAATCTATCCATTATAAACCACCTTCACGATAACAGGAACAACTCTGGGAAGACTAACAGGTAAGAGCAAGCCTCTACGAGCAAGTTCAGCCAAAGCTAAGCAGCCTCCATGCCATGAACCATCACCCTGAAAAAAGTGTTAGATTTGAGCTATAACGGTGGAACCAGACAAATAAATAGTTAACATAGTACACCTCTGACACAGTAACTATATAGTATATATAAACCTAGATGAGTGTAAATTAAACTAGTAAGTTACAGTTCTCAGGGACTTTAAGCAAACAAAGGTTTAGCATCACACCTCACCAGGTGAAAACAGCTCCAAAACAGATGATAAAACCTCCTCAGAAAAGGAAGATGTAAGATGTGAACTTATGCGCCCAATACCTTTTGCTGCAGACCAGCGGACAACAGTATCCTACAATCCAATACCAACATAATTTGGTCATTTAAGTGATAAAAATAGGCTTAAAAAACAATTTGGTCCCTACAAAATAAACTATTTTTGGTTTTAGTCCCTGTAAAATTTAAAATTTTTAGTTTTAGTCTTTGTTGTCAAGTAACAATGCTAACTAATGATGTAACAGTAATGTTGACAATTCATTTACTTGTCATGTCATCAAAGAGTTTAACAGGGCAGTCATGTATAATTTTTTATGATAAGCTATGTTTTTAAATCCTCATTTGCTCAGAACAGTTGATGAGAGATTAAAAACACAATTTACCATAAACGGAAAAAAAAAGTATAGATATGTTTGAGCTCTTTCATATCCAACAGCATTCATCCAGTTCTTTGTAGGATCAGTTACATCATAAGATAAGTGATCAATACAATTTCACATCTCATGCAAATTCATAGAAGACATCAACAATCTTGGTTTTAGATATTTTTAAAAGAACTATTTCATGATTAATGACAAATGACAACATCGACAGAGTTATTACAGCTTTCAGTAGATTACAAGGTTCCTTCACAAAAGTTATTACACTTGGAGAAAGGATTTGATATCCCTTTCTACATCTGGTCTAGCCATATTAGAGAGGGTTTTTGTCATTAAGGAAGGGTGTTTTGTGGCCAACATGTGGGCTGTTTTAGGTTGACCTTTGGCACCCTAATTCAAGTTTTCATCTTGTATTAGGTTGCCAAAGTTCTTTTAGTCCTTCCGTTTAGTTTTTTCCTTTACAGTACCTCTTGTACTTCTGTTTCATATATATATTATATTATATTTGCTGATCAAAAAAAAAAAAAACAAGGTTCCTTCACAAAAACCATTTACAAAGACATTAATTCAACCATTCCATTTCAGATTATCTTCATTGGCTTACATTTAGACAGAATTTCATATTTTTCATCACCAGAACTAAGCATCATAGCGTAATGGCAAAATACAAAATTTACTATAAGAATCTCACCCTTTAGACATACCATATCCCTCAAACCAGATAACAACATCTCAATAATCTCTTCAACATTTTCTGGAACATCCATATCCTCATCTTCTTTCCTGTCTGACATTTCATTTGAGTTCGAATCATTGCTGTTCACACCTAAATTGGACTGATCAATTTTATTGGATGTATTCAAAGAAACATTCAGTTTGGCAACTCTTCCCTGTGTAATAGGCATACAGTCGTTAAGGCAAAAAAAATGGTGACAAACATGAAACTTCTACAATTGCTTATGACAAGTCAATAATTAAAACACAAGTGTCCGTCCTAAAATGTCCTGCTAAAAGCCTAAAAGAAGCCATAATGCCCAGATATTTGTAATTGTAACCCAACACTGATGAAAACCAAATGCTGGAGTACAAATTTTTGGTGCTGATACAGCGGGCTTAGATCAAGGGGTCAAACAACTTAATTCTAAGAAGCTTAAATATAACACTTAGCAGTTAGCACAACTAAGTTGACTTGAGTCTGTACATGATAAAAAGTATTTCATGCATAGTAGCTCAAATTTTCAAGAGGACAAATTATCTAGCATGATACCATGGCCATATTGCCTATAAGGGATCACTGAGTTCAACTCTACATATTTCCATTCAATAAGGGCTCCAATCTTATCCATCCAATTCTGTTTTGAGTTCTACATGCTTGACTTGCATGAGGAGCATTTGTTGTTTTGTCAGCATAACATGCATTTCTGAATAATGCATATAACCATAGTTAATTAATTAGTGTGGCTTTATATTACACCAGTTAAAGTAAAAAAGAAACAAAATATGGATACAATACTTGCAAGTGGACAAAAACAAAGGTGTCTTCCAACATTTAAGATACGAGATCCCATCAAACTTGGATCAGAGAGAAGCTAACCATATATCGCCATGCCGGCAAACGATGAGGAAGGGCAGTAAGCCCAATTCGTTGAGTTAACTTCATCAGATACTTGCGGAGCAAAGGACTTCGAGATGCATCTGAGGACTTGTACAGCATTGAAGCGTCATTCCAAACAACAGGAATTGAATCAAGCAAGAGATTCCGACTACCTGCCTACTTACAGATTGATATTATAACAGTTAGAATCATTAAAGGTAACAAAGACAAATTTTAATCATAACAAGTTTTATTAGAGATAAATGTATTGGATCCCTAAAAAAGTAACACAATTATCCATAACATAAATTATCCTAGTCTATCATGCATCATTCTCTCCCTCAAATATTTAGAAGTAATCTAAAATCCGAACACAAATGATAGATAAAAATATTTTAACTTGAGGGTGTAAACAAAAAAGGACAAAAAAAACAAACCTTGAAAACAGCAGCCAGTGCTTCAACAACACCAAGTAACTGGAAATGATGGAGTAAATCTTCAGTTACAGAGGACATGACCGTATGGGTCCACTCAACAAAGCTGAAGCAATTAGAAAAAGTCAGTTTATACAGAGGATGACTAATAATAATAATAAAAATAAACTTCTATACAACACAAATGCAGGCATGCATACAAGCCCGAACATGTCTGAAGCGATAACACATAATTTCATGAACTAATGACAATTCAAATTTAGACATTTTCAAGAGATCTAACAAAACCATTCATTTATTTGTAAACACAATCCAGAAAACAAGGAATTAATTGATTATTTGAGCTAAACTTTGATTGAAACGAAAATTATATTAACACAACATGAGACAACACAAATATTTAAGTCAACCAGAGAGAAAACTGAATTAACTCTAAACAAGCTACAAAACATAATCAAATAAACCTGGTAAAAGCTTTCGGCATATCCGGACGAGTAAGTAGCCTCGAGAGGACTAGTCCAGCCATAGTCCGCATTGGTCCAGCAGTCGAGAGGTAATCCTTAGAAAACCCTATAATTCTCAACACAAGAGGACTGAGCTCAAACTCAGTTAAATTGTCATTGTTCGCAATACTGGTGTCAACACTGGAAATGTCAAAAGGAACCAACACAAGTATATAGAGCCACAACAGCGTCACGCATTTAGCCTCCATCTCTCCCGTGCTTTCCTGCCTCAAAGAAGTAACCGAATTTGTGTTGTGACACTTCTCCAACAGAGACACGGCGAGTTCGAGATCGGAAACTTGATGCGGAAAGAACTTGATTACAGATTTGTAGCCACAAACCGTGACTAACGTATATACAATGATGCATATTGGTTTTATTATTTCGAGAAAATCATCGGAAGCTACCCCGAGTTCAAGTGTTCGTGAGCGAATAATATTCATCAGAGGGGAAACTAAGGTTTCAAGGTAGGGTTCTAGAAGTTGGCCTTGCTCCTGATACTTGTCCAACTGTAAATATATACCGATAAAAATTAATTTAAAATAACAAAAGGAAAATTATAATGGTTGTTATTGAATAAAGGAGAGTACAATGGATCTGATTCTGTGGACGGAGGAAGGGTCAGAGACGCGGGATTTGGAAACGATGTCGTCGAGGAGTGACTTGACGATGTTCCATTCTTGGAGGAAGTACTTTTGGATCACAGTCTCCTTGGACTCCAACTCATCATCCTCTTGATTCATCGCCACCGTCGCTTGATTCGCTTCCATAGTCACCTCTGGAGTCGAAAGGGATTTTGGCGGCGAAGAGAACAACAGTACAACACTAATCGTCGGAGTCTCAAGTTCCAGTTCCGACTGAAGAAGGTGAAAAGAAGCGGAAAAGCAATAATCAGCTAATTTAAGTTGAATACCCACCCAAAATAAGGGCTAATTAAGTGTTATATTATATATATATATATATATATATATATATATATATATATATAAAATATAACTGCACTTTTTATCTCTAACTATTTTTTTATTATCTGACAAAAAAAATTCTTAACATTTTTTTAGCCAATTAGCCTTCAATTTTTAGAATGTTTTAAATTTTATCCTTTTGGGATATTTATCTTAAAAATAACACAATACATCAAGACGATTTTTAACTGCAACTAAATACACATTAATAAGTATTTTTAACATAATTACGACTATAAATCACTCTTCTATGGTATTGGTATGTTAATAAATAAGAACTTTGTTGTTTGGCCTAAAGATACTACGACAAACAAATTAACCGATCAGAGTTTTTAAATTTATTTCTCAATAAGTCAACTATCCTAAATTAAAGTTAAAAAGGATTGCATACGGGAAAATTAAATACGGACTATGATATAACATCCTGTGTGATTCCTTATCATAAAATACTTAAAAGATTAAATTTTAATTTTGATTCCTATAATTTTAAATTCATAATTTTAGTTTTTTATTTTTAAATAAGACATTTAATTTTCTATTTTCTTAAATAATATTAATGCGGATGGAAATTTTATATAAAATGTTGCTTATATAAAAAAGATTAAATAAAAAAAAGATGTCTTAATGAAAATTAAAATAATAATATTTTATTTATAAACAAAATAATAAATTATTAAAATATTTATTTTATTTAATTAACTATATTAATATTATTTTTATGTATTATTAGTAATTTTTTGAATTAAAATCATGAATTTTAAAAAAATAAGAAATAAAATGTCTCAATTAAAAAATAAAAATTATAGATTTAAAAAAATAAGAAAGACAAAAATTATATTTTAGTCTATTATTTTTTAGAGATAAATATTTTTTATTTTTATATTTTTAGAGTTTGAATAAAATATTTTTTTATTCTTAACAGACTAATGATCCCGATATAAAGAATATGTGTGAATGGATTAAAAACACGTATTTAATACAATAACTAATTAAATCATTTGAAACTTTAGAAATAAAAAAATACAAGAATTAAAAATGTATTTTTTTATTATTTTCGAATTAACAAATGATTTTTTAAAAGTTATTCTTTTGCATAAAAGATGAAAACCAAAATCAGCAATCCATCTTCATACGCAGCATAGTTGTTATGTTGTTCCCCTTCCTCTCTCGTGGCAAACGCGGCGAAAATGAATATACAAGCAACTAGTAAGTAATCCATGCATATACACAGGTTGCTCAATTACGCTAAGCTCTATTATATTTTGTTTTTTTGTTTTTTTAATAGAAAAATTATGATTAGATTAAGAAATATAATATAATTTTATATATTTAGTTGTAATCATGTAAAACTTAGTAAATGAGAACCAAAACTAAAAAAATTAAAATATGTAATATATTTTATAACAATTAATAATTGAATACAATTTCACATCTCATACAAATTCATAGAAGACATCAACAATCTTGGTTTTAGATATTTTTAAAAGAACTATTTCATGATTAATAATAAATTAGTTTTTTTTAATTTTAGTTTTATAAGTAATTATTATTATTTTAATCTATGTAAGATATTTTCTTCATTTTTATTTCTTGTAAATTTAAGTTTTTCAATTTTTAGTGTCCATGGAAATTGATGGAAAGTTCCGTTAGTATGTTATAGGAATTTCCTTTGGTAAAATTGAGAGAACCTTTGTCCAAGTCACGCGTTTGAATCACATAAATTTACAATGTCTGATTAACTAATCCTTATTCAGAAAGCATTTTAAATTGATTACACCAACACTCAACAATGTACCACTAAGAATTAAGATAGAATCAGGAAGTTAAAGAGATTAAAAACTAAAAGAACCCTTTATTTCAATGATGGATATGAATACAATGTTGTGTGATTTACAAAGGTAAGAGAATGATAACCAAGAACCAATTCATATATAAAGATGAAGAACCCTTATGGTATTGGTTGCATATCCAAAAAAAAAAAAAATGAAGATGCTATCGCCATCCGTAACACCGTGTCAGGCAAAGGGTAATTGCAGCATAAACGAATAGTGATAATATTGTGTCATCGCGTTAATTAAGTATCAAAGTATTTGTTGGTATAGCTTAAGATGATTGAAGCTCCACCCGATGTAAGCTTGCGGGTTTGTCGTTCCTTGTTAGACTAGAATACATGATAGTAAGGTCGAATTAACAAAACTCTAGGAACACTTTAAAAAAACTGAGGAGGAATAAAAATGAGAAGGCCATAAGCGTTGTTTTAGTTTTAACTTGTTTCATTAAAAGCTTATTTGACTTTTAAAATAACTATTGGTTAATAATGTAAAAACATTTATAAATTAAACAACAAAATTCCTTTTTTGATGGCTTAAAAGAAAGAAAGAATTTTACTAATTAGATATATAGATAGATAAATGAGACTTATATTAATACACAAATATATTTAGTATAAGTAAAATAAATTAATGAAAAGTCATAAAAATATCATTTTTTATCATGTGTATTAATTAGTAGTATATATCTCATTGGAATAGAATATAATTAGTTATAAGATATATTATTAAAAATTAGTATATAATTAATTGTAAATGATAACATATATTATCAAATTTATTAATTAGTATATATATATAGTACTTTAACTAATATATATATATATATATATATATATATATATTATTAACCAGTATATTGTTTTATTTTAAATATCTTTTAATATCAATAGTAATTATTATTATGTAACATTAAAAGGGGTTTGAGGGAAGGGAGTTATCGGAATTGTTAATATGTAACATTAAAAATTGTAATTTAATGATAATATATTATAATTATGAAAAATAAGTTTCAATTAAAAAGGTTTAAAGAAAAAATAAAATATTTATTTACCAAATATATTTATAAGGCTTAATTTCTTTTTATATAGGAAATTGGTTGAGAAAGAATCTAAACTAAACATTGATTTGATGAGTATAGATTACCATGAATCTCTCATGCACAAACAACTTTTAACACAAATTCCAAGCCATGTTTATGGCTCATGTAAAAAATATGAAAAGGCTTGAAATGACATGATTTTTCTTTGAGGGATATTATGTTATTTAGAATTCAATCCTTGTACATTATATTAAGCTAGAAATATTAAGATTTAAGATAATTGGTTTATGACATATTTTATAAAATTATCAAGTCGATGTATATTATTGTTATTAGAGTTTTATAATATTAATCAATTAACTATTATAAAATGAAGTATATTTTTAATTAGACATGTCATTGCAAAATATATTTATGCTTTCAAGTGCATATACTATTTATTGTTGTTATTAAATATTAACCAAATGGATTTAGTTTAGGTTGAACAAGTATATATTTAATACCTATATATCAAGAAAAAAAGTTTGAGTTATTTTATACCCAAGTGCATATATTATTAATTGTTGTTATTAATATATCTTATAATATTTCAGTAATAATGAGTTTAGGTTAATATAGATTTTGTTCGGTAAGTCTTTGACATTAAGCAATTGACTAATTCTTTTAATGAAGAGAGTAAATAGACTAATAACTATAATATATACTACATAAGTGCATAATAACTATAATATATACTACATAAGTGCAAAATCATTTTTTCAGGTTTAATTGGTAATTGGTGATTAGTTACATATGTTCGTTTCCACAGTAGAATTTTTATAGAAAAAAATAACAAATATCATATTAAGACACGCTCTGGTAATGTGTGTATATACATAACAAAATTAATGATTAAATAATGAACAAAGAAATTTAGGCTTGCACCTATTTTTTTTTTTGTTTTTTAATAGAAAAATTATGATTAGATTAAGAAATATAATATAATTTTATATATTTAGTTGTAACCATGTAAAACTTAGTAAATGAGAACCAAAACTAAAAAAAATTAAAATATGTAATATATTTTATAACAATTAATAATTGAAGAAGTTTGCATAACCATTCTTTCCAATACAATTTAAAACATGTACAATAACTTGAAAACAAAACACAACAATATATAATGTTCCTTAGGTAATATCAAATCATATAATTATTGTCAAGACCTACACGAAAATAGAATATAATAGAATAGAATGCATGATATGAACTACCTATAGAGACAAAGAATATGGAATCCGCGTGAGGTCATGAACAATTCATTCATTTAACTAAAAAAATAACAATTAACATATAGACATTAGATTGAAACATGTGTAAATTGTTAGAGCCTTAAACCTGAAAACCAACTTCTTACCCAACATCCTGTCTATAGCATTAGGATAATCCTTGGGATCAAAATTGTCAGCCTATCAAATAAAAAAAATTGAAAATAAAATTATTTAACATTTGGAAACCCATAAAAAATTAAACTACTAAACATTAGACAAAGGTAAGACCTCACCAATCATTTTTGTTAGAAATCATAACAGAATTTGGGTGAGATATTTTGCCAGACACCTTATAAGCAAAACAAATTCAACAATTTTAAGCACAGTTTGTACTTATGATATAGGAAACAAAATCAAGACGAAAAAACACTAGGAAAAATATGAAACATATATCATATGATAAGTCCATATGTAATGAGAAGAAAGAAATGAACTCAAGAAATAGAATACCTCTTATTCAAAAATTAAAGATGGACATTCAAGCAAATTCTTACCATTAGAAGTATTGATAACTTTCACTTGAATTTCATCCAATTGCTCTAACCTTGATTGCTTGACACCTAATCCACATAAATTGAAACTCATAATTAGTGGCAATAACAACATCTAATAGCTTAAAGACCATCACATCATGGTCAACTATCATAAATCATGGGCTTCTACAACAACTCATCAAACAATAAACAATAGGAATCAACATAGCACTTGAAAATTATTTATAGTAAAGCCCTTTGTATTTTATGTAATTAAAAGGTATGCAGAAAATATGAAACACATACAAAAGAAGAATGAAGTTATAATTCAGAGTGAAAGTTGTAAAAGGAAGTGTGGTGGTCTAAAAGTATGTATCAATTGCTCAAATAATATAAATATTAAAGCACACTATACTTTTTTAATATTAATTCCATGTGCAATGTTGTCAGCCCTGAGAAAGGTTGCAGCAAGGTGGTCAATATCACCAGCTTAAAGTAAATATGATGCATCAGTCTCTTCAAAACAATTAACAAATAGACGAAAAATATAATCAAATATATACCTGCCCATAATGTGGACGAAATTTGATTGTTGTCATTTCCTTTGATTCTGAAAGCTGAGAACTAATTATATTAGGTTAACTTTGGTGTGTCAAAACAAAACTAAAAAATTCAAACACTAATTAAAAGTTGCAGAAAATTATTGGAATACATTACTATATTAAGAGACAGAACAGAGCAACTAAGAGAATTAAAAATATGAGAAATATGTAGTGGAAATATTCATTGGATGATTGGCCTAATTAACTTGATAATCTAAACCAATTACCCAATTCAGTTCTTCAATTTACTTTTACAACCTAAATCAATATTATTACCCAATTAAACTTTTTTAAATTTTCAAACATTTAAGTTTATACATGTTCAACTTTAATATCTATCTCACATCTACTTTAACATCATAGCCTTTGGGTATTGGGTTGATAAATATTTTTCTAATGTTACAACTCAGATGAAGCTAAAGCTTGTGTTTGTTCTTGATGCTAGCATGGTCTTTGAACCACATTATGAATATAAAGAAATTAGTAATTTACAATTTTAATTTTTTCTTCTGTAGAAAAAAGATATGTCCTTAAAAAAACTGGAAAAATGCATACATTTATCAAGAAAGTAATAATAAGAACTTGCTTACACTAATATTCTAGTTTTGCTAGTTTCTCTAACTGTTTTGCCTTCATATCTTGCTCTGTGATTTCTAGTGTAGGGTTGTCAAAAAAATTAATCCAAACTTCTACAATTGATTAAATAGCATGTAGTCTTAAAAGGTTAATTTGTCCTATATATATGTATGCAACAAACAAATAATAATCAATCTAACTTCAATAGTAGAACATCAAAAGTTGTAGAATTTCAATTGCTTATGAAATTAAATTAAACTAATGAATATATTAGTTTGCTACATTTTCGATTACAAAATTTGGGGTGAAAGGAGGCTTTCTCTGTCCTAGCCTTCATGAGTGAAGCTATTCAACATAACATGCCCATCATTTTTGGCATAATATAACCATAGGTCATTCTAAACTTGCCATTGAAAAAAGTTAAACCATATGTAACAATTTGATCTTTTAGAAATTTTGCAAAATTGAGCCTGATGGGTTTCTAGAGCAATAGAGGCAGGTTTTCATTTATCTGTTCATCTTTAATCAAACCAAGAAAACTCAAAGCCTTACTACCTAAATATAGCACAGTAATTACAAAATATTAAAAATATTATCTAATATAGCATAGTAATCACCTTAATCTGGTATGCATTTCAATTAAAAATAATCCCATTAAAATCCAAGCTTGTCTAAACTACCCGCCTAAGGAAACAAAAGTCGTCCACAATTCATGTATAGTAAACAACAATAAGCTGACATTTAGCTTTGCACTTAATTCATTAAATCATAGTCATCTAATTTGTCATTGTACTGAAGCACCTTTCTCTTTATTTTGGATGAATCCACCCTTGTAATGAAGCCTTCCATGTTTCTAGTTACAAAGAAACTTGGGTCTGTAACTGTCTATGGGCCAACTCATATATGCCCTTGCTGACCTTCAGCGGTAGGTCGTGAAGGGAGAAGGAGAAAAATGGAAAAAAGGAGAAAAATATGAGAGAATGATTCGCATAAAACATTAAAAACAAAAAAAAAATCAAAGGAAATAAGATCATTTACCTAATGAGAATCACCTAGTTCTTTTGGCCAACTGTATTTGGAACGATACAAATCTCTTGATTTTCAAGAGCTTGCAAAATAAAACCCAAAAAAGAGGAAATAAACAGAGAAACGAAAATTTACTTGAAGCACCTTGTGGTCTCTTCTTCAGTCATGAATATCCTTGTTTTCCACGGTAGCACCTCTCTCCCTTGCCGCCACCATCAATCCATCTGAAGGAACAAAAAGAGAGAAAGAAGCGTAAAAGAGAAAGAGAGAGAGAGAGAGAGAAAAGAGAGATTGAGTTTGTTTATGAGGGAGAAGATTGAAATTTGAATTTCAAATTGAGAATTTGAGGGAGTAAATCGTGGAGAGAGAAAAGAAAGACGGAGGTTGTTTATCAAAAAAAAAAAGAGAGAAAGAAGCGTAAAAGAGAAAGAGGAGAGAAAAAAGAGAGATTGAGAAATTGAAGGAATAAAACATGGAGAGGGAAAAGAGGAAGAAGGGGGAAGATTGCAAAAGGTGGAGAGAAGAAAAAAAAAAGAGAAAAAAAAGAGGAGGCTTTTCAGTAGCTAACACCTGACATTTAGGTTGTAATTTTAAAAATTCCCATTTTGTCAAAATAGTGAGGACAAGTGTCAACATATTAGATAAGGGTAGAAATGTATTTTCATAGGCCTAATTTTTTTTAAATAGATATAGATTATTATCAAACGACATCAACTCAAAGCCTCTGATCGAGATACATAGCATAGGTCCAACACCATGTTTGCTGACCTTCAGCGGCAGATTGTGAAGGGAGAAGGAGAAAGATGGAAAAAAGGAGGAAAGTATGAGAGAATGATTTGCATAAAATATTAAAAACAAAAAAATCAAAGGAAATAAGATTATTTACCTAATGAAAATCACCTAGTTCTTTTGGCCAACTGTATTTGGAACGATACAAATTTTTTGATTTTCAAGAGCTTGCAAAATAAAACCCAAAAAAGAAGAAATAAACAGAGAAACGAAAATTTACTTGAAGCACCTTGTAGTCTCTTCTTTAGTCATGAATATCCTTGTTTTCCATGGTAGCACCTCTCTCCCTTGCCACCACCATCAATCCATCTGAAGGAAAAAAAAGAGAGAAAGAAGTGTACAAGAGAAAGAAAGAGAGAGAGAGAAAAGAGAGATTGAGTTTGTTTATGAGGGAGAAGATTGAAATTTGAATTTCAAATTGAGAATTTGAGGGAGTAAACCGTGGAGAAAGAAAAGAAGAACTGAGGTTGTTTATAGGAAAAAAAAAGAGAAAGAAGCGTAAAAGAGAAAAAGGAGAGAGAAAAGAGAGATTGAGACATTGAAGGAGTAAAACGTGGAGAGGGAAAAAAGGAAGCAGGCGGAAGATTACAAAAGATGGAGAGAAGAAAAAAAAATGAGGCTTTTGAGTAACTAAGACCATATTTAGGTTGTAATTTTTAAAATTTTGTCAACATATTAGATAAGGATAGAAATGTATTTTCATAGGTCTAAATTTTTTTTAAATAGATATAGAAGATTCCAAGGATCCATCGACACAGATAAAATAGCATTCCCCGCTTCCTCCACAGTTCTAGGGTTCACTCTTCCCGTCGACTATCGTTTTCATCTTCGATTTCAACACACTTATCATTCTCGTTACCAAAACCAAACAATCCAAATTCACAAGACGAACAAGAAAAAGATGGGTGTGGGCATATCATTTCTCATAGCACTAAAAGCAACAACACTCTTCCTATGCTTCGCGTACCTAAAAAACCTCGGTTTCACTCTCTTCTCTCTCCCTTTCCTCTACTCTTCGCTGATCTCATTCTTAGTCTCAATCGCGTCTCACCCTTCCATCAACCTTCCAATACTTCTCGGCAAAACCACCGACGGTAGCTTCCCCTTGTTCTCACTCATAATCTTCAGCCCTTACATCTACTTCGTCAGAATCTTCTCTCTGCTCCGAAGACTCCGAAGCGGGGAACCTGCTTACACCCAAGTCCACGAGGGTCTCTATGTCGGTGGCTGGCCATCGTCGCCTCAGAAGCTGCCACCTGGCGACCCCGCCATCGTTGATTGCACCTGCGAGTTCCCACGTGTGAAGGACTTCACTACGGGGTTGCCTTACAGGTGCTTTCCGACGTGGGACACGAGGTCGCCTCAACCTGCTGATATTGAATCAGCTGTTAAGTGGGCCTGTCGACAGAGAGACCTCAACAGGCTCATTTTCGTTCACTGTGCTTATGGTTAGTACTTAGTATTGATTTCGTTCATGAATTTGAATGTCCTTTAGTTTGTTCTTCTGTTGCTTCTATTTAATTCTCAATGAGAAATGTGCTATTTCAATGCATAAAATCATGGAGCATTTTATGCTTTTTAAGACATATATTGTTTCTTTGATATTAAATCCTGTGAGCTGACCCGGGGGGGTATAGCTCAGTTAGTTGAACAGAGTGTGTGAGTGGTTATAAACCCTCAATATCTGTTTTCGATTCCTATGGATCAGGAAAAAAAACCGTGAGCCACTTTTTTATGTTTGCGTATAACTTAATTCATTTTTTTTTACCTTTCTTCTCATATAAGCGATTGATGAGAAGTTTATTCGAACGAGACATAAGGACTTGTGACCTCCGAAGTGATAGTTTTCTGTTGATAGACATTCATAATTCAATTTGTATTTTGTAACTTATCTCAAGGATCAATTATATGATAACATGATAAGTTATTCTGTCTTTTGTTTTGTGCTAATTACTATTGTCCAAACAAGAGACTTGACTTCAGAAGGAGTTTTGAATAACCAATGATGAAGGTCATTTGCAATATTCTCTGTCCTCTGAATGACCTAATATTAGAATTTAGAAAATGGAAGGTAGTTAGAACTTAGAAGAAGTATATAGTTAAAGTGTGAGTAATCTAACAATAATACATGTTTTGGGCGTTGTATTCCATTGTCATTATCAACAACAACAAACGGTTAGACATTGTCAATGGAAGGGCCTTTTGCTTCCTTCATGAAAAATAATATTGGGTGATCTTCAATTGTTCTGGTAGCTTATCTGAGGTTGACTCTATGGTTCTGTTCTGTTAGTGAAGATTGATAAATGCAACTCTTTGGTTCAACAAGAAAATTGGTAGTTTTGATGTTGAACAAAGTTTTTCCAATCGCAATGCATTAAGTATTCCCTTGCATTGGAGTATTAAACTCAATTATACTACTCGGGAAATGGCGGTGGAACTTGTTCCATTGCCAAGGGGAACCGTGGTCACAAGTCTTGGAATCAAAGTATGGTGGGTGGAGAAATCTTGATGTTACGAGAAGGTCCGCTAGTGATTCTATTTGGTGGAGGGACCTGTGTGGGGTATGCCAGTCTAAATGGAATGTTGGCTGTGGAGAAAAGGTACTATTTTGGGAAGACGGGTGGAAGAAAGATGGAATACCTCTGCGGACGAAATTCCCTAGAATATACCTCATTTCCCAACAGGAACAGCAATTCATTCAACAAATGGGTCCTCTATGACACGATGGGTGGGAATGGAAACTTGATTGGATAAGGTGCCTTAGGGAGGACGAAATACAGGGTATGATCATACGCCCTGAACAGCAGGATAGTTGGAGGTGAGAGGGGGACCCGAATGGTAGATACACGGTGGGAAGTGCCTACAAGCTATTAAATAGGGTGTTGGATACCCAGGGTCAGTAGGAGGTGTACAAAGTCCTTTGGAAATTACGCATCCCATGCAAAGCCACTTGTTTCGCTTGGAGGTTAATGAGAGATCGATTGCCAACTAAGAGGAATCTGGTTCATAGAAATATAAATATTGGTGACCATAGCTGTCCTTTCTGCTGTAACTCTGTTGTGGATGTATCACATATGTTCTTTACTGCCACAAGATTTTGCCGCTTTGGTGGGAATCCATGGGCTGGATCAATGTGGTGGGGCATCCCCAGTTAACCCTATTGAGCATTTCCTTCAACACAGTTACTGCAATCTTACTGGCCTTAGAGTTCAGAGGTGGTTTATTTGGTGGATAGCCTTGACATGGAGCATTTGGTTTCATCGCAACAGGATTGTTTTCCATAATGAAAGCTTTAATGGGTCTAAGCTGATGGAGGATGCTTTATTCTTTTGCTGGTCCTGGTTAGCGAATTTGGAGAAAGGATTTAATATTCCTTTCTACCATTGGTCTAGTCATATTAGAGATGGTTTCTGTCAGTAGGGGAGGTTCTATTTTTTTGGTCTCCTATAGTTTTCTTTTGGCCAACTTGGTGAGCTTAATCTTAGGTTGACCTTTGGCACCTTAATTCGGGGTGTTACCATGTATTAGGTTGCCAAATCTCTATTAGGCTTACTGCTGGCCTTTTTCTCTTTTCAGTACTTCTTGTACTCCTTTATCATATATATTATATTATCTTTGCTTATCAAAAAAAAAAAAAATACATTGAAAAATTTGATCAATTTGTGGTAATGAATGCTCAGCGAGTAAACCTCCAGAGATGAGGGAAGCGTACTTAAAAGTGAAACTATCATACCCTTGGGTCCTTACATATAGTCTTGTGCATTGACATAAAGTTTAGGCATTTTGACTGGCAAGAGGTTGTATTCTAATAATAGTTTGGAAATCTCATCAGTCAATGAGACAACATTTGACTTACAAATAGCAAGCATATACATAATGAAATTGTTTCAGACCTATAAATATTGGATCAATATAATTGAGTTACAATAATGCTAAATTGTCTAGTTTCATACCAGATTATTATGCTTGCCTAAGAATTAAAAAGGATGATATGGCTATCTTCATTTTTTTTTAACTTTTTTGTTTTATGGTGTAAAGGTCATGGAAGAAGTGTTGCTGTTATGTGTGCACTGTTAGTAGCACTGGGCATCACAGAGGATTGGAAGAATGCTGAGAAGCTGATCAAGCAAAAACGACCTTACATCCGGATGAATGCTCTCCATCGCAAGGCACTTGAAGAATGGTCCAGACACCGATTGTCTGCACCGAAGAAGTAGAGACATGAGCTTGGGTTCCTTGAGTTAATCTGATTCTTTAGTCATTCACTGTATGATTGTTTACCAAACAGTGGCAAATGAAGAAAAACTAAAGCAGAGTCTCCTCGTGTCTTTACTTTATTAGCATCCTTGTTTTCCTTGAATCCAAAATCTAATATGTGGTTCCCAATTGTTCCGTAGTTAGCTTCTTCTGCTTTGATCAAGTTGAAGCTGATGAGTGGAATAGTGGGATTACATGCTGTGAAAAGCTGTAGCATCTATATACATCATTTCATTGTGTATGCCCATGAACGATGATTCCAAGTGTAGTTTGTTGGTAAATACAAGTCATGCCTTATGTTAATGGTTTTAATGTCTAGAACAAAATGAGACATAAGTTAGAAAATGAGACATATTAGTTTTACTAAAAAAAGTTGGGATATAAAAAGAATCGAATAGAACGAGACGAATAATTTTGTTGCCCAAGTCATAAAAATTCACTTGTCATTAGTTTTGTTTTCCCTGATATTGTTAATGACACAATGAGCATGCTGGAATTCATTATGCAACATTGTCTGTCCGATTTTTAATTTTAAATTATAAATTCGAGGGTTCGCAGTGGAGTAACTGTTGTTCTTGGTCACATTTTTGCACTATCTTTGATTAATTGGATTTGGAAGTGTCATTTGGAAAGTGCTGGCAAATAGCTGCCAGTCCCATGCACGCAGTACACCGTAATTTGGAAATTGAAACAGTGAGTGATTAAGTTGTATGCTTGAGTTATTACCTCGAACTTTTAGGGCAATTCTAACTTCTAAGGTGATTTTCCCTATGGCTTTGTGTTAAATTAGTAACTCATGTAGTAATTCACATATTAGTAACTCATGCAGTGTTAGAGAAGTGTTAGGAATAGTGCATTAATTATAGGATAACAGAATGTAATATTTTTTCAAATAATAGGGGTCAGTGTAATGTATAACTGTTCAAATTCAATCTAATCCGGAATTCTTTTAGAATTTTTTGGACCTTATTTGGATAACCAATCAAATCATTTTTTAGATGATGTTTTTAAAATCCAATTGATAAAAAAAATTTGAATTTAATGTTTATGCACTAATTTTGTAAAATTACTTTAGATGATCATTCAATCACAAATTATCATTTGAATTACTTTAAAGTAATTATTTTAAAAGTCAACAAACTTATCATACATTATAGATTGTGATTGGATAATTACGTAAATTTAAATTTTCAGTGTATAATCATTTTCTTTTTTTTAATACATATGTATTATTTTGTATTTCTCATGCATACTCTATATTTTATGCGTTTCAACTTTCATAATTTTAAAATTTGGTCCTTTCATTAGTTTTGAAAACATTTTTATTAGTTAATAGTTAAGATGATATTTTTTATGATAGGCATATCAAAGTTGTTATGAATTAGGCCCTTGAAAAAGGCCCATCTTGAACAAACTTAGCCCAATAAGCAAGTTGTAACGCCTCTAGAGCCGAGGTTCATCTCGGGAATAAATAGGCGTGTTACATGATTTTTAACTTCACCTCTCTACATATCAGGGGCTCTTCCCAGTCAAGTATTTTGAAACATTTTGTCATGTCTCAAGAGGCACATCGCCTTGGAAATGTAATAAAGCATCCTAGCCGCTGATGTTGTTTAGAGGTCATAATCATCTAAGTGTTTTTCGGTAACCACACTGAAAATCAGTCTGTACTTGGAACTTTTTTTAAATAATTTAAATAGGCATACAGTTTGGAGCCAGGCATTTTCCCTTAATCTACACCTATAAATAGGAGCATCGCTCTTCCTTTAAGGTATCTAGCCTAATTTTTAATTACAAAAGATGTGTCATCATTAAAAAATGTAAAAATCTCATTCAATTAACAGCAAAGGACATAAGGCATCCCAAGCCACCAATCTTGCTTCGAGCTCATAATCATCTAAGTATTATCCGGTTATCATACTAAAACTCAGTCTAGACTTGGAGAATTTTTCGATTCAAATTTGCATGCAGGTCAAGCTAAGCATTTCCTTGATCTACACCTATAAATTAGAGCATTGTTCTCCCCTTTAAGGTATGCATCATGATTCTTTAATTACATTATTATTGCCTAAACTTTTATTATCTTAAGTGTCAAAATCTATACAGGTGTGCCTGAAGCACCATACAAGCTATTGACGAACTTCCCCCTTGATTTTGTTATGCAATCTATGATTTCGGTCACAAAACAACTATATGTATGGCTCTTTGCAAATTTAAACCTTTGAATTCATACTTATAACAGAATTTATTAAATACAAAATAAAGGCATAAAATATTCTTTTAAATTGGCCAAAAAAGTTATTGTTGAAAAACTGCAAAATTTAATATATTTGATTTAGCCTATTTTGGATAATCTCTTGTGACCTAAAATTTATTGGGGCTTGCTTCATTGTACTTTAAGCATATTGCAAAGGCCAGATGAAACATAGGCACAAGTGGGCATAAGTTGCTGCGCCGACCTCAGTTGTGTCTCGCCGAACGCTCAAAAGGTCACTTTCCTATATCAACCCCAAGCCATCTTACTTGACTTGTCTCTGTCTGTCCATATATAACATTCTATTTGTACCTTCATTTTCATTCTCACTCCCTCAAATAGTCAAACTTTCATCTTTCTCATTCACTTAACCCAAGTATGCCTCTTTGCCCAATATCCTTCTGCCAAATCTCTTTCGTAATTTTGGATTTGGATTTAACCTGTTGTGCATGCATATTACATAGACTTCCTGTTTTCTTTGTTGTGTTGTTTTTTTGTGATAAAGTTTCGTTTTATTGGGTGATCTCCTCTGCTGTCCGATACATAGATGACAGTCAGTTTTAATTTGATTGGTGTTTTGAATTGTTTGATCCACACCCACTTTTTCATTTCCGTTGATTCATTATTTTGATTGTTCATCGAATTTCAATATCTGTAGCTGGGAGAGGGGCTAAGATAGGGATCGATATGAATATGGTGGTTGGGAAAAGTTTTGAAATTGAAATGGCCTAAGTGTTTTGAATTATGTACACTCTGGACTTCATAATTACTGCGCCATTTTACATTTTCATTAGTTAACAATCCCTTGCTTTTTGGGCTACTGTATATTGACAGGAGGAATTGCCAACCAAAATACCCCTTTTAGGCCCTTTGATTTGATCACTTAAAAGATTTATGATAAGAGATAGATTAACTATAAAACGGTGATAATATACTCTGTTATTGTATTGTCTTTGTTCTACAATTTCTTCAAGATGTGTTCATCTCACGTGCAATTTTTACAATACCAGGCATACCCTTTTGCCCACCATAAGTTACATGAGCATAACAATTATATGTTATATGTCAACTTGAGAAATCAAGGCTTGTACTTGATTAGTTGAGTTATTTTTTTGGCAAATTGTTTTGAGTTTTTCACTATTTTATACTGAAGTCCATCCGAGACTGTCAAAGTATTCTGATGACTTTTGGTTGTGCTTTGTGTTCCATTTTTGCGTAAATTGTGTATTGCTACAGGTGCTTTTACATATTACTTTTACTTTGGTTAAATTGCATACAATTTTTCTATTTAACTTCTAAAACAGTTATTGTTTATTTTACACATTACCTTGAGTGGTTTAACACCTTCTCAACCCATCCCCTGAAGTCATTTTTTTTTATCACCAAACTATCCTTAATTCTTTTGCCATTGTTGTTCTTGCGTACAATATATGTTTGAAACGTGGTTTATGATTGTTGTGCCAGCCAATGAAATACTTGAATGACCTTGTTTCACATAGTTGTGTTCTTCCTGTTCGCTTCTGTTCTATTCCCATTAATGAGTTTGCGTTGGTTTTCTATGTGGTTGATTCTAAAATCTAGTTTACCATTGTCTGGATTCAGGTGTAAAAATGTCAGCAGTGAATATGTCCACCATGAGACTTCCAAGAGCTTCCTTGTCTGGAACAACACCAGCTAGGAGATCTTGTGATCTCATCAAGAATCCATCATCTTTGAGGTCTGTGAAGAACGTGTCTAAAGTATTTGGATTGAAATCATCTTCCTTTAGAGTGTCAGCGATGGCAGTATATAAAGTGAAGCTGATTGGACCAGACGGTGAAGAGAATGAATTTGAAGCCCCTGATGACACTTACATTCTGGATGCAGCTGAAAATGCTGGAGTGGAGCTACCTTACTCATGCAGAGCTGGAGCATGCTCTACTTGTGCTGGCAATGTTGTTTCAGGCTCTGTCGATCAAGCAGATCAATCCTTTCTTGATGACCATCAAATCAAAAAGGGTTACCTTCTGACATGTGTCTCATACCCGAAATCAGATTGTGTAATTCACACCCACAAGGAGGAAGATCTCGTTTAGGTGGTGGTGGTGTGTGTCTTATGTTAGTTTTTCTAAGCTTGGATATGTGTCGTGGTAGCTAGACATATTGTGAAACTCTGTTGGTGTTGGTACAACTTTTTGAATCGTTCTAAATTAATGTGAACTTTAATATGTAGCCATTAGATCGGTTCAATCAAGAATAAGGCTATGTTTCGCCCAATAGTATGTTCAACCTTAAAACTTATTTTGAAGTTCAAAATATAAGCTTTAAAAATAAAGTGTGAGTTGTTTGGCAATTATTGCTTAAAAGGAGAGATTAAAGTTCTATTTCATTGTCTCAAGACAATTAATCTGTATCATTTGTTCAGGGTGAAAAGGAGAGAAAGATTAGGGTATGCATTTTTTAAAAAGTTACTGTAGTTAGCTTTTTTCTAAAAGTTTTTTTACATAAAAAACAGGGTTCTTAATTTTGTAAGTGTTTTTCCAAAAATATTTGGTACAACTTTTCTTATTAAGGGTAGGATTTCCCTAGCACATGTGATTCATACTCACGTGTTGGGGTGTTACTTTGTCTAATAACAAGTATTATGATCCTCATTTGTTATATAAGAAAAGTTATATGAATCATATGTTAGGAAATCATAATACTATTTTGGTTAGAATCATAAAATATGATCCTCTAGAAATGTATGATTATAAAGTTGTATGAATCATAATACTAGTTGATAAAAAAAAAATGATTCAATTAGGTTTCTTTACTTTTCTTTACTTGTAAAAGGTTTAATTTTTTTTTTTAAATAAGTCCATTTTTTCTAAAAAAATTTAAAAAAGAAATAAGTTTGGTTTTAAATGAGATCAAATTGAATATATTTTAAAAAATAAGAAACTTAATTAAAACTTTTTTTAAGAAAACCTAATTGAAGCTTGAAAAAAAAAACGAATTTAAATATTTTTAAAAATTACAGGATTAAATTAAACTTTTTAGTAATAAGAGAATTAAATTAAATAAAATAATCTCCTATATTATGTTAAAGCTTAAAGCTTACTTTAAAGTTCACAATATGAGCATTAAAAATAAAGTATAAGACCAATAAAAAAAAGTATAAGTTGTTTGACGATTTTTGCTATATATAAATTTGCATAACTATCCTGAATGAGAACATTTTTATAAGCTATTCTTCAATGAGCTAATTTTTAGAAATTTTTAAACCATTAAAAATATTAAAATAATTTATTTTGAATGATTTTAAAAATAAATTTCATATTTATTAAATTCATTTAATATTTAGAATAGTTTAAATATTAAATATTATATTAAAAATGTTTTTTATTTGGTGTTAATTTTTAAAGTATTTTAATATTTAAATAGTCACGGAGTTTTTTTTTCCCACTCTTTTCTTCTCATTAATTTAAGTTATTTTTTATTAAAAGATAATTTTTTTTTCCTAAACTATTCTTTATTGGAATTTAATATTAAGCATAAACCTCTATTAAAAGAAAAGTATTTTAACATAGTCTTATTAAATAAAGTAAAAATAGTTAAATTTTACTTATAAAACAAAACCAAAAAAATTGTTTTTTTTTCTTATAAAAAATGGACAGATTAGAAAACAAGTAAAAAATATAGTAAATAAAGAATAATTAATGTGATTTTAAATTTTAGAATCGCCGATAAATAAATAATAAATCTGACACATAAAAACAAAAGGAGGAGGCAACATTTAATATCAAGAGCGAAAACCACTCTGAACATTAAATAAATATAATAAATATAGAATTTAATACTAATTGTATTAAATGGATTTAATAAATGCAACATTTAATATAACATTTAAAATTAAATGTATTAAATGAATCTAATAAATGCAACATTTAATTTTAAAATTACAATACATATTAAATGAATATAATAAATGCAACATTTAATTTTACCACTATTATACGTATTGAAATTAATATAATAAATATAACATTTAATATCAATATCAAGACTACTCTAAAGATTAATCTCCTAATCCCATTATATTTGTTGTACTAATTTTTTTATGCAAACAAAAAAATAATGATAAATAAATAAAAGTGAGTGAAAATTTTATAAAATCAATCTTATCACCGTAACTCCCTTTGTTAGAAAATAATTGTCATCTTGGATGTTTTATATAGAACAAGACAAAATAATAGACAAATAAAATAATATTTTTATAAAATTAATCTCATTTTATTATTAATTTATTTATAATTTTTGTTATCCATTATTAATATTATAAGAGGTATTAGTGAAAAAAAGTAACTAATATTACATTAAAAATTAAAATAATAATTATTTTAGAATAATTTATTTGTCTTACACGATAATTATAATAATACATAGAGAGTAAATAAATATAATAAATATAAAATATAATATGAAAAATATTTTAAATATTAATGAAATTGATAAATATAACATTTAATTTCTAACTATTATGCATATTAAATGCATCTAATAAATCTAACATTTAATATCAAGACCACTTTTTTTAAAGGATATCAAGACTACTCTAAATATTAAATAAATAGGATAAATATAAAATTTAATATTTAAATTAATATACATATTAAATGAATATAATAAATATAACATTTAATACCGATAATACTATAAATATTAAATGAATGAAATAAATACAGCACTCAAAATCAAAACAACCCTAAATATTAAATAAATATAACAAATAAAAAATAATAAATGAATTTAATAAATCCAACATTTAATATCAAGACAATTTTAAATATTAAATGAAATTGATTAATATAAGTTTAATATTAAAACTATTATATATATTAAATTAATTTAACATATGTAAAATTTAAAATTTTATTATAAACATTTCATCGTAAAAATATTCTAAATATTAAATATTATAATAAATAAGCATATTACAAATTTAATTGATTTCATAAATAAATATTATAAAAATTAATATAACATTAACATTGCAGTTTTTTAACTATTAATATAATTAATGAATGTAAATATTATTATTATTATATAAATATAAAAATTATTGCCAATATTTTAAATAATGAATTGATGTACTAAATAGTGTATGCATCAATTTTTTTTACACTCATTACACAAATGTTTGAATTTATGATTTCATGTACAAATTATAGTTGTGAAATTTGGTCTGATTATTGATTCGATCGAGGTAGTGAGTTAGTAGATCAATAGTTTAACCGATTAGTCAATAATTAACCCAATTTGACCCAGTATATATTACAATTTTAAAATTATATATATATTTATTATATATAAGTAGATAACTAACATTTTTTAAATAAGAAAAGTTTATCCATACTTTAAAATCTAAATTAAAAAAATCTAATTTTTTTTTCAGATTAAACCGATCTAATCGAGATCTAATGATCAACTTGACCAGATCAATTATATAATCGATCAAAAAGTAAAACT
Organism: Glycine latifolia; assembly: GCA_013407115.1. Taxonomy (NCBI): domain Eukaryota; kingdom Viridiplantae; phylum Streptophyta; class Magnoliopsida; order Fabales; family Fabaceae; genus Glycine; species Glycine latifolia. The sequence continues at coordinate 39,067,719 of CM023950.1, read as the reverse complement.
GACTTAATTAAATCGCTAGATCGTGGTCCGACTTGATGGATGCAGACTATTTTTATAACACTATAATATCTCAATCCTTGCCATTAAGCCGATAGGATCAAGCTCCTGAAATTGAAAACAGATGCTTATAATTGGAGTTACCAAAATAGATCGGTCTAGGCAACACCTAAATATGGTCTAAACGGAATTAAACCCATTTGGCTCGACAAGCTAAGCCAGTGTTAAGAATTACAAGCCCAAGTTTAGTCGGACTTATTTTGATATGCTATTGTTTTATTTTTCTTTTAAATTTATGAAAATTTAGAGAGAGAAAATCTAGCTAATTTGATTTGGCCCAACTGGCCACCGTGCCATGCCTGGCTACAAAGCTACATAAAGAACAGATTGGGCCAGGGTGGCCTACTTTTCACGCTCGGCCCAATTTGCCAAATTTGGCTATTGTATTCTGCATTCTATTATTACCTCTCGTTATATTCTAGAAAATTGATTCTAGAATATAAATTTACATTTATAGAATGAATTTTTCAAAATATAATAAAAGGTGTTCAATATAATAATGAAAATACAGAATATAAATATTCATCATTTCTTGAAAATATGATTAATTTCTATGGACTGTTCCTTTTCCAAGAAGGGGTGGTTCTTAAAAGTAAAAGATACCTTATTTTTTTCCTTTCTTTAAATCAAAAGGGAATAAAATATGTTCAATGAATATCAAAATAAAAAGTATAGTAATTACTAATTACTCGTGGTTGGTCTGAGTTCTTTTTGAGAAAATCTTCCTTAAAGTTATTCTTGACGGCAATGGAGTAGAAAGCTTACATTCGGCAGAAAAGATGCTACATGAACAAAAGGAGAATCGAGACATGATCGTTTAATTGAATAAAATATTTTTTAACTGTTTGTAGAATTTGTTTTGCAAAATATGTTAATAGTAAGGAGCATTGTTATTCTTGTAAGATACAAAAAGGTTAAACTTTATTTGAGTTTCCATGCGTTTGGATAAATGGGGAAAAAGAAAATATAAAAAAATCTATTGTTTAGTTGAAAAAAAAGATAGAAAATATGACTTATATAGGAAAGAAAAAATTGAGAGAGAATAGCATAGTACAATAGGAAGAAGTTTTATTTTTCTATTATCTTCTTCCTTTCTTTCTTTTTCTCTTAATTCAAATAAACTACAAAACTATACAAATTTTGTTCTATCTCCTTCTATTTTACTTATTAACTATTTTATTTTTAACTAAAACGAACATTCATATTAATTTTAATTTTGATTTATTCAAAATATAAATAATTATCAACAATATTTTTAAAATATTTTCAATAAAAGATATAAGAATCTATAATTTCGATCTCCTTCATATAAAATTAAAGAGAAAAAAAAAACAAAGGAAGTATGTTGTTGAGATTTGTCATTTGAGGGAGAAAAAGGTAAAGTCCAGTATAGTTGTTTCCCGCCAAAGAATTAAAAAAAAAACTCATTTTTAGGGTTCCCGCTCTGTTCCTTTTTCCGCGCTCTCACACTTCATATCAAAGTGCAGTGACGCGTCACAGAAACTGTGTCAAACTACGCAACGCAAACGCTTGGGTTTCTTTCCTATCATTAGAAGGTTCACTCTTCCCTCTCCTTTTCTCTTCTGCTTCGATTTTGCCTTTTTTGCTGCATAATATTATTCACTGAGTTGCCATATCTTTAGGGTTAGGTGATCTGTTATACATTCGCAATACTCATATTTTTTTTTTGCGCACTCGACTTGTTTGTGGAAAATCCTCTTAGGCTATCATGTGGCATAGTTGTTATTTTTCTTTTTCCTTGTTAACACGCCCAACGCTTACTGTAATTATGTGCCGTGTTGAAAAATTGAAACCAGATTTTTTTTCAGATCATGCAATCATTAGTTACCCACTAATCAGGAAGTTCATTTGTTTAAGCTATTTTTTTTATCGACAAATTTTAGTTTTATTATAAATGTGAGTGAGAGATTCAAACTTGCGACTTCTCCCCCTCTTCTCCCTTCACCCTTAAGCCCTCCCTTCCGGCCAACCTTATATCTCCCATTTGTTTAAGCTATGCCTGCAAAGCTTGATTGTTTTTGTCTTGTTTCAGGTCATGGACACGTCAAATCCTGCTGTATTTGTAAATGCTCAGTTGATTCCCAACTTTATAGGTAAGAAAGTAAGAACAGTGGTTCAGGTGAGCCAATGTGATGGTGGGGTTGCCACAGCAAAATCCACCGATGACTGTCAATTAACCATAAAAGGGTTGCCACAAGTCCCTCTTATGAACTTTATTGAGGTCATTGGCATTGCTGAAAGTAACAACTCTATTGATGCCGAAATATGGACCGACTTTGGCAGCACATTTGGTACTAACCATTACAACCTCATTTCTTACTTCGTTGTCCATTAATAGATCCACTTCTCTCTCAAAATGAGAAACGAATCACTTGAAGTAAATGTTTCTTCTAACATGTGTTTTGTTCTCAATTAAACCCCGAATTAGATTTATTGGGCGATTGCTCTCTTCCTCTAACATGGACACAATGGAAATTAGAATCAGGAACTGTTTGTTAGTTCTTGTTTCTATTGTTCTGTTCCTGCATATTGATGTTGGTTTTGATCTTGCCCTCTTTGTAGACACCTTCTCTTACAATCAGTTGTGCCAACTAGCCAATGGTGAATTTAAGGGTCTGTTTCTCTAGGGACATCAAGGATGCTGGGCCAGCAATTGGGTGGAGTTTGTTTGAAGTTGCTGCTTTTTATACTAAGGCACGTGTTTACATGTAAATGTAGGAACTATGTTTTTGAGTATATGGTATCCGCAGAGGAGCAGGGCACATGTGCTATGTAGGAACCGTTTCATTATCTCTGATGTTAGCTAGGTTGAGTTTGGCTTATGTCTGCATCTGATTCCATCGTCTTCAATTATACTCCCTTGAATGAAATGAGGTATTAGTTTCATATAGAATATTTTGTTCTTCACCTAACTAAAATACCTTGGATGTTTTCCCCCTTCCAGTTGTATGTTCATCGCAAGAAACTGTTACCTTTTTCTTTATTGTTATATTTCTTTTATGCTGTATGGATTTACTTAATTAAGTGTTTTTAAATTTGATTTTAAATGTTCATTTTATCAAAACCAATTTAGTTAAAAATTAAGTTTGAATTAAAGTGACTTATATTTATAAACAAATTTGCATTGGTGTAGGATAAAAATGAGCTTCTATCTAAACAAAAATTGCAATGCAATGACACCACAACACATCTAAAAGTAACAACAAACTAATTGGTATTGGTAGTGTAGGATAAAAATGAGGGGAAGAGAAATAGGATGGATAAAAGTAAAAGAACTCATTGAAGAAAAGGTTTAAATATAATTTTGATTTCCTAATTTGTTTAATTTATAATTTTATTCTCTCCATTTTTAAATAGAGAAATCTAGTTTCTCTATTTTATAAAATTTGTAATTCTAATCTACTTTTCAATTTTAGTTATGTTTTATTTCTTTTATTTTGGTTCAAGTGATTTAATTAATTAAAATGTAAGAAATAAAAAATAGGTAAAATTAAAAATTAAATTAAAATTGTGAATTTTTTAAAATAAGAGATTAAATATTTCTATTTTGAAATAAAATAATCAATATTGTGATTTTGATAAATAGAGAGATGAAAGTTATATTTAAACCTAAAAACAATATTTTTTAGAGATATTTGACTCTTATTTTTTAGAAAATTTACAACTGTTTATCAAATAGAGGAGTATATATTAAGAGTTTAATACATATGTAATAATAGTGTAAAATAATTTTATATTATTATTTAATTATAAATGATTGTTTAAATTATTTTAAGATAATTATTTGAAAATTTAATAAATCATGGTGAATTTGGATTGAATTAGTTTATAATTTTTTACGCCTGAAAGTGTATAATTTATTATTATTATTATTAAATGGTTAAATGTTAAAATCAATTTGTAGTTAAGAATTTGTCCAATTTTTTAACAATCCGTGTGGATTTTTTTCCAGAACAGACGGAAGATCGGATTCTTATTTCTGTCTCGATCCACGCCCTCCTTCCACGCATGAATCGAAGGATTCGGAAGATTTCCATATCAATCAATGATACATTACAATGACTTGCTTTGGCGGTTTGGCCCTGACTCCGCTATTTTTTGTATCAAAGCTATGTTTGAGCCTTCTTGTGTCAATTGTCAAGAAACGCTGCATAAATTAAGAACCAGTTTTATGCGAACTTACTATGGAGCAATTGACAAACAATTATAACAATCGATGCTTATATAAGTAACTGTTCTTAACAATTTTTAAGAATTGTAAGATAATTGTATGACTTATTTTAAATTTTTAAAGATCGTATCATTAAAAAGAAAACTTGTTAAAATTCTTAAATATCATGTAACATTGTTAAGTTCAACAAATCTAAGTTAAAGAACTCCACTATAATTACACCGTGTTATTCAAACTAGCATAAAGCTATTGAAAATAACTCGTAACCAATTAGTCTCGTACAACTATCAAAATCACATAATCTGATGCTCTCCTCTTCCACCTTGATTTGTATTCAGTCTTCTCACATCACATGTTTCTTGTTGCATAAAATCTACACTTTGTTCGCCGGCTGTTCTTTGTTGAAGTCGTATGTATTGTCCAACATGAATGCGACATATTGCGTGATTTCATACATCTCGTGTCTGAAAGAAGATCTACTATTACAGCTAAATGCAGCTTAGCTAAACACGCATTTCACGTGAAAACAGTTTTGGGTTTAAATAAGATACAGCTGTGCCACACCGTTATCTGTCATTAATCATAGTGCTATAAAATTTAAATGACTTTTTTTCTCTAACTATGCAACCTTTCAAGTGAGTTACATTGCTTATCATTTTTCAATTTTCTACAAATGAACTTTACCCAATCACGTTTTGGCTCAGCATTCCTAACATAGTCAATAGGTATCTTAGAGCATCTTTAGTGGTAGATTTTAAATTGAGATCTTAGATAACTTTTTAATAGACCTTTATAATGTCAAGTAGTATTTAAGATCTCTCAAGATCTCTTCTATTTTGTTCTTTAGTAGTAGATCTCATTTTGAGATCTTAAGAAGAGAGAAAAAAAGAAAAAATTTATTCTTTTTTGAATAATGTGTAGATCTTAAGGGTTCTTCTACAATAACTCATTCTTCATGTTGGAGATCTCTCTATCTCATTTAGTGGGAGATCTAGTGAAGATCAGATCTTGAGCTTAAGATCCTTACTCAAGATCTTGCACTAAAGTTACTCTTATATATAACTGCCACCTCATCCCTTTCTAATGATAATCGGAAGTGCAAAGGTGCTTTAGAGTGTGTTTGGAGTGCCATTCATTATGCGGTATCACACGGTGAAAATGAAAAAAAAAAGTGATAAATTTATCCATTTATTAATTTTCAACCGTTACCATTAATGAAATAGTCTACATGACATATTTAAGAATAAATTTGTCAACATTTTACACATTAAGAGACAAAAATTACTATTTATCTAAAATATAATTTAGTCTTCATCTCCCTTTTTTTAATCGTTTCAAGCATATATTATAATAAATACTTAAAAAAATATGAAAACAAATATGTTAAAACAAATATAATAATAACCATAATATTGATTAATAAATATAGTTTGTCTATTGCTATGAAATTTCTATTGTGACAACATTAAGTAGTCACAAAATTAAGTTGGATTTCATTTTTTTTAAGAATTAACTTAATGACTGTACATTTTAATTTATTTGAGTCACATATTTTGGGTAAGATATTGTTTTATAATTTTGCTCTGAAATTTTTAATGTGACACTGTCTTATCCAAAAGATGATATTCAAACAAAAATGCACAACCATTCAGTTATTCTTTACAAAAAAATGAGACCTAACTTGATTTTGTCATTGTCTAAATTGTCACAATAGAAATATCAGAGTAATAGACAATTTATGTTTATTATTAATATTATCCTTATTATTATGTTTGTTCTAACTTATACTTGCTTTCCTAATTTTTAAAGTATTTATGTAATGTTATGCTTGAAATGATTAAAAAGAGGAAAAAGATAGAAATTATATTATATTTTGGATAAAAAGTCATTTTTGTCCTCGAATGTGTAGAACACTAACAAATTTGTTCAGTAATGTGTCACGTAGGCTATTTCATTAACGGTAATGGATGAAAGTTAACATATGAATGTATTTATCGCACTTTTTTCACTTTTGATGACTAAATTTTGAATTTTCATTTTTCAGAAATAAATTTGTCAACGCTCTACACATTCAAATATGAAAATGATTATTTATCCTAACTAAAATAAACTTGTATTCTAGTAATTCAAATGTTAATATTAGTTACTTTAATCTTTAACTCTATATATAATATCTTTATTTTAGTCCTTAATTATTTTATAAAAAACATTCTTTTAATTTTTTTACTTTAATTTTAATTATCATTTTTTTAAAATCACTTAAAAGTTAATAAAATACGAGTGATTATTTCTCAAAATTAAATATTAAACCTAAATCTAATTAATTGTTTTAATGGACTTAATCAATGTAAAAATACGAATTATTTGACTGTTTATTTTCTTTAAACAAAAATAATAATTTTCACTTTATAAGAGCTAACATGATCAACAAAAATAATATGCTTTACTGTTATGAGTTTCTGTGGTACACGGAAGCATGATCCATGGTGGTTAAACTTTCTAATTACTTTTTAGATGACAAACTAATTGCCAAGAGATTCATCATTTAATAGTTGGACCACTCACTATATTTTGTTATATAAATTAAAAGCTTTACAGTAAGGCCACTTTCCGCTGAAGATAAGGCCAAACTTGTTAAATATTCTTCTTAGGATCATTCTAACCTGCAACCAGCTCCCCGCACAATCCATTGATTCATTCAGTGAGCGAGAAATTGAGAAGATGCGGCCACCAATTTTTATATAAAAGAAGAATCATCATCATCTGTATACATTACTATTTACTAGCCATTAGCTAAACAGACAAATGTGTTTCAGAGTATTATTAGGAGTTTCTCTTCTTATCTTGATTTATCTCATTAATCTTGCTCCTGCATATCCTCTTCACAACACCTTGCTTTCAGGTACTATCCTAACTCCTCTCTCTTTTAATTAACTAAGAAAATGTCCTAAGTTCTAACTCAATTTTTATCTTGCCAATCCCTTCCCCTCTAGCTTTTTTGATTTGGGTTCTTTTTTATTTTTCTTCACTATTGCTTATAGTTATAGCCCTTTACTGCATTTGTTGGTACTGTTGAGTGTATGCTGGCTAATAGGTATCATGTTCATTAAACGTAGGATATCATATCAAGATTGTGGAAAATGAGCTTAATAATAATATAAGCCGCACATGCATAAGCTTATTGTTTAATAGAATTATCATTACAGGGTCATCAAGCCATGTTTTCTAATGGTGGAACTGCCGAGTAACCCTCTTTTCCGGTGCTAAACACTTTCTATTCTGTATCAGGAGTTTCTGATGTTTTAGCATATTATTCCAACTCTATTATTACAGGCCTTTTTTCCTTAACCATGCCATCTTTTCATGTATCGCATAAGTCTAAAGATTTAATTTTTGCATAGATTATTACCGTACCTTTCCAATGTTCCTTGTCTCCCACTATTAGAAAAATCTCGGATGCTATAACTACTTTTTGCTCAAATTCCTTTGCAATACAAGGCGTATGAACTTTACTACAGGTCGGTTGGGGAAGGAAAAAAAGAACGCTTTTGAAAGATGTTTTACCAGACACCAGTTACCATTGGTCGTTGTCTTTCAATGTTAGGGATCTATTGGGGTATCCAATACCAAATTATGAACTCGCCTTCGATAACGTGTGTGCTTTTGCATAGTCTACAAATCTTTAACAAGTGAAAGTGTTTAGAATTATTACCTTTATTTGCTTACAGCATCCTGTGAGAGGTTCCTAATTGAAGAGGTCCACTTTGCAGTCAATGCTTCAACATAAGCTGGGAATAGTTATTGTTATTGCACTAGTATTTACCAGTGGGATGTGTGTACAAATCTTTGTAATAAATAACCACATCATTTTCTTCTGCAATTTTCATTTGGGCAGAGTTTATAAGCAATTCTAGGGGAATTAACCTTGTTGATTTCTTTCTTAAGCATGTAGTAAGAATTTTTTTTAAATAGAATTTGTGCAGAGTAGCAAGTTCGAAGATAAGGGAATAATATATGGAAGTCGGATAGAAGGAGGCGCTGGTCATGGAGGCCATGGAGGCAGTTCACATGGAAATGGAAATGGAAATTCAGGATCACCTGAAACACGAGGAGGAGGTGCAGCAGTTATACCTGTTTATACAGCTGGTGCTACAAACAAAAATCACCAACATCAGATCCGTCATGGTGCTGCAAACTGCAACCTTACCAAAATCAGATTTTCCAACATGCTTATGATCATCCTGGTCTATCCTCTCATACTGTCATTTTTGTTGATATAGAAAGCGCAAAAAATAGTTCATTGTATATTATGTAACAACTGTTACAGGTTCTTTCGAGGAATAGTGTTGTCATGGCTTACTGATGTATTTTGTTTAGTTTAAATTTGTGACGTACTTTGCAGAATGTATCAAATGCTGATGAATAAAACTTGATTCGAATTGCTAGGAATATATGTTCAATACTCAAAATACCAAATCAAGCACATAGAAAGCCCATAAACTTTATAGAATCTGTACCAAAAGAGAAAAGTTTACAGATTCAATGTGGGCAGAAGGTGCAGTTGACTCGTTTATATGCCTAACTGCAATTGCAAGTCAGTATAAATAGCATAGGTAATTATACAGAATCTCCCTTAAATGTCCCTCCACTTGAAAAATTGATGTGACAAATACAAATTCTCTTTTAAATGTTACATTTTCTCTCCTAATTATTTAAAAAATTGCCAATTACTATTCTTTGATTAGAGTGAAAGAGACTGACCAAGAAATCAAGTGAGCTGATAATGCATGAATAAAACTAAAAACAAAGTTCTGCTCCCAGCACATTCCAAATATATTATCATTTTCTGTAATCATAAGAAGCAGTGTTTGCAAGTTGAGTGTAACCGTTTTAAACTGAATCCAACTCATTGTTTTCAATCGGAATCATTATTTTCACATCCTTGAAACCTCCAGATTTTAAACTAAGGAGCCAGTAAAGAAGGCCTGTTGGAGAGAACTGGTATCCCGCTCCCGAGGTTCAGATCCAAAGCTGGAAACGCTCAGTAACTCAACTACCCCATTCAGACATCCAAGAATTTTGTCTGGTTGAGCTGAGTAGAAGACATTTAAATCATATACATAGAAATAAATGTTTAATACGATGGCTTAAATTTCAACTTAATAGATATTAAGTATACTAATAATTAAATTGACACAATACTTAGTACACATCTTGTTAGACTGAGCATCATCCAAGAAAGTGTATATACAGAAAATGTTATCTAAGGATGAAATTCGAATGATATAGTTTCACATAGCTAGATATTACTGGAATACGGACAATACTTGAGCATCACTTTTAGAAATAAGTGAGGTGCTCAAGTTTCCGAGCCTGAAAAAACCTACAGCGTCCTTTACCACTTGATTCTATTTCTTCACTTCTCTTGGATGTGGTGAAACCCACATTGCTTAATTTCAATTGCCGCTTCCCATTCTTATTGTTGCTTCCACCACCATCTTCTTCCAAATTGTCAGACTCCCTGTAAACAATTACAAGTGTTAATGAAGAGAGATAAGCACAAACAACTCTTACAATAACCTTCGAACATAAACACAGATGGATAAGGGAAAGGTGACTTAGCCCATATACAGGGTGGGTGGCCGTGAAAGTTATTCAAATTTCATCCATATCGTATTCATGATGCATGCCAAGAAATCAACTTTTTCAAAAGATTAATCCATCTAATGTCAAAGAGTGAAGCCAGGGGGGTTGGCTTTCAACATGGTTTACCAAGGGTCAGGAGTTAAGAGTCTTCCTACCCATTTCATAATTAAATTAAAGCACAAGGTATAAAGGACCTGTGATTGTTCATGCTTCAAGCTCAAAGCTTGTGTGAGTAGTTTGTGTTAAAAATATCAAACCACACCTAACACCTTAAGCTTTTAGGAGATTGCTAAGTCTGGTAGTAGCAAGTAAACCTTGAAGCCCTTAAAACTAAAAAATAGTCTTCTATGAGTTAAGAAAGAAATTTAAAGAAAATGATAGTCAGAATCAGTTTGTAAATTGAACTCAACACCTGACTTAGGTTGAAATATTTAACCATACTCTAAGTTTCAAGAGCATATCATCACATTGTAATGCATCACATCATACCAAGTTAATACTGATTTGAAATATTTCAGTCTCTTTTAACCCCTTTTCCTTCATCTACCTAGAACCCCATAATTTCAACGGAGAACATGGCAAAGAATTGGTATGATGAATGCATTAACATATATCAAGTAGAACAAACTTGGGAATCATGTGCTCTACAGTCACAGATTTTCCCAGAGCTTAAGAAAGCAAGGTTACCATAACACTTCTGCAGCATCTTTAAAATAAGAGTTGCAGGTTCCCCAACTAAATCGGACCAGTGATGGAAATCCAAAGATATGATGCTTGTGATCCTCTAGCCAGGACTTGGTTTGGGGATCTACACAAATGAGAACACAACCAACCAGATTTATTGTGCCTACAATTTTTAATCAGAACAATAGTCACGGATGAGATAGAATCGCATCAGTCTTACCTCCAGGATATCCAGATCCAAAATTCCTCTGCATGTTTTCAGCAGTCTCATCAAGCACCCATTCTCTTAAAGCACGGTCCCTTGTGACCTGAAAGTTTGGATTAAGGTTGCAGGTAGACTATAGGACTTCATACCATTGGTAATTTCATAAAGGAGAGACAGGTACCTTTGCAACTATGCTTGCACCACTGACAACAGGGTAAAGGCTATCAGCCTTCTTTGCAACCACAAATTTGATAGATGGAAAACTATTAGATAGCTTCATTTCATATTTCCCTGCATCTCCAACTGTATCTATATAAACCTGCAAGGAACAAATTATGCATTTCTCACCTCAGTAATTGAATTATCATCTGCTTACTAGTTAATACCACACTCTATATACTTAAAACAACAAGGTTTAACAGACTCTCTTTTGGTACTTAATTCCACTTAATGTTCAAGTGAAGAAATTAAGCACCCTGCTCTCATTGAAAGTGAAAATCATGAATAAAAAGGTGCCAGAGGCACCAGCCTTATATTGAACCTCTAATCATTTGAGGTATAGATGAATCACAGAATCAGCTTACAGTTGATATTAATTAATAATTACATATAAGTTGGGCAAGGTTTTTACCTCAGTTAGAAGCACTCCCATTTTCAGTACCCTATCAATGAGGCCCATGGCAGAGCTATGTGAAATCTCATTCAAGTTAATCTTATTCCTGTCAAAAATTACAACAAGAGCACTCAGGAAATAGAAGAGAACCCCAGTGAAACATTGAATGAGTAAGCTATATTGATTTACTTCTTAAGCATTTTAGCGGAGAGTTCCCGTGGGTCAATGACATCAACATCCCATCCAATAGAATCATTGAGTTTTAAAGTTTCGAACAATTCTTCCCTCTTCTCTTCCTTGAGTGTCTTAGAATCTGCACCAACAAAATTGCAAAAGGGTGAACCACTAAGTTTCGATGGATGCACACTACGCAGTGTTTCCAGTAACAGTGTCAATTCAATATTTTCCCACCAAGCATAAGGTATTTACTAAAATTAATATAAATTGAACTGCTAAGTGGAACTAATCGAATCTTATAAAAAATCTTCCAACAATATAACATTGAGAACGAAAAAAAAAAAAGTTGAGGCGGTATGGTACCTGCAAAACTCAATGTGGAAAGGGTCTTCAGATAGGACTGAGCGCAGTATAAGCAACCGTAGACCATAGGCCCTGAAACAATGACGAAAATATGTTAAAAGGAAGAAAAAAGGGGGAAAGTGGAGAATGGAAAAGGGAATGAACCTAAAACGGGGCCTCTTCCAGCTTCGTCGATTCCCATTACGCAAGGCTTCGATGCCCATTTTGGAAGAATTTTGGATCCCATTCTGCTTCCTTTCGACTACTCGAGAAAACGCGCGTTTTCTTCTCAAGGGTCAAGAGCTCTTTATTATTTTAAGTTCCCGCCACACAAACATCCTCTGCTCTGCCTCGGTATGGTTCCAAATTCCAGTTAGGGCACCAACTTTTTGTTATTTTATCAGTTTTACAATCTTTTTTACTTCTTATCTTATCACTGCTCACTTCATCCCAATATATATTTTTTTATAATTAATTCACATATTTTAACATTTAATTAATATAATTATTAGTATTAAATTTGTTATTATATAAGTTATTTGGGTCAAAAATAATTCATGTAAAAAACAACTTGAAGACAATCTTATAAAAAGAAATAGACAAAACTAAAAAAATAGTTTTACATTTAGGTACGAAAGAAGGATATACTTTTTCAATACTAAAAATTTGCATGTTTATTAGAGTCATAACAAATCTTAAGACTCAAAAATGCTTGTAAAAATACTTAAGTCATCAACCAAATTTTTATATTTAGGCAAAAAATGAATCACATCTTTATATTATATGAATTTGTTTCTTATCAACTAAATCAGTTTTTGTTAGCTAGCTTCTTATTATATTATTACTTTTGATTTGTAATAATGATTAATTTATATGCATTCTTAATATAATTTTTTTTACATGGATCTTTAAATTTTTTGTTGAACTGGCAATATATATATATATATATATATATATATATATACATTAACTAAAATTTAAATAAACAAAAAAATAATAAGTTATATTACAATTATGGTTTATAATAATTTAAATATATAATTTATACTTTATATTTACAATAAACAATTTAAACTAAAACATAAAATAATATTTAAATCAACAAATAGTCGTCCAAATGAAATTCAACTTAAATATCATAAGCAAAATCTTGCAAATGAAAATAATGTAAGTTGGAAGGAAATATCCTGATTTTTTTAAAAAAATTAGTCATTTTGATACTTTACACCAATAATATAATTATCAGAAATATATTTTATTACTTATTACCTTAAAAGAATTTTTTTTTATAAACCCCAAAAAAATTGTATTTATTTATTCATAACTTCTATTGACAAAAACTATTGAAATTCAATTTAGAAATAAATAAAAGACCGCGGTAGATTGAAAGTAATGATAGACACTTAAAAATTCAAACACCTATATTCCTTTTTGTTATTTCATATTTTATTATATTCCTAGTAATGAATTTCATAGTGATAAGCAAAAGTTCAACTTATTTTAAGAAATACCTCTATAATTAATTTTAAATTTTAATAAAATAATACTATAAATAATATATAAATTAAAAAATAGAAAATATGAGAATGACACTTATCCAAATTTAACGGTCACTCATAAACATTATCTGTTATAAAAATTATCCAATTGGCAAGTTTTTAAATAAGTTAAATAATTTTACTTACTTTCTAATTATAGATTAAATTACTTTTTAATATTTTTCATTATTACTTATAATCAATATTTTTTATTGATTGTCAATTTCTTTTATAATAACATTCATACTTTTTAAAAGTTTAATTTTATATACCAATTATTAAAATTGTATATTATCCATCAATTGAAATTTAGTTTAAATATAAATTTTAAAATAATTATTATAGAAGCTAATAATTTTATCATGCATAATATACAATTGATGGATAATATACAATTTTAATAATTGGTTTATTATGCATAATAAGAAATAACTGAATGCTAATATGAGAAAGTATTAATATATTATAATTAAACTCTATTATTAAATTGTTCAACATGAAATAATATTCATATTCATGTTAAATAAAATGCGAATACTGAGTCTATAACTAGTTATATAGGTATCCTAAGAATTTGTGTAATGAAGTTGTCAATGTATAAATTAATATTCATAAAATAAAATGTTTTTAGAGCAAAAACTCATATCTCGATACTTACAAAATATATGAAACTTGTATCATATCTCAGTACATACAAAATATGATTTATCATGTTTAGATCTCAAAATACTTTTTCACTAAAGAGAGGGAAAAAAAAACAATTTTCCATCAAATATGAAGATATTTTCAATGAAATTTTTATTTTGAGTAAATTAATCCATGTAATTCACCAATTTCTAGTGGTTAGAGACCCGATCAACATTTTTAAGACTTATCAAGACCTGGATCAAGTTTAATTGACTCACTAATTAAGTGAGTCAAGATGGGTCATATCGAACGAGGTTAACTAATCCATTTTGATTACTTAACATTCTGTTTGATTAAGGTGGAAGTGTAGGAATGAAAGTAAAAGCTGAAAAGGGTGTAAAAGAGTAGAAATAAGAAAAACTGAAATTGTTTGGTTGGGGTTAAAAGTGATATGAAAGTTTTTTTATTTTATTTTAAATGTGGGCTTCACAAAATAGTATTTCCTTGCAAGAATGAGATGAAAATGGCGTCAAAGCTACACTAACCAAATAACAACCGTGCCTCGGCTGCCGGCCACTTTGCCTTTCAACGTTTGTGATTGCCTGTCATCTTTTTCTTTTCTTTTGCCTCATGTTTTCTTACATTATAATAATAATAACAATAAATAAATAATATAACATTAACAATAAAATAATTATACTAAATAATAATATTAATAAAAGTGTATTTTTATTTAATATTAATTTATTTTTCTTTCTTTTCTTACCTATCAAACCACTTCACTCATTCAAATAGGATAAAGTTACATAGACACTCCTATGCTATTTGACACCTTAGGAAAAAGATATAAAAGAAAGTGAGATAGAAAAAAAAAAACAAAGTTATCAAATATGTGGATATTATATTTAGGTGTTCATATATAATTATTTATTTAAATATTTAATCTCTTTTTCTCTTCAACCAAACAATTATTTTTCACTCTCTTTCTATTCTATTTCATTTCTTTTCATTCCTCATAACTAAACACAAGTTTTATCTTTGCCCAATCTCATGACATTGCAGTGAGTACGACGACCCAAATTGTCATTTATAATTTTATGTACCATTTTCTCACTTTCCTAGCTTGAACCCAAAAACGGATAATTTTAAACCCTGAAACAGAAGTAAGAAAATAAAATGACACAAGTTACAACGGCAATAGAATTGTAAAATATTACACAAATACTTAATGATAAGTTCATCATTCGGGCAAAGGTAAGAATCAAATTTAAAGAGTTTACAAACAATAGGAGTGTTTGGTAGTACTGAAAGTTGAAACGGTGGTTAGTGGTCAGAATGGTGCTAGTGATAGTGAAACATTTCAGGTGGTACTTGGTAGCATTGTGTGATTGTAATAAAGATGAGTGCAGTGAAGGTAACAATAATGAGGTCATGATGGAGGAGGTAGATGATAAATTGTTAATAATGGCAGTGAGGTGGTTAAGATAGGTGGAGTGGAGTGTAGACACAGGTAGTTATGCTAACAATAACAGGAAAATTATGAAGGAGGAGAAAAGTGGGGTGATGGAGATTTGGTAGTGCCGTATTGGCAATGTTACTGGTTGAAATAGGTGGCAGAATGGCAATGGTTATGATGTTATCGCTGGCAAAATGATGTACAATATTTATTATAGATAATAATGGAGTTATTCTTCTGGCTACAAATATGATAGTTCTATTTTCAAATGATTAGTTGCTGAATATACCCCATATAAGCTCCACGAGTATGCCAAGTCATAATCTATTATACTCGATCTGTCATATATTTCAACCCCTGTTCAAGTTTTACCTCAATTGTTTGTATTTGTAAGGTTCTGATCAATGGATCCAAAATAACAAGAGACTTAATTTTAACGCAGTAAGGAAGCGGGCTTTGCAATCTGATACCTTAACAAGAGGGGAGGGAATTTTGGAAGGGTTACCGCGTGAACTATCAGCTAATGGACAAACAAGAACTTGGCTAAATAATTTTCAAGAAACTGTGGAGTTACAAATCAAAACAGGTAAACTGGCATACTTAACTTACTTTTGAATAT
Source organism: Glycine latifolia (assembly GCA_013407115.1). Lineage (NCBI taxonomy): Eukaryota > Viridiplantae > Streptophyta > Magnoliopsida > Fabales > Fabaceae > Glycine > Glycine latifolia. The sequence continues at coordinate 39,051,563 of CM023950.1, read as the reverse complement.
ATTTGGGTGCATATATTTTGGATGTACATTATTTAGGAACATGTTCAAGACAACCTTATCCAAACTATCATGAGAAAAAGGGAAAAGGAAAAAGAAAAAGAAAAAGAAAACGCCCTGCTTTTCCAAATCCTATCCATGCTTTCTGCTTCCGTAATCAAAAGGTCAGGCTGACACATGTTCAAGAAGAATGTCACAGATGACAAAAGCAGAACTATGAAGAAACACTACACATATGCTGGGTACTTAACTTCCTTTACAAGAACTGGCACCAAAAAAAAAAAAACAATTTTACATCTATTGACAAAGCAAGCCTGACAGTTCATCCATGTGTGCATAATGATTGAACCCATTAACTAGATCTCTCTCACTTAACTATCTTCTGGAGCATAGATTCCATTTTTTCTTTGTCCCTACACTTGCTGATCAAGTCCAAGTACTTCATAGCATCATGAGGAGGGAGACCTTCAAGAAAAAACTTGAACAACCGATTGTGTGTTCCTTGCATCACTTCAAAACACTGCTCAAGTGCACTCACTTCTTGCTCTTTGCTCAACTCCAACGCCTTCATTAGTGGAAGTAATTCCACCTCCTCTTCTGCAAAATGTTGTTTGCATTGCCCCTAAAAACAAATTAACAACAAAATCAAGCCCCCGATAAAAAAAATGCACACATCCAGATCTCAAACTGACAATGAAAATACTATATCACTTCTGAAATCTGTTTCCACGTTTCAGGGTTGATTTCTTATATCTCAACGGGTTTTAATCAGATAGAAACTATAAAATCCCAATTTAGAGAATGAGAAAAAGGAATGTTAATTATTTATAGGAACTGAACATACCTGCAATGACTTGAGGCGAGTAGAAAGGCTGCACAAGGCCTCATGGTAATCAGGGCTGCCAGAGTCCAAAACTCCAACAGATTTTATGACTTCTTTGATACCATTCATGAGAGGCAGGTCCCTAGCATGTTCCTCTTTTGCAGCTTTAGCAAGCCCTGCATTTTATTTTATTTTCAAAAAACAATTAACATAGAGTAACTTAAAATCAAATATTCATTCACAGCATTGCTTCAAAGGCAAGTAAAATTCCACGTGGCCTACAAAATACGTGATATCAAATCAAATTTATCTATCTTATAAAAATAAAAATCCTAAGGTTGGGTTGAAATTGTTGGTAATTAGTTACCTCGATCGGCCTTATCAAAAAGAGGGAAGAGAATGGTTTCTTCCATCTGAGCGTGTTCCATCATGAGCTCAAGCAGCTCGGAGTAGCTCCTGGCGAATTTTCTAATCTCCATCCTGGGAGTCCCCACGGAAGGATCGACGATCTTCTTTCCGCCACGTGTCGTGAGATCCTCCGCCCACTTAACCATCCTCTCCACGTGCCACAGCATGCTCGTATGGTGCACCCGCGTCAAGCTCGCCAGCAACGGCGTCGTTTCGTCCTCCCTCCCGCTCCCGCTCCCGCTCTCGCTCCCAAGCGAGGGCCCAGGGAAGCGCGCGTCGATGAACCGCAGCAGCGTCTCGCGTGAGCCCGAAACAACCTCCGACCCCACCTGGAGCGTAACCGCACCACCACCAACCCCCTCTCCCACGCACTCCGTTTCCGTTTCGACGAAGTCCAACGAAACGGACTTGTGGAGAAGAGCGAAACGGATATACGCGGCGAGAATGCTCTTGGGCGAGCCGTGTAAACGGACGGTGGGATACACTTTGGCCCCGTCGCGTGGAACAATCTCCGCCGTTAGTTTCTTCTCCGACTTCCCCAAACAGTTCCCCATTATGCTGATGGTGTTTGGTTAATGTGTGGTTGTGGACTAGGTTAAGATACTGGAAGTGGTAGTAGTGTTGTCATTATGATTATGAATAAAATAGGGAGAGGTGATGCTTAAACGAACTGAAAACGACACCGTAATTTGGATTATAGCGTCACCGACCGGGGGGTATATTGGGTTTAGAGTTGCAGATAGATACTAGTAATTGGGACTGGGAGTGAATGAGAAGGGATTTGACCCGGCTTTGGTGGTTGGCTTCCAGCTGAAGCCATGGATGATACTGTTGCGCTGTTTTATGCTTAGTTTCCAACAAACACTCGCTTTTTTCTTTTCTGCACTGCATAGTAAATTTTTAGTGCAAATAATATTGGGGACAAAAGAAGATCTATTGATATAAGTAATGTTGTTTTAAGGTCAATTTCTAATAATATCATCTAATCTATAATCTTTTTTTTTTTTATATTCTTTTATTAGAAAAAAAGTGCGTTAGTGTGGAATCATCAATGTTCAGGATCGTTGAGTCACTGTTCTCAGCACGTGCTAAGGTTATTCGGCGTAGTTGATCCACGAGAGATACGTGATCTTGTAAGCTACGGGTATGTGTTTTAAGGATATAAATATTATTGGTCAATACCAAATTTAAAAAGCGGTCTATGAGGAAACAAGAAATCTGAGTCAAATAAATTAATGCAAATATTGTTGGTCAATACCAAAATTTACATTCATTAAATGCTTTTCTGTTATGAAAATTTACTAATAAGTGTCTTTGAAATCTTTATTTAAGAATTAATAATTGATTTTTTTTTATATAAAGAATATTATAAGTGCACTATAAAGTTAGTGAATCGGGATTTTAGTATAAAAATATTGTAGTATTCATTAATTTCTTAATTAAGCCTTCATTTTTCTTATTTGCTTTATTTATTACTTTAATTTTCATAAATGAAAATATATTATATAATTAAAATAAATTAACCTTTTTATTTTCTTTAATTTCAAAAATATTTATAAGTCGTGTATATTAAAAAAATAGCAAAGGATAAAAACAATAGTATAATACTGTATGAAATATGATATCAATGCTGTTCAGTGTTCAGAATAATCGATTTGTTGGTAAATTGTTTCCTCGAAGTAACCGTCACACGGTCTTCTTGTTTTGTAATGCTTGGCCGACTTGCTAACGTTTAAGGAGTCAACATCCATCAACAATTTTTTTTTTTACTATTTATTTCTATAAGACTACGGATAATCTTTTATAATTTTAATTTTGACAATTACTGTTTATAGCATCTAATACGTGATGAATAAAATTCTATATACAATTATCAAACTATATAAATTTAAATAAAAAAATTATCTTCCTGTAATCGGAAATTAATCTTTCTTAAATTAAATTTTAGCAAAATCGCTACTCAAGAAATGGCGATAATTGGAGCCAATAATTTATGTTTAATGTTGATAAACTTAATGCATTTGATGGATTGATCCAAGCAAATTATTTATTCTGAATATGTACAGGTTTCGAAAATGATTATTCAGAAGAAAAAAAAAGTTTCGAAAGTGAAATAAATTTTCGCCATAAAACTGATAGAAAAAGTCTAAATACATTGAGTTAAAACTTAAAAGAATTAAGAATCCACTAAGATTCACACAAAAAAAAAATCCACTGAGAATAGTTAGTAGGGACGAGATTTGGATAATTTATACAAGATCTTAACTTTAAATATCGTTGCCACTATTATACACTAAAAAAATAAAAGGAAAGGCAAGTGTAGATAATAAAATACACCTACATCCTTTTTACATTTTTATTTATTTATTCACAGTGACAAATAAATAATCTAATCGATATGCAAGCGAAAACGTACACTTGTTAAATTTGTTTTCAGATTAGTAGATTGTCATAATAATTTTTGTAAAACTTTACATGCCATCGATGCTACGTATACCGCAATAATATGCAGAATGAGGTTAGCAGAGGAACAAGTAATTCAAATAAGGCCTTGTTTGTTTGAATAGTGAAACGGAAATATGCATTTTTTATGTATTAAATCACAGTTCAAAATAAATTCTCTCGAAAGGGAAAAAAATGGCTATGAGCAAACTCCATTTCCAACCAATATAAAAAAGGGCACTTAAAAGAGTTATATCTCATTGGTTAGTTTTAATCAATTAAATTTTGTACCAATGCAGTTGAGATAGTATAGTGATTGAATAGGTTATAATATGTTATTATTGTATAGAGTTGATTTATGCGAGAGAGAATGAGTCAACTAGCCGTTGGGTATGAGATGATCATACAAGATGATTGATATGAACAGCGCATGAGGCACTAGCTAGCCATGTGACTGTGAATGATATGCAAGTTTCCTGAGTGAGTGGTGGATGATAGTGTCGTAATGGTGGACCATGTTTAGGTTATTGTTGGGCAGTACTTACTTACGAAGAGCAAGAGATTATACGTGAGGCTTTCCCAATTGGTCCCACTCATTCCAATTTCCAAATTCCAAATAACTTAGCCTCCTAACAATTATTGAAAATTCGAAGAAGGTTGTTTCCTCGGTTGTGCAATATCGGGTGTGTATATAGAAGAGGAAATAAAAGGTTTTGTTTTTATCAATGACAGGGTAAGAATATTCTCATATCAAAGCAGTTGTACGGTACGGGCCATGTCCACACTGTATATTATGAGCTGTTTCAATGTCCCGTTTACATTGTTGCTTAGAAAATGAATCTATGGTTTCTAATTTTTGGTGTGTGAAGAAAGATGAGGAATAAAAAGTCCACTAAATTCCATGGAAAAAGTTGTGTAAAATTTTGGAAGCATTTAACTCTACTTATTTTTTGGGCTTGATACATATAGTGAATGGGGAAAAATTGAGATTTTTGTTGACGATCATGACTTTGATGGTGTGTTTAGTAGAGAAAAATAATATTAAAAATAAATTATATATTTTTTAAGGAATTTATATCTTTTGCCCTTTATTTTAATTCAAAAATTATCTTTTATATCCATCTTTTTTGTTTTTATTATTTAAATCAAACCCACGCAGAAATTCAAATATGAAAATCTAGTCTTTAAACGAATATCAAATCACCATTAACCCACATGCCATAGATTTCCTTATTGATAAAGATTCATGTGTTGAAAATGGACTATATTGATTCCTTTTACTACGGAAACGGCCCAAACAAAAGCCTATTATTTGGCTTTCAAAAAAAAGATGAATTGAAAGAGAGGTTGAAATATTTGTCATTTTATGTGAGATGGAAGCTAAATCTATGTAATTAGTTTCTCCCACTCTCCCATCTGGTACATATAATGCGCCTCCAGGCTTGCATCTTGCAAGAAATTAAGATTTTGAAAGTTGTTGCAACATGTTTATTCATTGTGGTGAAGTGGGCTATTTAGAAAGTTGTAGGGATGAAAAATATCCAATATCAGCCATACATCCAAAAGTTGGTTATTCATATAGTTATATTACATTGGAAACTACTATTAACCCCTACTCTCTTTGTTATTGATCCTACAAATATGAGAAAAAAATCTCTTACTTCTCAATGCAAACTCTCCCAATTCCCCTTTCCTGCACCCCCAACCCTCCTTCACCTTTCCTTTCCCCTTCCAATCGCCCCTAACCCCTTCCTTCACCTTCCCTTTCCTAGCTACCCATCTGTGCAACACAACCATTGCTCCAACAACGTCGTGCGACACTCTCAAAAGGATAATTATGTGGGAAATATGTTTTCCATCCTTTAGGGTTTTTGTTCAAAAGGATAAATTAAGTTGTATACAACATTTGATCGAACTCCAAAAGAAATCATTGTCCTAATGCATAAATCAATATCTTACACAAAGGGAAAATACAATTAATGATTACTTGTTTTTATAAAAATTAAAAACATTAAAAACATTGTATTAAATTACCTCGCAAAGGTAGTCTACACCATGTACATAATTCGATACTTGGCCATCAGGCTTTGAGGAAGTGGTTATTGTCCAAAGTGAATGATATGTACAGGGCTATATGATGTTTTTCCTTCCTCTGGCATAATTACATACGAATGTGAATGCTTGTAATATCAAAGCAAGTAATAAGAAATACAAGCTCATGGAGCCTCAGGTGGCATAATCCTGTCCAAAGGCACCACATGCTGCTCCTACTTGTCTTGCACCTCAATACACTTCTAAAATTGTTGGTCCATTTAATTTGTGTTTTTTTCTTTCTTTTAATCAAATTCATCCATTTAGTTCATAATTTAAATGTTATGTTAAAAAATATAATTTATACATTATAACTATGTTTAGTAAGATATTTCAGATAATTCATATTTTTGTTTGACTATTTGATAAACAAAATTTTTAGTAGTTTATAGTTTTTTTTAAATACCACTTGAAGTGACATTTAAAATGTCAACTACTTCTAGCTTTTAGCTTTTTTTATATATATTTTGTTTATTTTTATCATTAACATATTCATCAAATTTTCTAATTATATTTTTAAATAAATAATGATTTTATTACTTTTATATTATTTTACATTTTTCAACTTCTCAAACAATTAATTTTACCTAACACTTACAATAAGTTAACTTTTTAACTTTCAATTAATTTTTTCAAATATATGATTACATTCGGTAAAACTAGTCAAAAAAATTAAGTGAAAGTTAAAAAACAATTGATTAATGATAGTTGAAAACTAACACCTCATATAATTTACTCTTATTACACTCAGATAATATATTTTTTTACATTACTTTAACATCCTTTTTTTAACAATGTCATGTGACACTTTTAATTTAACATTAAATTATCAAATTGTCATTTTTCCTTCTCTCTTCCCATCCTCTTTCAATTCCCCCCCCCCCCCCCCCCCGATCGACTACATACACTACAGAGATTCACGTAACCCTTCATTTTTTCAGATCCACTTCACTACGATCGCAATCTCCCTCCGTTTTGTGCTCTCCTCTCTGTCACGATTGTTTTATTTTTCCAGATCCACTCCACGACGACCGCAATCACTCTATCTGTGCTCTCCTCTCCCGTTATTGCGATGTCCCCTCCGTTGCTGCAATCAGCTAAGGCCATGGATCCGCTGCAACTGCGAAGCTCAAGGCAAAGCCTGCTAAGGTAGCAACAAAGAAGGTCGTTGCTAAGCCCGTTAAGAAGACTACTGTAAAGGCGGTGAAGAATCCCAATAGTGTCTTGAGTAAACCTAAGTGTGTGTAATCGCTCGCGAATATCTGTTTGAAGTAATTTCTCGTTGTTGTTCTAAATTTGTTTGCTTCAAAATTTGAACAGTAATTAAACAACTGTTTCGTGTGAATTTTGGGTGTTTGTGTCTTGATGTAAATTCATCCAACTCTGGGCATATTGTGCTAGTTTTGTTGGTGTCAAATTGAGTTGTTTTACTGCTCGATTTAGTCAAATTTTGCAGATTGAAAATTCATGTGTTCTTCGTTGTCCTTATTCTTATGTTGTAAGACACTAGTTTGATCCTTATAAAATTGTTGGACCTTTTATAGAATTTTTAACATGAGTTAGGGAGGGGATATTCTAGGAAAAAGAAAACATTTAAAAATCACATGCAGTCACATGACGCATCATGTAGACAGAGTTAACGTCTGTTTAAGGAGGGATATTAACTGTAATACGAATAAATCATAAGGAGTATTAGTGTAATTTATTTAAATTTAAAAATAAAAAATAATTAAATCATAAATTATATCTTAAACTAGTCTTAAAGATATCATTAAATATCTTAAACATATTTACCCTCTTGCAAATATTTTGTGTTTTCTAATTGCATTAAAAAGGATAATTTTTACTGATTTCACACATTTAAAAGGGGTGAATATTTTCTTTAAATAGATCGATAAATTATAAATATATGCACTAGATTTTTTTCATAATAAGTTATTTGTTTAAGATTTTGTTATTTTTTAGTTGCTGTTATTTTATTTAGAAAAGAAGATTTGGTGTTATTTTTGTTACCCATTTTATTACACTTGTATAAGAAAGTTATCACCCCAAAACCAACATAAATATATTTTATTTTTATAGAAATTAAATTAATTTTTTTATGAGAATAAAATTAATATTTTTTAAATTTTATAATAACTTTAAACATATTCTATCTTAAAAAATTAAAATTAAATTATGATTTTGATCTTTCGTAATTTTTAATCTGCAAGTTTAATCTTTCTATCTTTCCTCAATTTTGATGTTTATATTTAAAAAAATTATTAATTTTTATTCTAATATTCAATTTTACATGATTTTTTATATTTTAATTAATAAAATTATTTTTTATGGTATTTTAAATTGAATTAAAATAAAAAATATACAAAATTAAAGATTGATTAGAATTATAGATTTTTTTAAATAGGCATCAAAGTATAAAAAAAAAAAATCAGAATAATCAAAATCATAAGTTATGAATTATAGTGTCATTTGATTTATTAAAACTATGGTATTAGATAAAATAAATATTAAAAAAAATATTTTTGCATATTTGGTTTTATGCTAGGAAGATGTACCATGGAAGTTATTTTCTTGATGCGATAATTAATGAAAATGTATACAAAAAAGAAGAGAGACGTACATATGATGTCCATAGATCTTGAGAAAACATATGATAAGATCTTAATATAAGTCTTATGGTTGACTATTGAGAAGAAAAATGTAGCATTAAAATATGTTAATGCAAATAGGATATGGATGATGGGGTTATCACATGTGTGAAAGCTTGTAATAGAACATCAAGATATTTTCCTATCACGATAAGTGTTTACAAAGGTTCAGCTCTTAGTCTGTATCTCTTTGCCTTAGTGATGAATGAACTAACGAAAGACATGTAATAGGAAGTATCGTTGTGTATGTTTTTTATAGATGATATTGTGCTTATTGATGAGACCAAAGATGATATTAATAAAAAATTAGAATTGTGAAGAAACACTTTTGAGTCTAAAGGATTCATGATAAGTAAGAGCAATACGAAGTATATGAAATGTGAGTTTTCGCGAGTAAGAAATAGTGATCAAGACATAATGCATCTACTTGACCAAGAAGTACCCAATAAAAATGTTTTTAGATACTTGGGATTAATTCTGCAAAAAGGTAATGAGATTGATGATGATGTAAATTATAAAATTAGAGTAGGATGGATGAAATGACGGAGTACATATGAGTTTTTGTGTGAGCGTAAAATTTCTCTTAAGCTAAAAGGAAAATTCTATAGAATAGCTGTAAGACTGACAATGTTATATGGGGCGGAATGTTGACCAACACATAGGCAATATGAACATAAAGTATGAGTAGCAGAAATGAGAATATTAAGGTAGATATGTAGTTATTTGAAGAAAGATATCAGTGATACTTATATGTGAAAAGACGAGGAAGCATAGATTGAGATGGTTTGGACACATTATGAGATGATTACTAGATGTTTCCATAAGAACAAGAGTTTGTTATGAAGAGTTCGACACAAAGAGAGGTAGATGTCAACCGAAACTTACATGGTGAAATGTAGTTAAATAAGATAAAAAAGTGAAGAAAAACTATAAGTTTGATGGAGGGTTAAACCCATTAGTAGTTTTATATTCTAGTTATTTTCTTTGTTTGAGTTCTTTTTTTTCTTTATTTTCTCTCTCTTCCTTTTATCTTTTTTTTATTTTAGTTCATTATTCTTTTTTTTTGTCTTATTTTTACTTTTTTCTTCTTCTCTTTGTTTCTTTTTTTTTTCTTGATCTATCATTAGATTTATCTATCATACCATAATTAACTTGGTTAATGGTACTTCTGGTGTTGATGTTGATATTAATGTAAATGTTGATGTTGATGAATTTGAAAAGAAAAAAAAAACGCACCGTATCGTGTTTTCATTAGACGCTCTATCTTCCGTTGCAATCCTTCTCTTCAGTTTGGTTGTGTCCTTCGCTCCGTCTGGGGTCAGATCTGCTCTATCCAATCTCAGATCGCGTTTTGGTAAATTGTTTCTTCACTCTCGTCTCTTGCCACTTCGCCAGTCAATTACACCCCATTCTCACTTCGGGATCTGATGCCTCCTATCACTCTGTTTATTTTTTTGGCAGATTCAATTCGACACTTTCCTCGCCTCAAAGGTTAAGCGAACAAGATGGTAACACTCCGTACACTCCCCTGGTTTAACATTCGAGGACTTGCTTGTCTCGCTTAACTACTTAACGCTGATTATTTGTTTTTTTCTTTAATTTATTTATTTAATTGTCGCTTTTTGCTTGTAATGCTACTATATCACGTTGATGGCATGAATCTCTTCCTACAAATGTAGATTTCGTTATATGTTTGTAGTTTAAACATGTGATCTAGAATTACAGGCTGAAGGGACTTAGTAGTATGTCTTGAACTGTTTTCAAATTGAAATCCTTGTATAATTTTTTCCCCTCCTTGGTAAAATTACTTGTAATTTTGGATATTCTGGTGTAGCTTATGCTACATTTTCTTGTTTTTGTTCATCTTGATTTAAGCTATGTAGCTTTGAATGTTTAAATGTTTAATGTAATCCAGAATTAGCGCCATGCTTGATTATACGAGCAATTTGCTTTCCAAATGCCAGTTGTGATGGTGAGGGTGGGATGGGGTTTGGCAGAGGTCACAGGCGCATTCCCTTATGAAAAATGAAAAAATAAAATGAACAATAAATTATAACTTTTGGGTTAGGAAAAAGAAGAATTCACTTGGGAATGGGGTTGGTATATTCTCTTTCTATCAGTTCTTCACTTCCCCTCTGCTTCATTAATTCTCTATTTTTTTTTATAATTTATTCAACAGGTTGTCCTTGCTGCATCCATTGTGAGCAAATCTGGCAAAGGTGAGTTCTCTGCAGCCCTCTACACCTGACTCATTCCATCCTTGTTGGGATTATTTTCACTGATAGTGTGTGTTAGGCTAGCTCCCTTTTTTAGTTGTTGTATTAATTATAACCTCAATAAATGATAATTTTACCAAAGGGAAGAGAAACACATTATACACATTGTCCATTCAAGGTTCATATTTTTAGAATATAATTATAATTAGATTCTGGACATGTGGTCTTCTTTTTTTATAAAAGAAATGTTATTTGAATTTCGAACACTCATAAGCTGTAACTGTGTTACTTATCCTTCACCGTTAAAAAATAAGATGGCCTATATTCCTTTGCTATTTAGGTGAAACTATAGTTAACTTCTTCCTTTTTAGTAATATGAATTCCTGGATATATCGTTTTGGAAAATATATGATATTAATTTCTGTTCCAGGAGGGGTAATTGCTTTCCAGCCATATATGTATTAATGAGACATGTGAGGAGTCTGCTGTGGGAGTTATATCTTTTGATCTGGTTCAAAACTTGGGTCCTGATGTTGAGATAACTAAGTTTGCAAAATTAAAAAATTAATTTTGAAGTGAGTGGTTTATGTTTGAATGTGTTTATTATAAAATAAGTTGGCAATAAATCTTAGCATAAATTTGTTTATCTTACGCAAAAGCTACCTAAAGTTGCTTCAACTCAAAATTAATTCTAGATACATAATCAATTCTTCAATGTAGAACCAAACATGTGAACATTTACTTAAAAATTACATTTGTTGTTATTTCAACATGATTTTGTATCGTTCAATGTAAATTTTAACATCCACTGAATGTTTTTACCCTGAAAGAAACTTTGTTGTAAAACTTAGTCTAAAATTTTCAACCTAATGCAAAAACTACTTTTTATCACTTCTGGTCAAATTGAGATTTTGAGGCAAAAACCGTTTTACCTTACAATTACCAAACATACATTTTTCACTAAAATCGTATTTGATAGGGCAAAATCAATTCTGATACTTCCCACTGTGAAACCACATATACATTAACATATGTTATATGGGCTAAATTGGGAAATATGACCTGGTTATATGTTTTTTTTTATTTGTATAGTCTATCTTCTCATCACTCTGTAAGCAACATATTTATGAAATCATTTTCCTACTTCAATATTTCACTGTTAGTTGTGTAGGATTCTCAATATTACATCTTATTATATTGGGATTACTTGGTTTTTTAATATTCAGGATTAATTTTTAGTTTATAAAGAAAAGCTAAGTCTTGAGTTGATGTTGAATTAGTTGGTGACTAAATAATTATGTATTTGAATTCGACATCAATGCTCTTATGCTGGCAAGCCCTTGCTTTGTTTGCAGTGCTAGTTTCTAGACAGTTTGTGGATATGACTCGCATAAGAATTGAGGGTCTTCTAGCAGCATTTCCCAAGTTGGTAGGGACTGGAAAACAACACACATATGTTGAGACTGAGAATGTGCGCTATGTTTACCAGCCAATAGAGGCACTGTACCTGCTTCTTGTAACAAACAAAAACAGCAACATACTGGAAGATTTGGAAACTCTGAGACTTCTCTCTAAACTTGTATCCTTTTTCTGATGCTTTAAGTTTGACATTTTCTATTATTACGTAATTTTTTTTTCAACTTCTTTGATCTTTCGTTACCTGGTTAGTAGCATTGTTTTCTCTCTAGTATGACCTACTGGCCTGAATCTAGAATTTGTTCTGTCATCTGTGCCTTGTCTACTCATTTTCCTGTCATTTTGGTTTTCTCACGGAGTTTCAATGGAGCAATCATTCAGTTTATACCCTTTTCTTACCTTAAACATAGCATTTAATATATTGATTTTTATAGGAAGTTTCAGGAGGGATTAAGTTAGATCAAATGGCTGGTAGTGGGAGGTTATTTTAGATTTATTGGTCATTTTTAGAGCCATTTGGTAAAAATTTCGCCAAAATATCAATATTACAGTGAGTTCATTCCCTAACACTTTTAGGTACCTGAATATTCTTACTCTCTTGATGAAGAGGGTGTTTGCAAACATGCCTTTGAGTTGATTTTTGCATTTGATGAAGTCATCTCTCTTGGGCACAAGGAAAATGTGACTGTTGCACAAGTTAAGCAATACTGTGAGATGGAGAGTCATGAAGAGAAGCTTCACAAGTTGGTTTTGCAGAGCAAGATTAATGAAACTAAGGATGTTATGAAGCGAAAAGCTAGTGAGATTGATAAAAGCAAGGTATGATTGAAGGGACTATGTTTTATTATTTGTTTATATTTAAAGTCTGGGATTGCACATCATTCATTCAAGTCATGTGTTCTTTCTACAGATTGAAAAGAACAGAGGTGATAAAGGAGGATTTGGTCCATTACAGTCAATGGGCTCTGGAAGAATTGAAAATAGCTTTAGTGATTTGAATATATCCAGCAGTGGAACTGGTTTTGGAAGTGGCTCTGGTTTTGGATTGAATTCTGATGTTGATTCCTTTGCAACCAAGCCTAAAGGTTGGCTTCATAGATTTTCACGACTTCTTCTAGAATGCTTCTATATGTAATGACTTAAAAGGGCATTGAAGCATGCTGTATCCTGTCTTTGGTTTTTTCTATAGTCAAATTAACATGTTGCTAAATCAAGAGTATCCTTTTCATTTATGTACTCCATCATTCTCTTGCTTAGGTCGTCCAACTTCATCAGCCACTGCTCCACCTAAAGGTCTTGGAATGAAGCTTGGTAAGTCTCAAAGGACAAACCAGTTTTTGGAATCATTGAAAGCAGAAGGTGAGGTCATTCTTGAAGATGTTCAGCCAAAACTCTCCCAGTCTCGGGCTGCCGCCCCACAACTTACCGATCCTATCACTTTGACTGTTGAGGAGAAACTAAATGTGATACTTAAACGAGATGGTGGTGTCGGTAATTTTGATGTTCAAGGCACATTGTCTCTCCAAATTCTTAACCAAGAGGATGGACATATTCAAGTACAGGTATTGCATTCTGATTATACCTTAATGTGTGTCCATTAGGCTTCTGGTTTTCATAGCCTGAGTTTTTTTTAAAAATAATTAATTATTTATTGATATGAAATAATTGTTTCATTAAATCTTATCAGCATTAAGGGGAAGAAGTTCATATTAAACACTTTTTTTCCAACTAGGATGATAACCAAAGCCTTTCCCAGTAGATGGGATCCGTTACATGGATCAAATAACACTACTGTGTCATGTTAAAAATCATTTCCTTAGATCTATGAAACAATTGTTTCTCCTCTGACTAGTTTCTTTTATTTTCTAATTTTTCTTTATTTTGTCTACATACACTCCTCACAGTTTGCATCCTCTAAGTGTAGTTGATACTGATTTTGTCGGTAGACATTTAATGTTTCAAAAGCAGTGCAAGGCTCAAGTAAGTCAATCATAAGTTTTAGCCAGACATTTTATTTGAGGCATAAATTTTAGCGGCTTTTGGTTTACTTATTCAAATAATCTTCTCATCATGCACAACCATAAAGTCAACTGTGTTGAATTATATCAGTTTGTCTTTTTGCTTAAAGAAACTGGAGACTTTTGAACCAGGCATGCTGACCAAAATGGAAAATATAAGGGAGTAAGAGAAAAGGAAAACACAGAAAGGGAAAGGGACCAGATAGCAGTAGCAATTCTGTTAGGCGGAAAAAATTAAAGGGAAGATAATGGTGGTTACGATTCCTGTAGGGTGATAATAGTGCCAGTTCCTTGGTTTGTCCATAAAGTATTCTGGTGCTTTTGGTCTGTGATGTATATCTAGTGTTTTCCTGAAATAATCATTTTAGGTTAGCATGAATTTCTAGTTTCTTATATCAATGAAGAAAAACAAAAAGGTGTATTATGTCCAAATTTTCTGCACAGTAACTAATGTTGATCCTACCATCCTTCACTCTGTAGTGCTCCTAGATTTTTTTCTTGCTAAGACTGGTTTTGAATGCAGATATAGGCTTGGGAGGACAATTAAAAGTATTAATAATTGCATATGTGCATTGCTTTTGCAGGTCCAAACTGGTGACAATCAAGCTGTCTCTTTCAAGACACACCCTAACATGAATAAAGAATTATTTGCCAATGATTATATACTAGGCCTAAAAGATCCCAACAGGCCTTTCCCCACTGGTCAAGCCAGTGATGCTGGAGGTGTTGGTCTTTTAAAGTGGAGAATGCAAAGTACTGATGAGTCAATGGTGCCGCTGACAAGTGGGTTTATTACTATCATGGATATGCTCCACTATGTATTGATGCATTAATAACTTGTGTGCTATATGTGCCTATTGCAGTCAACTGCTGGCCCTCTTCTTCTGGAAACGAAACTTACGTCAACATTGAATATGAGGCTTCATCAATGTTTGATCTGCAGAATGTTGTGATCTCTGTACCTCTTCCAGCTCTTCGAGAAGCACCGTCTGTTAGGCAGATTGATGGGGAATGGAGGTTTGCGGAATGTTGTGGATTTCTTTTTCCTTCCTCTTAATAAGTGTTAGGGACAACCATAATTTCTGTTTTGGGTTGAATTTTGCAGTAAATAAGGTGGTGGTTTTATATTAGAAATTATCTGTTACACACATGTCAATGGTGGTTTGCGTTCTTTTAAACATGAAAGTACTGACTCTACTGGCCCTATTTGCATGGATTAGAAAGCTCTGATTTTTTTTAAGATCCGAAATTGTTGATTTTAATCATTAATATTTTAGTTTTGGTTCTAAATTATTTAATTTCACGTGACAATCTTGCTTTGTTTATAAAACTGGCTTTGCAGGTATGACTCTAGGAATTCCATTTTGGAGTGGTCTGTCCTTCTGATTGATAATTCCAACCGCAGGTATGCTAGATCTGGAGTGATTTTTTTTAGATCTAACTTAATGCCGTGTTATTCTCTCTCTCTTTTTAATTTCTGCTTACTTTGTTTTGTCTGACTATATGTTTGGCAGTGGGTCAATGGAGTTTGTTGTTCCACTAGCAGATTCATCAACATTCTTTCCCATTTCAGTCCGCTTTATGGCAACGGATACGTTTAGTGAGCTGAAGGTTTGTTTAGATTTTGACTTTAACTGTGGCGGTGTATTTATAGTGCTATGTGAAATGATGTTTCAAAATGATCTAGTTGAACCTTACACACATTTATTGACCTGAATATTTTTTTTTTTTTTGTATTGTGGCTGGGGAAGTTCTATATCATCATGTCTAAATATAGAGTATCTTTTCTGTCAATGTCATCAATTTTTACCATCCACGTCTAAATATTGATTTTATGGGAGCTTAAACTTACCCTTTTTTTTACCTACTCATTGCAGGTTACCAACATCATACCATTAAAGGGTGGTAATCCTCCCAAATTTGCTCAGAGAACACAGCTGATAACGGATAGCTACCAAATTGTGTGATGACTTTCCCTCTTGAATATGAGTTCCTATAACAGTTTTGCTTATACAGTCGTAGTTCTTTTTATCAATAGGCTTTGCTAAGTTGTACTTGCCTCTATTCACGAATTTGTACTTAGTTTTACCTCGCAAGACATGGCGCAAAGTATGATTTACATAATTAATGCTCAAGTGTGTCTGTTTACTCTATAGCATGTATCTTTTATGCGGAAGGATGCATTTCCTATCTTCCCTTTTCTGCGTTGTAGACTCTAGGATTGTAAAATGCATCCTAATTTCTAATACATGGGATTAAGCCAATTAGACGGGGAGATTTAGCTTCTTATTTGAATCCATTCGGTATTTAATGTGAAACTTTTTCTGCGAGAATCTTTTATATTTATTTTTTATAGGAACGACAATCTTTTTATTCACAGTACAATGTTCTCCCAAAAGACAAATTTGAAATTTCGGAGTTAACTTCCGATTTTCTTCGAGATTCATGAATCGGATATTTTATCTCATAAAATATTAACATTTCCATGTTAATATTTGACTTTGTAAAAAAATCATTTTTTTGTAATTTATTTTTCTTGTAAGTTATTTTAGCTTTTTTTGTAATGTGGATAAGTTAATATTGTCGACTCCTAAATTAGTAAGTCAATAATAAAGGTGTCGCTTTAAATTTGGCAATGAAATTGTCAACTTTTTCACCTTGTATTATTTACGTAAATTTAGAATAAATGTATCCCAACTGAGTAAATTCCACGTGATTACTATTTTTAATCTTTTTCCTTACCCCAAATTGTGAGGGCATATGTGATAAAATATTCTCCCTCAATACTGTGGGCCAAATTCTATAGAACTATAGCCTTGAAATTATTTCATCAAATCTACTCACTAAGGGCGTCGACGTCCTTTTTGTTTTGTCTAATTGAACTTACGCTTTTATACACAATACATTTGAGTAATAAAAAGAGAGATTATTGAATTTTGAGGGACATGCTAAATATACTAAGAAGTCAAACCCAATAAATCTCAAGAAACCACCGTAGCCTAAAAGGGACGTCACCTACTAATGAATTCTGAACTCTTCTGATTAAATAACAAGGGAAAGTCCTGTCAGAACGAAAGGCACAGTTTTAAATATAGCTAGCGCAGCTTATAACCCACGATGGCAGGTCTCAAACAAGTTGGGAGACATAATTTTTTTTATAAAAAGTTCCTTAAATTTAAAGAATTTGTTTTCTCTGTTAAGATTAAAATGCAAGTGTATAAAAATAAGTCTTTGTAGAGGGAGAAGGTACCATCTGGGCCAAAAAGCCAAAATGGAAGCTGTTGAAACTCAGTCCATCATTTTTAATTTTTTCTTAACCCCAAACTGGGGTGATATGGGATGAAATTAATAATTGCTTTTTTTTGTTTTTGTTTTGGTGTTGCTGATTTGTAAAGCCAAATCGGGGTTGAGTTTTCAAGCAAATGCAAATGTGGCAGAATGCTGCATTATAAAGCCGAAGGAAATGACCAATGTCCGTCCAACTCATTATGAAGGAGGCAGCAGAGTTGTCGCTTGGTATTTCAAACCTTGAAATTAACTACTATCATTGATGGAAGCTGCACCTGAATCCATAGAAATGACATGCAATTGCATCCAAACATAGGGTGAGAAAGCATTACAAGTCTCCCACAACGGGAAAGAAAGGTGGTCTGTGAGATGAGGGTATTTTTTTAGATACATGTAGGATTGCTTTAGAAAGTGTCCACACTGGATTATTATTTTTAAAAAATAGCCCCTTCTTGTCTCCGTTCTCTTCCCATTTTTGCTTCAGTCACTGTTTAAGATTAACCTCTTCACAATGTTTTTCTCATCAATATTGATAGATACAAAATTAACTTGCGAACTCTTGGAAATAAATGTTTTCCCGACAAGAGTTTATACGATACTGTATCTCCGAATTGGAAACCTTTTGCAGGTTCAAATCATTTTGGTTCTCCTCTGCATTTGTGGTACCCGACCCGGGATGAATCGGGCGAGATGAACGGGTTTAGATGGTGACTGGTGAGAACGAGGTGAGACCAACTAAGTCAGTTCCGTGAATTTGTTATTAGTGGAAAAGCTCGATGTTGCGAAAGCTTGATGAGCCTGGCTTTCTGGTTTCGACAACGATGAAGTTGTTCTTTCCGGGGGAGGAGTGAACGTCGATTCGGAGGCACAATGGTACATTTCAGGCCAATATGTCATGATCTTACAAGTATGTAGTAGATATGGCAAATGGGAAAATAGGAGACAAAATAGAGTGAAGTGATTTGAGTTTTGTTTATTTGTTAATTCAATTTAATTAAATTTAATTGGATTAAATTAGATTGATTATTTTTTATTAATTAATTGAATTCAATCCAATTAAAAATTAGATTAGATTAAAATAGTTACCGGGTTGAATCATTAAAAAATATCAACTCTTTAAATATTAAGACAAATTAAAAAATTCTCAAACTAAAAAATAATAAAAATATTTTTTTATAGAATAATAAAGATGTTTTAAAAATCAATATTTATAAAATATTATATTATTCATATGATAAATACAAAAAAATAGCACATCCTATACCTGCTGCTCCAGGTAACATTTTTAATTGAAACAAATAAATAAACTAGAAGACAGAGCAAGTGTCAATAGTCTATATAATGTTAAAACATTGTCATGATACACACAACCAATCCAGATATGCCATCTAAAGTAAGAGCTTGATTCAAATTACTAGCAGCTCACCACAATCTTAATTACAGTCTACGACAGTGACCATAAATTCCGGTGCCAAATTTCATGTACACGTAGTATATCATTTTGTGCATCTCTCGCCTTATACAGACTTAAACTTCTTGTGTCTCCATCAACATTTGAAACCCCCACAAGCAATAACCCACAGAATTATAATTAAGATAAGGATTCCTCCTCCCACCATCAGCTTCATTTGGAGATTCTGCAGCCACATCTTCCTTCTCAGCTGCCTGCCCTGCCTCTGGAAGCTGTCAGCCTAAATTTGAATGGAAAATACCATAACATCAGCAATATTACTTTCAGACTAGTTGATTCAAACAATAATGTTTCTTTTGCGTAAACAAAGAATTTATTAAGAAAGGAGAATACTAAATGCTTGATTAAGATAATAATAATACATACATACATACCTGGAACTGTAAGTTTTCTGTTTTGTCCACCAACAGTTCAATCTTCTCTCCACGATCCAAAACCTTCAAAACAGCAATTACAGATGTTGCTTAGAAGTTGTTAATATTGAGCAACAACATGGCTTTTCGAAAAAGTTGAAATGTTTAAGCAGTCTCTTGTTCTAGTTTCGATTTACTAGTTCTGTGACAGTTTAGATGTGATGAAAATCTTCTCTCGTCCCTCAATTATATGTGGATTAAATTTTATAGCAGTATAGCCTTTCTTAAAACCAAAGCTACTTACTAAGGGAGTCAATAACCTTTTTGTTGGTCTAACTGTCACAATAGCTGAACTTCAGCTTTTATACACATACATTTTATGAGTAACTAAAGGGGTGATTATTGAATTACAACCTTTGAAGGACATACTAATATGCTATGAAATCAAACCCAAGCAATCTCATGAAGTTACCATGGCCTAAGAGGGGATATTTTCATCTAATATTGGATCCAGAACCTCTCTTTTTGATAAATACTAACAAGAGAAGATCCTGTCAGAGATAAAGCTGAAGTTCTAAATGTACCTAGAAGACCTTATAAACCACCATGGCAGGTACACAATAAAATGTCTCTCTCTCCCCCCAACATAATGGTCCAGTGATAGGAGAGGATCTTTGAGTATGCCTAAAAACTAAAAATTGAGATGAATGCAACCATTTCCTGTATGAGCCATGTCATTTTTACAAGCCAGAAGATACAATCTCTTGTGCATGTACGGGATTTTTTTTTTGTTTTTATGACTAGAAAACCTTCCAAATATTTTGGCTCAGTTAACAGAAGCTGCCAGTTTTTTATGAATGCATGTGCAAAAGACTCAACAACCAGTCTTCATCAACTCACCCTCAGGTGGCACTTACTGGTCTAAATCCGAAATATAAAAGTATGCATCTCTTCATTATTGAACATAATGTTAATCTTTAATAGTCCTTTTTAACTGTCTTTTAAGGTTATTGCAGAGAGATTAAGAAACATAACTAATATTCTTATGAATATTGAAATTATTTGTAATTTCCACACGTTTTTTATCTCCTCTATTAACAGGACAAATAAATCGATAATAGTTGGATGATAAAAAAGTAACCGATAAAAAGATAGTAAAAGATCTTATTAGCCTTTTAGTAATTATGTACACTGTAAATAACTAATTAACTGAGCTTATTGTTGTAAATAACTTCAACACAGAAAATTGTACATTTACTACTAAAAATATGTTAAGATTATACAATTTTAATAAGTATAACATTATTAAATACATGTGGGGCCAAACATATATGCTTATTGACCTTGACCTTTAGCCAGTTTTGAAAAATCTTTATTACCATCCTAATATATTCAACAGTTTATTCACACTGACTCCTGAGATTACAAAATCATGGTGAATAGTTTTAAAATGGGTAGTAAAAGGGTGAGGCACTGCAATATCAATTGACATTAAAAAAATCTTCTAAGTTCAAGTTGAGAAGCATGACACCCAACACAATTGCAATTGTGTGATTTGTGCGAGAGAGAGAGATTACAAAAAAACAGAACAAACATTGCAATAATGTATCTAGGCTATACCATATCGTCTATTTCAAAGAGTTTCTGATACGCCCGTATCTGTGTCATGGCCTTCAAATTTTTTTGAGTCCCACTTGGAGGCCACATTAAAATTCACTGTTTGAAACAGCATTGCAATACTAATGCTATCATCCTTCCACCATTATACCCTTCCCAAAAATTAAAATCACTTCCAAGCAAACTTGCACAAACAATAGAACAGCACATCCAGAGATAAATTCTAGGATCCCGAGCTAAAAACATTTGATAGCAACTAGCAGCCAAAAGAGTTTGCATGTCATTAGGCTCAGTATCATATACCTTCTCAATATTGTCCATCATTATCCCCTTGACCTCAGTTATTTGAGCCTTCAATTTTGACAATTTACTCATTTCTTCTGGATGGTTCATGCAATACTGCATATGCTCCTTGAGTGCTGGTCTGCATAACCAGATCAAAAAATTCAAAACACTAAAAACAAAACTAAAAAGAAGTAAACGAAAATTTAAAAAGGACCGAGCAACAACGGACCCAAATTCTCTGTCAAGATTATATGCTATGCTAAATCTGTCCTCAAACAAATCGTCATCTTCGTCATCATCGGCAAGTGGATGGGCACCGTCATTCTTAATGCTAGCACCATAGCGCTTCATAAAGTCATCCTTCACCCGTTCAAGAAATACAAAAGGAACACTCCTGCCAACCGATTCATCAGCAACAACAAGGAAAACTGCAAGGCGGAGAAAAAGCTTTCAGACATTGGCATATATATTAACACTTAACAGCCAATACATAAATAAAATCAATCAATACCAAATCCATTGTCTAGGAGGAAATTGAAGGTGTGACCATCACAGGAATACGTGTATTTGCTACTATTTGATGGCAGCTTCTGCAGGCACTGAACAGCAATGGTACTGAAATTCCCGGTATATTGCGTGTGCTCTGCTAAAACTACAGTTCCTTTGGCAACAAAGCTATATATTAAACCCCTCTGACTCATCTCCAATTTCCAACAAGCTCCACCACCGGATGGTACAAACAATCACGCCAATACCTGAATCCCACATCAACTAATCCAAGTTGTAAATAACAAGAATTAATCACCAAATCCAAAGAAATGCCTTATAATGTAATTGCAAACCTAAAAGGCTAAATCTAATTGAATTCAGAATCTAAACCTAATATGATTCAATTCAAGCAATGATGATCGCAAGAAAAACCTCAATTCATAATTGTTTAATGCAAAAAAGGGGGAGTGGGTTGCATCAGTGCATGCACACTTTGAATTTGTCAAAATCTAGAGTGAAATTCAAGAACCCAGTTCGTTTCCGACCCTGAATTTTATGGGGCAGACAGGTAAAGGGGGAAAGAGAAAGGCTTGGGAAAAGATAGAGTGGGAGACCTAACCCCGTGATCTAATCGAGAGATTTACGAATCTGAATGAAAATTGATTGATTGTTAGAGGGAAAATTAAGGAATGAAGAGAGAGAGAGAGAGAAGAAACCTAACCTGAGTGGAATAACAAGAAGAAGGGTCACTCTTCTTTGTGTTCTGGTGATGTGACTGTGAAGATGAACCAACAAAGACACAATGACAGCACTTTTTATCAGTTTCGTCAAGCAACGTGGTATTAGCTGCTGCTGCTGCGCTTCTTCGATTGTTTTTTTTCCTTTGCATGTATATTAAGATAAGAAAGAATAACTGACTTAGTCCCACGAACACGATTATTTGGATGAAATTTGACTGCTTGAATTTTATTATAAAAATAAAAAATTGCTATTAAGCTACAACATACATACCTAAATTCAAGAGAATGATTTTGTACTAATAATAAAATTAAAAGAATACATTAAGCTTGATTAAAATTATAATCAGAAAGTTTCTACTCCTACAAGCTGATTTTTCCTAACCAATAATCAAATATTTGGAAAATTCTTTAACGAAAATTTTCCATGAGAATATTTATGTTTTCCTTATTTCTCTTAACAAAGAATCAAATGTTTTAATCATTATTTACCATCATTATTAAAATCAGTATTTTATGTGGGATAGGTAAATAAAAAATATTATTCTGTTCTCATCATGAATAGTTGCCACTTGAAAACTTCACCAAAAAATACATTAGCTCTGCAGGCTGCAGCATATCTTTATCCATCTTATCTTACCATATGCTCCCAATAACACATTTTTTTCTCCACCGTCAATATTAACTTTTGTCTCTATTATGATAAGAATGATGTTTGAATATCTCATACAAATCATCCAAATACTTTAATACTACGTCGATCTTAGTGGATTATCAATATTAACTAATGTTCCTTATTATATGTTTCCAAACTCAATAATAATAAAAAACTTAATATATCACAACTTCACAAGACATATTATTATAAAATTTTAGTTTAGTTTAGATTAATTATTAAATTTGAATTTAAAAATCAGTCCAATTTAGTTGTTTTCTGTATTTCAATTTTTAAACAGCATTTTATTACAAATTTTCAGTTTTAATAAGATCAATTTGATTTTAATAACCTTGTAAGACGACGTGGTAGTGCTAAAGTTGCTCTCGTTCCTCAAATTACATTTAGTTCAAGCCTATGCAGTAATCCTCTAAATCAACCTCCTTTAGATGAACCTCTGCTTAAAAGTCAACATGTCTTTAATGTCCTATGGATAGTATTATGAGTACCCTCAATTCAAATTAAAAAAATTACCAATAATATTGTCCTGTGCAGCGTGCATTTTAGGAAGAAAGCTATAAGCAGAATACTTTCCACATATAATTAATTCTAGAATTATTTTTACGTTATAACCATGATTGCAACAAGCTGTTTCACAATACACACAAAGTCATTACGCGGCAAATCACTTATTTATAACATTCTACTAATTAAGTACTAATACATTACAAAACTTCCATAACTCCCACTATGGCCCCATTGGTTGCTCCATCAATACTTGTTCCTGTACCAATACACGCCCTTCTCGGATGTTCCTTTATCTGGCTCCACATAGAGGCACTCTCTCGCTTCTCTCCACAATGCCTTGTAAAATGGTGTGTCATCAAATTGGTAGTACTCACCCAGTATTGGCTTGATTGCATTGGTTGCCTCCATTGCATGGTAATGTGGCATTGTAGAGAAAAGATGGTGAGCCACATGAGTATCAGTTATGTGATGAAACACCTTGTTCAGAATACCATAATCTCTGTCCATAGTTGCCAAAGCACCCTTCAGCCAGTCCCATTCTGATGAATCGTAATGAGGCAAGGCAAAGTGGGTGTGCTGCAAATATGTGATAGTCACAAGAAAACCGTTCACAATGAGCAAAGGCACCCCATAAACACATAGCAGCCAAACCAACCCTTTCAGGGTTGCAACACGGTAGAGAAAGTAAGTCACAGAAAACAAAGCAACATCAGAGACATAGATCAGAAGCCTCTCACGGTTAGAATATATGGGAGCATAAGGGTGGTAGTGGCTTGCAAAACTATCATAGGGTCTACCAGAGACATTGAAGGCTAAATACATAGGCCACCCTATTGTGAGTGTGACGAGAAGAGAAGCAGCCCTTCCTAGAGGGTTGTTTAAGTACTTGGAAAACCATGCAACTTTGGATTTTTGTTTTGGGACAAACACTTCATCACGGTCAAGGGAACCTGTGTTGGAGTGATGGCGGCGATGGCTTATTTTCCATGAGAAATAAGGGACTAAAAGTGTTGAGTGAAGGGTCAAACCCACAACATCATCAACCCATTGGTACTTGCTGAAGGCATGGTGACCACACTCGTGAGCAATCACCCACACCCCAGTGAGAAGGCAACCTTGGAGAACCCAATAGATTGGCCATGCAATGAGGGAAAAGGGTTGAGGAAGGAGGTGGAAGTAGGTGGTGACAATGTAGAAAATGAAGGCAAATGAAAGGTCACAAACAACATAGGAGAATGAAGTGAGGAGGGAGCGCTGAAAGCAGTGTGGTGGAATTGCTTTCTTGAGTTGGCCAACAGTGAATGGTGGCTTTGTGTTTGGAACCCTTGAGAGAGGCTTCTTCTGTTGAACTTCAACTTTGGCCACACGGCCTCTACCTCCCATTGTTGTTTCCTTTGCTAGACCCTGTGTCAAAGTATAAACAAGTTCAGTTCAGTTTCAGTTGTTGTTGCTACAATATGTACCAACAGAACTACAATCCCTCAATTTTAAACCAGGTAGTGAAAAATCTAAAGATAATGACAACTACAAATGAATGGAGAGAATAGAGAGAGTGAAATTATGACCATAAAACAAAAAGTAACCAGCACGAAATGTTGTGATCGTCCTCTACTGTGGCATTACAGCCAATTTTTTATCAATAGAGAGAAGTGCTGATATTGTAGCTACTAGCTAGGTGCCTACACCTAAGCCTTCAGGAAATCAAGAAATGAAAAAGGATATATAAATGCATGATTCAATTTCGAGAGTTTCTTTTCCTCAACAAATATGATGAACCCCACATGAAATATCCCGAGGTGCAGGCACAATTTAATTTACCATGCCTAGTGGCTTGTATTATTCGATGCAGTTTTATACTCTCGGGAGGGAGTTTAAAAAGGACAGAGGGGCTATCAATACAATAAAATATTAGTATATGGTTAGGAAACTAAGAGATCACAATTCTAGTCAAGAGTATCTCTTTATAATAAGTAATTAAGTTTTATTATTTTTTATAATTAAAAAATTCGATTACATGTCATAAAGAGACTATAAACACGTAATGGTCTAGACCATATAAAATGATATACTAGTAATAATTTTTGCTATCAATATACATATGGAAACAAACAAGGACGACAGTGTAGCAAGGTTATGAAAATCGGGGGTTGTGTCACAGTCACAGACTCACATGCACTGGTCATTAATTTCACTCAATAGGTGTAAGGCCATGATTTTGAGGTTAACTGGTTTAGTATACGTGTGAGGCTTATATGCAGAACAACAACTACTAAATATCTCTGTGAGGCTAACATGCAAAACCAAACACAGCTACAACAAAAGGCACAAAACTCAGAGAGGGCCCAGTGTAATTATGACTACAGGTCAATTTGCAAACCCTGCCATAAAACTCTCTACGCATGATCTTCCAAATTGCCACACATCACATACAAGTATTTCCTCTTAATTTATATCCTTCAATTTAAAATGATCTCTACCAGAAAAACTATATAAGATTGAGTGAATAAGTTACATGAATAGACAATAGTTCAAACTTCAAACTATTCGGTCCTTCAATTCTTTTGTTTTATTAATTTCAAAGCAATGAAGATTAACTAAACGAAAAAAATGAACAATGCAAAAAATAGATATTCAGTACCATTGTAGCAGTTACAGGGGAAGCCAACGCTGAAACATTACACACAACTAAACTTCAAGTAGAACAACTATGGTATTTAGTATTACATCCATCTCCCATAACTGGTGATTGAAGGCAGAATAAAAAATATTAATAAGGAGGAAGAAGACAATATTGCCTACAGACTAATCAATGCTTTAAAATTTAAAAGTGATATTCCTATTCCTACATGACAATCTACTTGTCAAGATCAAAATATGACATACTTGAAACAAAATAAGAAATATGATATAAAAAAAATAGAACAAAATAATAACATGTCGACGACGTTGTTACCAAGAAAGGAATTCGATGACAGAGGAATATTCTAGAGAATAATTAGAGACAAAAATAAAAATGGATGGCTGTTTACCAAATTTCCAGTACGACAGCATTTGTATTTGATCATGGACACGTACGTAATCTTGCTTGCATGTGGTATGAAAATTCAAATCAAATACATTATATAAAGAGAAGAATGCAATATGGTGAGCACACACAAATGCAGGTAAAAACAAGAGTGCTAATAAACTTAGAATTGCATCCTCCATCTTTGGGATGTATGTAGGTGGAAAGAAGAGAAATAGAAATAAAATCATTAATGTGATTAATAGTATAATTAAAAAGAAGAGAAATAAAAAAATATATTAAATACAATATACATTCTCTATTTTTTTAAATATGTGATTTTAGTTGTCTTATTTTTTAAATGAGGCATTTTATCCCTTAATTTTAAAAAATCTCTAATTTTAGTCTTCATTTTTTAATTGAGATATTTTATCTCTCATTTTAGATAAATCTCTAATTTTAGTTTTTGTGATCAATTTCAAAAGTTTATTTATATATTTTATAAAGATTGACTAACATATGTTTATATATTATCCACGTAGCAAGGTTAATTTATTAAAAAAAAGAATCTGAAAAATTAGTCAAGTCTTAAATTGAAAATGGAAATTAAAATTATATATTTTTAAAAAGTGGAGGATGAAATGTGTCAATTAAAAAGTAAGGAGACTAAAATTGTGGAATTTAAAAAAATGAAGAACTAAATGACTAAATTAAAAAATAATAAAACTAAAATCATAAATTTAAAAAATAGGAATACAAGAATTATATTTTAACTAAAAAGAAAAAAAAAGTAATCACATGTTATAATTTTTTCTTAGAATGCATAATTAGGTGTATGTTTGATTTGTAATTAAAATTATTATGATACACATTCTAACACAAATTCAACTAATAAAAATAAAATGAAAACAAAAATAAAAGTCTAAATTCTTTGACTAAGGTCTTTTGTGTCAAAAGTCATTTGACATCGAATTTCCAAAGAATCAAACATGTACTAAGATTTTTAATTTATTTTATTTATTTCCCAGAAAACATTTTCAACAGAGAAAAAAAGAGAAGTGCTTCTCCACTAACTCTCCTGTGATTCTTATTCACCTTAGCTAGGACGTGTTTGGTTGGCGTCACTTCGGGCTGAGTCACACCGAGGCGTTGGAACTTAGGCAAATTTGGTTTCCACCTGTAATCAGTGTGATGTCTGTTCGAGACAAGTGGAGAATCAGATCAGTTGCATCTTTTGAAACCGCTTTTTTCAGTAAAGAAAAAAAAAACAATACTGCAGAAAAATATTAATTATGAGAGAAAGTATTCACAAAATATTCATATTTAAAACAATTTTGTTAACATGGTGTCATTTTTCAATGGAGAACAGGACCAAATAGGTGATTCAATAGGGATGGTAACAAGTAGGATGTGGCCATGATACTACAATGTTCGTGTTCATACATGTATTTTTTTAAAGAAAGGCTTAAATAAAATTGTAATTCTTGTAAATATGTTTCCTTTTTGAATTATTTTAATATTCATGGTCATACATGTATTTTAAAAAAGTCTTAAATTATTAAGAATCAAACTAAGTTTGAATTTTTATGTAAAATTTTAGATAAAGGTATTTACAGATTAAATTGGATTTATTTTTAATAAAAAAATATTTAATTTAATTATTTTAGTTTTCTCAATTTATCGTTCAATCTAAATAAATTGTACCATAAAAAAAAATTGGGAGATTCATATAGTAACTAAAAAAAATGGTGTTTAAGATTGTGCATGAAACAATTCAGAGTGCTGACTTCAATCACATTGTGGAGCAAATAAACTCAAGGTTAGCTTCTTGGAAGTAGCAAATGCAATTTTGTCCACAATTCCTCATAGTGTGCAAACGGTTTGAAACCGCCAATATGATTGTGACTAACGTGACAACAGTGATAAGAGGTTTATCCGTTTGTGGAAGGAACACCAAGACAAAGGGATATTCTATGTGGTGAAGATCTTAGCGGCGTCAGGAGCTTTTAGGGGTGAGGAGAAGGGATTTAGAGGAGGGAGTGAGCAGGTTAGGGTAATATAGGTTTTTTATTTTAATTTCTTAAAAGTTGGGGGGTGAACTTAAGTATAAGGAGTGTGGAAATAACAAAAGCCCAAGCAGAGAACAGCCCAGGAAGCAACACGAAGCTGGGCTGCTACCGTCATAGGCCTTTACATAGCTTACTCTTAAATCTTAATGTGTGTGTTGTTGGGTTTGGTGAGGTTTATTATCCGGGTGGAGTTTGACACAGTGACAGGTCCGAGGATAGTGAATATAACAATCTAAAGTTCTAGATACTTGTCTTTTGACTCATTGTTTTCTTTCTAACAAGCACCGCCTCCACCAATGGCTATGAGATCGTGGGTGAGTCGAGGATCCGTGACTCGTTTGATGGACTCAACAAATCGAGGGGCTTTCAGTCGCTTCTTCAGCGACAAGGGTCGCGTTCTCAGCGAGGAGGAACAGGCCAAAGAAAACGTCTACATCCAGGTAGGTACTTCCACTTTCCCCCTATTCGGGTCGGGTCGGGTCTCGAGATCCATCTTCTTAACGTTGAAGTACTACTTTGTGTTTGTGTGCAGAAATGGGAGAGGGAGAGGTTGGAGAAACAGAAGCAACAGGCTGAGAGGACCAAGGCAGACAAGGACAAAGATGCTGCTGCTGATAAGGTACAGCACACGCTTCTCTTCTTCCTTTCGCTCCTACGAATATGAATCCTTTTGATCGTGGGAATAAATTTGATTTGTGGGCCATTGCTGTGTCTGTTACCTTGTCTGCTACCATCCACTGTTTTTATTTTGAGAATAATATGTTGCTTTCTGCTGCTGCTTCTTTTTTTTTTTTTTTTTTAATTTTGAATATCCATTTTCCATCTTGTAAAGTTAGCTCAGGATGAGGTTCAAACAGATTATGATTCGTTTGGTAATTTCCATGATGTTTGTTTGTTTAACAATTTGTTAGATTTGTGCGATTCTTGTCCAGGTTTAAGATTTTCTTTTACAAAAACACTCAACTTACTTACCGTTCATGTGAATCATGACATGACTTGAAGCTTGTTTCTTTCATTTCTGTTTTGTGGGGAGGAGGGACTACCCAGAGTGTATACCTTTGTCACGCAATTATGCTCATTTTCCATGTAATGAACAATTGATTTGACATAATTTGCAAAATCTCTTTGATACTCTACTAGGCTCATCATTATATCATACATGGAATGAGTTCAGGCCTTAGCTTTACACTTTTCTCTCTTTGTTTTTGCTATCAATTCAATGCCATGTTTAAGGTGCGTGAAATGGTATACCCTTGAAGGACTGTGATGAGGCTGCTCCCATAAAAGTGTACCGTAGTCTCCGTCACAGGGGATTAATTCCTTTGGGTGAGTCAGCAAGTTTGTTAGATGTACGGAGGGAAGAGGTTCTAGAAGTTGCTGACGTGGAGGAGGATTCGGTTATTCCCTAAATAGTGAATCACACTCCATTTTGGGGGCACCGAAGGAAGCGGATAGGAAGTTACGAGGGTTAATCAGAGTTCCTCAAATTACTCTGATAGGTTCTGGGTTACCTTTGTATTTTTTCTGCATTTCTTTCCATTAAGCTTGTAATCTGCAGTAGCAGAGTGTTATTTCCAGTAATACTTTGATACAGATTTTGTTAAACACATCTCTGTATCAGTTGGTTTCTATCAGACTGCATTAAAATTCTTTACTTCTGAATCTGAAATGCTGATTGCTGATACAGTTCTGTTCTTTAATATTTTGTTTTTGCATTTTTTGGTTATCAAACTCAATTTGCTGTGAACCAAAGGGGATCTTTTCCCAATGAGGGCTACCATATGCCACACATGTGCATAGCAGTGGTGGTGGGGTGGTTACCTACCTAGATTTACTTATTGCATCTGTTTAGTAACTTGGTGGCATTGAAATTTGTTGCGGATCTTATGTTACTCGCTTTTTCCTTCACTGCATCAATTTAACACTTTTTTTCTTTTGTATGTAGAAACCTGAAGGTTCTCAAAAGGGCTGAGTTTATCCTTCACACAACCCGTCAAGGTCACTTTGTGGGAAATAAACGTGATGGAGAATAAAACACATTGACCCTGAGTGAACTTTGGTCTTTGTATAGATTGTGTTTCTTGTTTATTTGTAGTTTCTTGACGGATGAAACCACGTCATTGCATCCACCAAACTTGGTACGTTTATTATGAACTTGTGATGTAATCCCTTCCAGTAATTGTTCACTTTTGTGAGTTGTCGGTGCCAAAACTAATCATTATGTTTCGATTAAGGAAAAAATGGGAAAGTTAATTTAAGTTTCGTCGTGGATGAATTCAGTTTAGGAAATGAGTAAGTCAACTGAATAGATCGAAGCTTCTCTGTGTTACTTGGGTAACTTATCAATGCTTAAAAAAGGGACTGGATTCAGGTAACTGATTAACTTGGCTGTAGTATTGGGATTAAAGATGATATGGGTGATTGTGAATGGAGAATGATTTTCTGGTCCAATCTAGCGTCATTATTCCAGGTATAAACTTACATGCAGCTACTATACCCGAACCCACCGTTTTCGAGCCTATAGAGTGAGCTCAAGGTTCTTTCTGGGATTGGTGTGCCTGAGTTGTAGTGTGGCTAATACAAACAAAGAAGATTTGTTGGGATAGTTGAGGTGGTGGTTGGAGTGGCTGATACGGCTTTTCCATGTTTAATTTGTTTCCGTTAGGACATACTGGTAAATCAAAGTATATACATGAAAACAGTTAACAGATGTGTTTCTTGAGTAGAAAATTAAGATCATAATTTAGTTTTTATTTTTTTAAGAATTCTTTATAAAGTTCGAATTTTCACTATAAATTCATCAAACAGATTGATTGATTTTTTTATTTTATTTTTAATAAGTACTTTTTGCAAATGGGTAAATGGGTCTAAAATTGATGGTTTGCAGTGGGATTTATTAGGCCAACGTCATCAACACAGACGATATGAACAGGAAATCACGGGTTCTCAAATGGACGCCGATGCAACGTGGGGGAAATCAGGGATTCTCAGATGGAAGCTGATGCGCAATCTTTGGTTTAGGATTAAAGCCTGGGCGTTTTAGGAAGTCATTTCGGTATTAGTCCAGATTAAATGAATTAGACTTCTAATCCACGAAATTATATGAACTCTTAGTTAACTTTGCAAGTGTCGTTTCTTTGGTTCCCTTTTCTGTAAAACAATAATGAAGAATAAAGTGAAAATGATTAAGATGAATGTTTTTTTTGAAGACATGAATAAGATTTAAAAAAATTAAGGACCAACATGACTGATAAAATGTTGGTCCTACAATTTTAAGGGCCAATTTAAGAATTTATTCATTTATACAAGGTGATGATGGAATTTTGACTAAAGATTAAAAATGGGCATATTGGGTATTGCTATGCGTTAAAAGCTGAATTATGGGCATCCTAAAGGGATTAAAAATGCAAAATAACCAGAATTAATATCGCCCTCTAGAGTTATTGCTCATCCCTACTATGGAAGACATGAACCCAACGTTCCGAATAACAAACCAGCCTAACCTTTTGTTACCACCACCATGCTAATAACCGCCATCAGAGTGCATGTATACTATCATGTCAATAACACACTCTGTTGCTAAAATCTGCCTCCAGGCTTCTAAACCATGTCCATGATATATGTGAGCATAATTCTGGTTGTATCAATGACCTCCTCCTTAAACACATGCATTTCTCTCATCTCTCCCTCTTGAGTCACTGCATCATTTTGAAAAACAGTATTTAGACCGAGCCATGATGCATAGCAGTCTACCCACAACAGTATTTAGAGATATGAACTAGTAATCTCCATTTGTCTGCAAAAAGGGCATAGGTACTCTTCAAATTATCTTTAGCAATCAGCCTGTTTTTAAGTAATCTCCAAGCAAATTGTGCCACTTTTGGTGGGATTTTTGCCTTCCATAATCATGAAACTCATTTCATCAAATTGGCTCCCCCCTCTTCAAACTACACAAAGCCCTATATCTAGAGTTTACAGTGTAGTTCCCTGTGGGGTCCTCCAATCAAACCCAAATATCATCCCCCCTTGTTGCGCTCGTATTATTATACTTGATAATAATTCAGGTACCATATTTGCCACATGTGTTTCCCATTCCCAAATAATGTTTAGCCGACTTGGAAAATGATTTTAATCCTTGATTCAGCCGTGTTTTCTTCTTTTCTTTTCTTATTTTAAGATTCTCTTATATATTGCACTTTAAAGTGCAATTGATTCGTGAAGTTTTGTCTTCAGCAAAGAAAGGAGAGAAAAAAATTAAAACGATCTAGTAGTGGGCACAAGATCAGTAAACAATGGGCGCGGCACCTCTGAAACACAATGCATTATTCTACACAAGAGTTCTGCAACTCTTTTCATTACCTTCAATAAGATTACAGGCTTTTACCATAATAAAGGATCCATCAAGAAACAGCAACCAAAACAGGCTTTGGTTGCTGATTGAATGCATACTTATAGTAAGCAGCTATGACTCAAGTGAAACTCACTGAACAAATGGCCAAGGTTTATTTATGGTTTCATTTCAATACTTAAATCCGAATTGCAAAGCAGTAATTGAATTGGACACATATAAAGAATTTCCATTCCTGTTGAATTCATTCCTACAGGTTCACTATTAGTATTCACTACCCTTTCATCCTCATGGTTTCATTTATAGGATTCACAAAGCTATTCAAACGAAACCTACACTAATAAAAATTCAATAACTAGCAATACTCCTAATCACCCTTGTCAGCTAGCAAAACCATAAAACTTTACAAAGAGGGGAACCTTATGAATCAAAGCTACAGCACTATATACAGAACACACGGGGTCTAGCATTCTTTACATGTCAAAACCATAGTTTGAATACCCAAATGTACCCATTTGATCATGCATGTTGCTTGATGGGTATTGCTGTGACTGCTGCACTGAACCACCCGGAGGAGGAACCCAAGTTTGACCAATGGGCATAGGCGCTGAGTTACTGTCCACAGTCGTTATGTCATGAATGCTTGATCTCTTCCTCTCTTTCTTCACCGAATTCTGGCGAAGAAAGTATTTCTGGGCATGGCTAGCTACTTGCGTGGGTGTTCTTGTCACAACAACATTTCTTGAAATGCTTCTCCAATCTCCCTTCCCAAACTTACTAAGCCCAATAAGAAACAGCCTGTCACAAAAAGAGTAGGTCAGCAACAATGAAATTAGCATTGCCCTTCACCTTCATGGCACTCGCAACTTAAATATTGAGGGTTTAGACAATCTTCAAATACATGACAAACAAAAATATATTGCAATGCAGACATTTGATATTTGCCTTGTTTTTTAAATTCTAATTCAGTTTTCCTAAAATCCAAGGTTTAAGTCGGCGTTAGAAAATAAGCAACAAAAAATGGATTAGTGTAAGCGAACATGATAAAGCACTCTCACAATAATTCAAACAAAGAGAAAACAGAGGATTCACAATTCATCATATTTCATGGCACACTTAGTGAGAGAATTTTTAAATTAAAGAGAATGAAATTATACAGACCAAACTATTAAAAAAAATAATGAAATCAAGGTTTTCATAAATAGGTGCCAGCTAAGTACAGCTGAAAATTCAAATCTTCGGACATAACATGTTCTCGGAAGAAGAAAAATACACAAACAATTCCTCAGATTATAAAACCGAACGGTCATCAAGAAAAAAAATTCAGGAAAAAAAATTCCAGGTCAAAACAGCATCAAACAGAAACCCAAAGTTGCTTGAAAAAAATTTCCTCTTTTTTTTCTAAAATTACATCACCTAAACAGCTCTCCTAAAAAGAAAAAGAAAATCAAAACCCCAAACCCCAAACACAGAAAAAGAAGGAATCAAATTGAAGCGAAATCGTTGACGCGTTAACAAACCTGTGTTCCTCTTCAGTCCAAGGCGTGCCCTTCTTCCTTTCGTTGTCGCCTTGTTGTTTAGACTTGGAACCGAATGAGATCTGATTAGCGTTGTCCCACGTAGAAATTTCAGCACCGCCACTGGGCGGCGTCGCCACCGAGTCATCGACGTAACTCGGGACCTCGACTCGGCCGGAGTCGATCTCGAAGACGTCGTGGACGAGGGCCTCGTAGTGTTCCCTTACCTCTGCCGCCGACTTGCCGGGAACCTGGTCGGCGATCTTCTCCCACCGGTCCGGCAGGTCCTCCGGCACGACCAGCAGGGCCCGCTCGAATAGCTTGTCGTGGTAGCGAGTCCACTGAGTCGGCTGAGTCGGCCACCGCGTCACGCTGCTCTCCTGAAACATCCTCGTTGTCGTTTTTCTCTGTTGAATTCAAAACAATGAAACGAGGTGGGTGGTGGTGGTGGTGGTGGTGGTGCTGCTGCTGCTGTGTTTCGTGCTCCAATAGTTTGTTTGTTTTCGCTGACTATGTGAAAATTGAAAGAGAGAGAGAAAAGAGAAACTCGCTTTCTAGGAGATTTCGCTTCTGCGTTTGTTCGGTTTGATGAGAGATTTAAGGAAACAAACGCGATTCATTTATAGGGGACGCGAAATTAATTAAAACAAACTGTTTTATTTTCTTCTAATTGTTCATGAAAAAGCTATTTTAGTTTTAGGAGGGGTTTGGGAAAATCTGTTGTGGTGGGTCCAGCTCATCAGTCTTCAATAGCAACACGTTTTTGCTTTTATTGTTTTTTTTTTCCTTCTTTGTTTCCTTGTGAAACTGTACAGTGCCAGCTAAGAAAGAAAGAAACAAACCCCCGTTTCATCTGTTTTTGAAAATAATAATAATAATAATGAATAAAATTAATCATTTTAGAGAAACATATTATCTCATTAAACTTTTTGTATATCTGTCTTATGATGTTGCTTACCCATTTTAAACTATTATATTTTATGGGAATGTGTTTATTTAGACTTAAAATAATGAAATTAAATATCAATAAGTTTTTTTTTTACTTTTTTAAATAAATTTTGGTGAAAGTTATTGATATAAAATTTTAACTTGTTTTTTAAAAAATTGTAATTAAATCTTATTCTAGCTTCGAACTAGGCCAAATAAAGATCTAAAACTTTTAGTGCGTGATTGATAACAAGTTAGTAATTGAATTCATTATGATTTTCTAAAATAATAAATAAGTACTTTTGTGGTGATTTAATCATGATTTTATCCTCAAAGTGAATTTTAATTATAATTTAAACATATTATTAGTTTAATCACAAAATGACATGTTGATTTATTCATTTGTTTATCATGATTACCAATAAATATTTCACTTGAGTTATGTTTGATAACAAGTTAGTTAATTGAACACATCATGATTTTCTAAAATAATAAATAATTGCTTTTACGGTGATTTAACCATGATTTTATCCAGTGAATTTTTATTATAATCTAAATATATTATTAGTCTAATCATAAAAAAGCGTGTTGAGTTATTCATTTTATTATAATAATTAACAGGAAATACTTCACTTAACTTATGTCAATTGACAATCTAAATATCAAATGTTGAATTTTACTCATTTCTTGAAACATGTCGATCACATTAAGTTATGAAATTACTTAT
Source organism: Glycine latifolia (assembly GCA_013407115.1). Lineage (NCBI taxonomy): Eukaryota > Viridiplantae > Streptophyta > Magnoliopsida > Fabales > Fabaceae > Glycine > Glycine latifolia. The sequence continues at coordinate 39,015,486 of CM023950.1, read as the reverse complement.
TGACATAAATATAGATAATTCCTTTATGTTTGAATTAAGTAAATTAATAGACCGACAAAATGTGTCATCATTTTGCTTGACCAGCCTCATTAATTTATCGGCATAAACATGTCTATGGGTGACGATCACCTTCAAACATTCTCACACTTAAATGAGAAATAGTTTGCTAAAGTAACCTTCCACATACAAACTATGAACCCTAACTCCTAAAACAAGCAAGAGAAATTCCCAAATTCACTCTTTGAATGTATGCTTAGGACATCCTATTGCATAATGCATGTATAGAAAAATGGAGGTGATTTATGAGGTACGTCAAGCAAACTGATGACATGTTTTGTCTGTCTATTAATTTATGTAATCCAAACATAAAGGAATTGTTCATATTTGTGTCAATAAGTAATTTCATAATTTATGGTGATCGACTTGTTTGTTTTTTGGTTGAATTCACTTGTAAATTGAGTTATGTTTCAACTTTTCCTTAAAACTTAGTTTCAAATGGAAGAAAAATGTCTATCACTTTTGCAAATTTAGTTTACAAGATA
>CM023950.1:38932940-39014934 GCA_013407115.1 Glycine latifolia | reverse complement strand
AAGTTTATTCCTTTATGCTTAAGTTACATAGAAACAATTAATGGACCGATAAAATGTGTTCTTAGTTTACAATATGAAGTTTATTCCTTTATGCTTAAGTTACATAGAAACAATTAATGGACCGATAAAATGTGCTCTTAGTTTACAAGATAAAGTTTATTGTTTTATACTTAAGTTACATAGAAACAATTAATAGATCGACAAAATGTGTTATCATGTTATCGCATTAACCACCTCTATTATCATATAGAGGTTCTATCGGTCTATTAATCAAAGGTAAGAGTGTCTTAATCTTGGGACATATTTGATTTTCAGTTAAGATATCTTAACTTATGTTTAAAAAGTAAAACTAAAAGTTTATCTTGTTTGATTTTTCAATTGGATCCAATTGTAAAGTGAATTTTATTTCGATTTTGTCTTGAAACTTAATTGGAAATGAAAGATAATTTTATTTATAATATTAAAGTCTTAATTATAAGACAGAAAAATATTAAATAAATACTTAATCAAAGTGTTTCTCCAACGACATTCGAAATCTCTAAAATGAACCATTCAAAATTCGTATCTGGGAGAGCATTCTCTAAAGTTCAGGCAGGAACTGGACTGTCAATTGCCTGTGTTTGTTTAATTTTATAGCAATATATGCATTTCTCGTGAGCAACGTTGTCCTCAAATGTGGTTGATGCTTATATGCAGCCGGTTTATTAAGCTATGCTCGCTATAGAGCTTTGCGTAGTAGTCATTTTCGTGTGTGTGGTTAAATGAATACGATTCCATTCCTAAGATTCCTTGATGCTCTGGCTTCTTTTAATTTTGAATGTGGGTAAGAGTATACTTATTCGGGTAGTGAAACATGCTCATGAAGAGATTAACGCGTTGCTCGCAGTAACGTAATGGCTTTACCTACTTCTCAATTTGGCTTTAGAACAAACGTGTATGTGATAAATGAATACAGGAAATTTCCATTTTATTGTGTTTACCGAGTGTTTTGTTATTCCAATTCCTGAAACCTCGCGGGCTGGTAGAGGAAAGAATGTGTTTTAGTTTTAGTGGGACTTCCATCTTTTTCTGTATAAAAAGGGTCTTAGTCAAACCGACACCAAAAATGAGTCTTTCGGCGAATAGAATCCAACACCAACCGTTTTTAGTTTATTGTTTGTTAAATCAAATTTAACTGCAGAATCTTTCCACTGTGTGTTTATCCCTAGAATATACAATCATCTATTCCAATTAGGATGGAAAGCTCCATCTTGATTAGCCGTCATGTTCTAATTATCTGTTAATTTTTACTATTTTAATTAAAAGAATGATTTTTTTCTTTGTGTTGTGGAAAAGTAAAATTAAAAAATGCTCTTTAATTCGCTTCAAATTTCTTGAACTGTGATATTGACCCGCCATGAACGCAAAATTGCACGAACTAATTCATTCACCAGAACTTCTCAGCCAATTGCTATACGTGTTAGGCATTTCAACTTGACATTTTCCAGTTTCCACCAACACTCTTGATTTTTACACCATGTGTATTTGAATAAGGACTTAAATATATTTCTTGTGTCTGCAATTTAATATTTTTTTCAGTTTCATTTCTGTATTTTTTTAATTCTTATAAAATGTATTTTTTTTTTATTTTTAAAATATTTTAGATAACATTTTGAACAATAAAAAATATTTTTGAATAGAAAAAAATAAAATAAATACATTTTATAAAAATTAAAACGAAAAAATATTTTATAAAAATACTAAATTAGAAGAACCAAAATATATTTAAATCATAAATTGATAATTGGTAATTACATGAGTATTATTTTTTGCTCTTCATTTATTATGTTCGATTGATTTGCACTGTAAGTGTGTTCATTGTATGAAATCATAAACAAAAATGTTTCAGTATAGCAACAACACCGAGTGAGATTCAATGAAGATCGATGCATATGTTATGACGTATTTCACATGTTCAATTAAAGTTGTTCTGAGAAAATACTTATTTATAAATAATAATAATAAAAAGCAAGAATAAGGCAAGAGTAGTATGATTCAAATATTTTTTAATTAAAACATGCAAAAATAAAATTTTAAAATATTCTAATTGTGCAATACTTTTTTTTAACGAAACTGTAGTTAAATGTTGTGTTCAAGAAGATATTTTAATTAATTTTTAAATTTTTTAGTAATAGAAAAAATTATTTAATTATTCGGTAAATAAATTATTTTTAGGATTTTTGTAAACGTTACTTTTAAAAAATGCAAGTTTTTAGCTTTTATTTTTTTTATATTTTTTTACTTTTACCCTTAATATATATATATATATTTCTTGTTATTTTTTTAAAAATAACATAATTTTATTATTTTATCATTTTCCACTTTTCAACTATTTTAAATGCTAGTTTTATCCAACACTTCTAATTTAATAAATTAATTTTTTAACTTTTAAGTATCAATAATTTTAACAAACATAACCAAAATATCCTATTAAAATTATAATGGAAGAGCTTCTATATTATACATAGACGAAAACAAACTTTAAATGACTATATTCATTATAGTGGAGTACTATAAACTTGTTAGAATTTTAAATTTTTATATTTTATAACGAAAAAATGAAATTTAAAATAAAAACAATAAATGCACGAATAAAACAACTTGTGAAAGAAAAATAATAATAATTTGACTTTTAAAAGGAAAGAATTTAATATAATTCATATTTAGATCTCTCGATGAAACACGTCAGCCCAAGTGATTATACTATTATCCAGACCTAACAAATAAGTGTAAAGTGTAAACTCCTAGTGTGTGATTGGTTAGTATGGATAATGAATTTTCATTCGTCATTCTATGATATTATTCAGTGCTTGTTAAAGCTTCTTTACTGAAAACATAGGGGTGAAAAAGAAAGATAGAGTTGAAGGGGGGGGTGGGTTGGTGAATGGTGAGGTGTGTGAAGTTGTCGGCGATGTCTGGCTCGTGGGAATGATAATGACGTGTTAAAAACAAATGTCACCTTTCAAATGCGGCTTCCTGATGGGGCATGGGTCCCTCTTCTGATTCGCCCTGGAAAGTATCAACCTCAGTTAAAAAAATATCCAACCGAACCGAATCAGAACTACTCAAACAAACTGTATTCTAATTGTATGCTTTTCTGCCACGTGGCTTTCACTTGGTTTTTTTAATTTTATTTATTTTGAATTACCACTTCATACTTAAATTGAAAATCAAACTCAAATCTTAATCTAACAAATTATTTCAACCAACAACTTTTGATCCACTAGGAATATTACTCGTGGGCGTCTGGGTTCCTTCTGGATAAGATCGAATTGCCACCTCATTTCACTTGACCGTATTTCTTCTCTTCTTTCGCATTTCCTTTTTCAATTTGGTCGCGAATATAAAAGCCGCCCAGAAACTAATCATATATTTCTGCCCTTATCGTTAGTTTCTTTTCTTTTCTTTTCTTTTTTGGTGTACACCTTATCGTCAGTGAAAGCTTTGCACTTGCACTTGGAAATAAAACCATTAATTAACATATGCAGTTGCACGTGATTTAACTGTTGAAAATCTCACTGATAAATCTATTCCAAATAATGGGAAGAATAATATTTTCAATGTTTACAACAAAATAAAATAAAAATCATTGACTTTTGTATCATATTTTCGAATACGATATCAAGTTTTTAAAATGTTGAATAATAATTAACATTCTTTAACACATCGTTCAACTCTTAGGTGAATTTCGTGTTTAAAGATAAGTGTAAGTAAGAATAATAATTGGAATCAGATATTTAATGTGTATTTATAATTTTTACTTGTGATAGACAGGGCTTTTGTCTACTAATAAAACTATATATGAATAACAGTCAATATTATAAAAAAAATATTTTTCCCTTTCTTAATTGTCAATATTTTTCCGTCATCACTAACTTGTAGAAATCATCTTTTAAATTTCTTGCATGAGTCAATGAATTTACTTCATCAGATTATGTCATGTTAATAACCTTCACGTGTTAGTATTCACTCAGTATTTCGTCTAACATCTATATTTAATATTGTCTTTAGTCGACTTATATCAATTAACTTCAAAGCTATATTTTTACTGGCCGGACATGTTTGATTTGTTTCAATTTAATTAAACTCTAAGAGATATTCATTTTTTCTTCAAAATCTTAATTTAAAAAATGTGATTATTTATGTGAAATAACTCAAAATGTTATCTTAATAAATAACTAAAGATATTTTGAATATATTTTAAGTTATTTCACCCATTGAGATTAGTAGTGGTATAATATAAATATATATATATATATATATATATATATATATATATATATATAATTGTGAAAAAAAGGAAATAAGAACTGTCATTTTATTATATGCTTTAGGAATGATAATAATTTTAATATATATTTAAATAGAAAACAACTCATAATAGTTTATTTAAAATAAAAATTGTAATTAAAAGTCAAGTGTGAAGTTACTTATGATAACTAGGAAGAAATGCATATAATAATATATCGATGAAAAAAAAAAACTTCACACTTATCATGTGCATATGTGAGGTTTCTTGTTTGAAAAAAATAAATCATAATATATACAGAAGTCCGTCCCTATTATTTTTTTCTCAAACTACCACCAACCATGTAGTACAAGTCAATTGAATCAATCCTTTAACATCTTCACTAAAAGCTTGGCGCTCAAATAGTCGTTTTATGTTGCGAAAAATTGTGATTTCCATATAATCACAAACAAATAGTTGATAGACCCCCCAAAAAATAAGGTACTGTTGATTGCTATGACAAGTAAAATAATTGCAATCATTGATTGTAGTGCGGAGCAACAATTTAAACTTTTTACTACATGATGATGAGAAATTAAAAATGGCTGGGCTGGGGAAGAAGTGTACAGTCTGCATAAACCGAGACTAAAATTTATTAAATAAGATTTCAAGTTTTTAGAATCTTGTGAAAGGGAAAAGTACGATTAAGAGGAAATGTCCGTTGAAGATTGAAGTGGGCTATTTTTTAAAATAAAAAATTAATTCTCAACAAAGTTAATAAATATTTTAACGTGCAACATGATTATCCAATTTTTTTTGTTACTCATGAATTTCAAAAGACTTTCAATTCTTAGTTGAATTCTGAACTTATCTATTGTAAACATTTATCTAGTCTCCATCAAAAACAGTTTAGAGCAGTCTTTCTCTCCAACGTTTGAGTTAGAGATTTGATTTGGGTTTAAATTTAAATTAACTTCAAAATCTAATTTATGATCTCACTAATAAATATTCTATCTCACTTATATATTATTTTAATCATAACCATAATCTATAACTATCATATCTCACTTAAATATTATTTTAATCATAACCCTAATCTATAACTATCATTATAAAAGAATAATAATTTTATTTGATGTAATCTTTCTTCTAGATATTTTTACCTTCAAATTATTATAAATCATTACAATATCTTATTTTAACTTTTAATAATAATTACATCTTTTAAAATAAGTTAGACCCAGTTACATATAAAAGAAATGTTTGATTACTGTAACTGGTTAGATAATGCAATCACGCTTGCCTTCGATATCCATTATTAAAAAATTACCAGGCACGATGAGAAAAGGGAACTGGGTTTGAGTAGAAGAGTAGTGCCGTCAATGATCATTAATAATTTCTTGAGTTGAATTGTAAACTTGACCGTAGTAGCCGTTATTTTGGAAACAGAAATCTGACTAAGCAATCATCCATAAAAAAAAAGTTTTGAACTAAGTCGTTCTTTCTCTCTAGCTTTTTCAATGGGACAAAATCATGAAAAAAATTGTTTGTAATTCTTCAATTGCTGAAAATTAAAACGTAGCAAGTGGATAGAGAATCTAGTTAAGAATTGTTTAAATTAGGGTTCTCGCCGTAATCGCCGAACTGTCAATAATGATCAACTTTATTATGCACAATGGTATCAGCTCATAATTAGATGCGCATAATACCCTAATAGCATAGGAAAAAAACTTAAATAATATTTTTTTAATAAAAAATTATTAATTTAGGACTATTTGAAAACTAATTAACAATATGGGACACGGAGACACGTCCAAATTGAGCGTGACTCATTTGGTCATTAATGTGTCGCTAATACGTTTTCAATAATATTTTTTTTAATGTTTCCGACCACAATAATCAATGACAAAAAGTGTTAGCGACTGAAATAGATATTGATTTTAAAAAAATTGAAAATTTTTACTTTTTTAAATGGTAAATAATTTTTTAATATAGAAAATATTTTAAATAAAATATTATATTAAAAATTATTTATATAAAAATCCAAAAAATAATAAACAAAATCATATAAAAATTTAAAAATTATATTAAATAAAATAATATTAAAAAGTATAGAAAATATATTAAATAAAATAATATAAATTAAAAAAAACGTTTACTGTTAAGTAGTGTGATGTGTTAGGGTATCACTGTGACCAGTAAATATTATTGGTAACTGGATATTTAAATTAAATAAAATTTATTTTCTAATTATAAAAAAATAATAACATTAAATATGTGTATAAACTTCGAACGGTCATAACTTTTGATACAAATATCTAGTTATTTAATTAGTTAATTTTATGCTATTTTTATTTTTTTAATTATTTCTCTTAATTTCGAGCATTTTGATATATCGTACGCCTCAATCGGACATTTGTATCAAAATTTATGACTGTTCAAAGTTTATACACATACTTAATGCTATTCTTTTATTTCAATTTTATCGGTCTCTATTTCAGTCGCTAATACTTTTTGCGACTGAATATTATGGTCGCAAACATTAAAAAAACAATATTATTGAAAAAGTGTTAGTGATGAATTAGCGACTAAATGAGTCACGCCTAATTTGGATGTATCTCCCTGTCCCAGATTGGTAATTAGTTTCCAAACAATCCCAAATTAATATTTTTTTATTAAAAAAATATTATTTAGATTTTTGAGCCTAATAACATATCCTCAAACTTGTACACTATTGATTATACAGTAGTGAAAACTCTGGAACGAGAGATTTCTGAAGAAAAAGAAATATCATCTTCTTTTATTTGGATAAGAATAGAAAAGAGAAAATTATACAAATTCTTGAATATGGATTTCATATCAGTCATTTCTTTACTTTATTTTCTATTGTTTTTTCACATTAAAAATAACTAACATAAATAACATTTTACAAAACTGGGAACTAACGAAAAATCCTTAAAATTTCATATATTTAAATACTACACACATAGAATATCCAAGACTAACTTGAAAAATTATTTAAATTTTTTAAGAAGGGTATCACCAATTTTTTTTCTGTTGCTCCCATTAAAGAAAACTTAAGCAGCACGAGGGAGGAAAAGAGGGCATTATTTTTAGTCACGCCCATCCATTCAATTAATTTTGGCATGAGACCTCATTTTGAGAAGGAAAAAGAAAACAGAAAATACAACCTACGCCCACGAGAACAGAAAACCAGCTCAGCTCAGCCTCAAGCTGAACAATATTCTTGTTTCTGTATCCCAATTGCTATATTATCCTTTATGCTCTTGTGATGTGTGCATGGCTCATTGTCATTGTTTATTTCTTCCTTAATTCGTTGACGTGTTGCGAACTAGTTATGCCTTTTAATCACTGCGCCATATAATTTTGAACCTAACATAGGAATAGCGCTATACAGTTTATAAATGAGTAGGAGAGTGAGCCCTTCTTCCATTTTGTATAGTATTCCAACAATGAAAGAAGGAATTCAATGTTCAAGGTGCTGCTTTGGAAATCTATGTTAACCTTGTCATAAAATAGCGTTTGCAGAACTATTTAGTAAACATAAAATAATTTGAGTAATCGATTTTTCAGGCATTGAGATACAAGTTGTATGATTAGGGATAGCAATTGAACTCAAATTCAATGGCGATTTGCAAAAGATATCTATAATGAGTTGATGAATTGTTTGTTAAATGAAAGTTTTCACAAGGCTGAGCAAGGGTACGAAAATTTTACTACTCGACCCATTTCATATTTATATGTTAACATAATCTTATGAGTGTGAGTAACATGTTTACATACTAATATGTAACTATAAAAAGACCATGAGAATAAACGATGAAAATGCTATTCACGTTAATATATATAAGTTCAGAAATAAATAGTTTTTCAAAATATGGGTCTAAAATCTATAATAATCTATCCGGCCAAATTCTATCCATTATCGATATTTATTAAAATTATATGAAGCCATGCATACTTTAGCATTGAATTTTTCTTTTATGATTGCATTGAAAATTCTTTTACCAAGGATTAAGACAAAAATTAGTACATAAACTAATTTTGTTGAAATTTAAAACAACCGGACACCTAATTAATATAAATGCTTCATTGATAGTCAGTACTCTTTAGTCTCTACTTAAACAAATTTTACATAACTAAATTTATTTTATTTAATAAAATTATCTCTAAAATATATTTCATTTAATTAATTAAAATTATCTTTGTAATGATATTTTTTATTCTTAATATTAAGTTTTAATAAAAGATAGTTTAAGAAAAAAAATTAAATGAAATTAAGAAAATTAAATGTATCAATTAATATTTTTAAGACAATATATTTATCATATAATACTATTTATTTTATTTTCATTATTTCCGCAGACTATTTTTTAAAGTTATTGTGCCTCTAGAATATATAAATATAGATACATTTTTTATTTGATTTAAATAAATTATAATATTAATTAATTAAAATTAAAAATAAATATTTATTTATTTATTTTGTAAAGGCAGAATCAGTTTTCATGACCATTATTCAAAGTATATATTTCGGCCTAATGCAATTCATTGAACACAGATGGGAAAATTGTGCTTTATAGTCGAAGTATGCACTCACAACAGCGGGGTCATTTTCCATTTATCAGATTCAGTGCATACAAATTTAGCAAAGGGACGTGCTAAATGTTAAGCACAAAATTATTGGCATTCTTTTCTGGTATGCCTAAAACCAGACCAAATATGTTTCCTTGCCATGTCTGGTGGTGCTTCTTATAAGGTAATTTGCTTAATTTCCGCCAAGCTCATGCTTCAACTGATGGAAAGAAATCATCTGTCTTACTTTCTGCCCTACGAATCAAAATATGACGCATAATTAAAATTACAGGAAGAGTGGAATGCCATCACCCTCTTCTTTTGAACTGAATCCATCAAGAGCAAACATCACATAATGGGAAATAGTTCACCAGGAGTGCATACACTATAATTTATATAGTTAAATGATAGTTTAAAATTATGCGAAACTCTCAATATATAACTTTTTTTTAATATCTTATATTTGTAATCTTCAAAAATGATTTCATGAATGTTTTCTTCAATCAAATATTTTTTGAAAAAATAAATTAGGTGTTTATTTTTTATATAAAAAAAAGAAACTCAGATGAATGTAATTAAATATTTTTTAAAATAACTTAACCAAACACATAGTTTTAAGGGATTATAAAATTTTCTTGGTGGTGAAGAGAGGAAAAAATTGTGTTTTCAAATTTTTTCACTAATAAAAACTAACAAGTAACAACCTAATATTGACCGATTAAAAAAAACAATTAGCGTTAACAATCAGTCCAACCTAGTTCACATATCCTTAGGGCCGAAGAATAATATGGATTCTGATGTGCATGCATGAAGAAAGAAATCTCAGAGTAAAGAAATTTATAAACCTTTCGTGCTGTAACAACAAAATCAGCAGCCTCTTTGACCTTTAAGAATCCCGGAATGCCGCAGTTATATGAGCCTTATTTTCTTCATCAATGACCCCTAACTTCCGAATCACAAGTCTTCAGTAGCCAGCCACTATCTTTCTCTTCAAGGGAAGGGACACAAAGTGTGGACATTAGTATGATCCATTATCTAGATGCACACCACTGAAATATGCCTGATCCAATTGATTTCGCCTACTAGGCCCAAATAAATTAGTTGAGTGCCATAGCATTTTTTATATGTGCAATCCAAAATAGCCCAATTATGTTTGAAACGGTTGCTAGTCCGAAAGCAAGTCCACTTCATTTTTTTAAGAGAAAGCCCATTTCATTTATAAAAAAGTTGTATATCTAACCTTTTCAATTTTAATTAAACGAATTTTAAGTCCATTTTTTTAAAAATATTTTAGTATTATCAATGGTTGGTTTTGAATCATTAGCATAAACTTTGATGTGGTAAAAAATGAAATGAAAATTCTGAATAAATTTTTAAAGTTGATAATATGAGTGATCAAACTATCATTTAATATACTAGGTGTACAAGTTAATAATATAATATTCAAAATTAATGGGCAATAACTTTAAGAGTCAAAAGAAAAAATATATTCCTATGAAATTCATTTATTATTGTTCACTTTTACTAATATATTTGTTTATATTAACATGACATGAATTAAAATGTAATAACATATATTGATTTCGCAAGGAAGAAGAGGTGTGTTTTTGTTTTAAAAGGAAAAAAAATGTAATTAAAATATCTTGATAGGAAGATAATATCTTACTCTAACATTAAACCTTTTTACTTTGGAGCCAAAGAGCCTCGGGACTGAATTCAATGTGACAATCTTATGACGTACTATGCTTACATCTTCATAATTCATCTGAATAGGATCAAGAAAGTCAGTTGTTTTTTTTAGCAAAAGGTGTGAATGAAATGAGGAAAAGGAAGGTTATCTTTATTGTTTTGTTATCATAAAAGCACCTCATCTTTGAGTAAAGAGGGAGGTCTATTTAATATAAAAAAATGTTAGTAACACTTTTTTTTATCATTTTTTTATTGGTTGAAATTTCTTATAAAAATCCAAGAAGTAAAAAGCCAAAAGTAAAATAAAAATAAACATACTATAATAAAATAAAATCAATGAAAAAATCATATAATTTTTTTACCCTATATTAATGAAGAAGAAAAAATAGTTTTTGTAACTAATTATAGTCATTTATGTTTTGTTTTTTTAGTGATGCATAAAAAATGAAAAACAATGGTTCGCTGGATTAAAACATATTTGAATGAAGAATAATAAGTAATAACAACAACATTGGTTCCTTTAAAAAAAAAAAGAACATTATATTGGAGACCCCACAAAACATTGATGGGTTCGGTACAATCCAAACACTAAACAACATGCTTGATGCATGACAATCTATACACATGATTCAAATAGCATCGTTTATATGTGTCATTAGATCTACTACCACCACAATCTAAACGTTGGTCTCAGACACGGGAGCTAGTGTTTACTTGTCTCACATAGCAACATTGATCACTTCGTGTAGATTGGAACAGCAAACATGAAGAAAGGATGTGAAAATTTTAATAGGAGTTTAAGGATAAGTGAATAAGGTTAATTTGTGGTTTGTGTGTTGTGTTTGTTTAACTTATTTAGTTTTGTTGTCATTATTAACGATAAGGGAATGATAAACCTGTGATTCACATTGTAGTTCAAAGTTAATAAATTTAAGAACTTTTCTTTCTAGTATTTTGTTTATATATTTATTTTTGGTGATTATTTTTTTATATATAATTTTATCTAAAGAAAAAGAGAATTGAAAGTCATTTTTGTTTTTAATTTTTATGAAGAGAGATAGAGAACCATCATCAGGGTTAAATTAGTGGTAAAAGATTGAAGTAAATGCATAATAATTTAGGTTTAATTCTCATTGTTATCATTATACATAAAAAAAAAGAAGAGAGAAACATGGTATGTTTACACCAAGTGTAAGTCTAATGACTTCTATCAAATCTCCTTCATTCAATTAGATCTAACGATATATAACATTTCACTTTGATATTTTTAAAGAAAAATTAAGTGAGGCACGTGACAAAAAACCCTAAAATTGGCTTAGATACTGCAAATCTCTCCACCCATCTGGGCCATTATGTGATTCAATTGACATGCACCCCAAATAATTAAAGAATTAGAGAATTGGTTCACTGTGTTAGAAGAATTACAGGAGCATGACTTTATTAATTCAATTCAAATAACCTCGCAAAGACATTCTAATTCACGTTCAACTGTTCAAGAATTACATGAGCAAGAATTATTGTTTTGAAGAATTGATCTTTCAGCTTCACGTAATAATGGTTATTGAAGCTATAATTGATTCACGTAATATTCTTTTGTTTTTTTGGAACAAATAACTTTTTAAGCCAATCATTTTTTTCTGCAGGTTTCTTCGTTTACCTGTCTCAATTGATTGAGTCATGCTAATCCATTAAAGCTGATTGGAATTGAATCAAAATCATGTAATTGAAGTGCACGGTAGGTTAAATAGTTCCTTTCTTATATATCTGTAAAAAAACAAAGAAGGGCCAATTGAAACGTTGGAGGTGGCAATAGCAGGTTTTGTAGTGACCTTTCTCTTACTAGGGGTTCCTCCTTAGAACGGAAACGATGTGGTGATGACAGGTTAGGTTTGTTGATCTGGTAATTGTGCTCCCAACGGAAACTATGTGTGATGAAAGTTGATTTCAAACTTCGAAGAAATGATGAGAGGTATCAAACGGAAATTGGATATAAAAAAGGAGTCACATAATTCACTTAACTTTTTAAGTGAATATTTTAAAGCATTAGATCTAATTTAAAGGACGAATAAGATTTGGTGTAAGTAATTAAACTTACAGATGTTGTAAACGGATTTTATCTATAAAAAATTGAGATATATAATTATTTTTGTATATGAGTAAAGAAGAGATTGTTGTACTATAATATTGCATGGTAAAATATTTCATTTTTACATTTAAAAAAATAGTCAAATATTAATTTAAACTGAAGAATGAATAGTAGTCCTATCCTATTATAATAAATTTGTCAACTATAGAATATATACGGGGTTTTGTAAAATAAAAATAGGAATTTACCACGTGGTTTTGCATGATCGATTTATTAATCTACCTTTTTTTATCAATCTAATCCACTTCTTCTCAACATGGTTTATTTATTTTATTTTATTTTATTTTTTAGATAATTAATGGTTTTAGTTACTCTTTTTTCATGTAAAAAGTAGGAATTTCGAACCCATGCTGAAGCTGTCGCATCCCATGTACTGCTTCTAAAATATATGATGCTATAGGTTGAATCATCAGTGGTGAGTGGGTTGGAGGTCCATACACTAAGTCACTAATGAAAGAAAGTATAAATACTCCCTGTGAAATAATAAAAGTAATATCAGGATAGAAATGTAGAATCTGGATAAGGTAATATAGTATTTATTTTTATATTTATTTCTATACAGCTATCCTTGTTGTTCCGATACAAAATGTTAGGACATGAGGTCGATAGTCGATACACTTGTATTTAAGAAAGAAAAAAATTGTACTCTGTTTCATTTGTGTGAGTAGCGGTAACTTTAGTATCTATAATTTTATCATTACCAAAAAAAAAAAGTATCTATAAATTTATTCATTGAGTACTTGTCCAAAGGTTAATTAATTATGAAAAACTAATAAGAAAATGTTGATTAATAGTGCAATTAAAATTTAATTAAAGTACTCCTCAAAGTTATTTTATAAAACGTTATAAATGTAATTGCAAAATAATATAATAAAGTTAGCTTAAATTATTTTACTCATTTTATATAATGGAAAATAAATTGATATAACAAATGTTAAAAAATTATTTAACAAAAATAAATTGGAGGAAAAATGAGAATGTGCAAGATAAGATAGTTGATATAATATAAAAAAAAACACTGAAAAACTTGTTACAAAAAATATCATACAATTTCATTGTAATTGTAATAATAAGTATTTCTTTTTGTTTTACATCTTTTTATAGGAAAATATTTGTTTTACATATATTATATCGTGCATTCGTGCTTTTCTTGGAATGAACTGTATTCAATAAAAGGTAAAAGAAGAAAAAAGAAAATGCACTCCAAATATTGTTCCTTTTCAATCGAGATATAGCACTAGGCTGAATTAAGATGTATGCAAAGTCATGCACGTAACCACCAACGTCGGTTTAGAAAGGACAAAACTTACATTGTAGCTATTTAAATATTTTGAGGTTGTTTTTTTAATTAAAAACTAAGATTGTCCTCGTAAAAATCTATATAGTAAAATTTTGAATTATAAACTACCAAGATAAATTTATAGTTTTAATTAAAAAATAACACTATAATTTGTGGAGTGGACTCACCCTTCAGATCAGTGGCATGACTATATTTACAAGTAAGGGGAGCCATGTCCCCAATTTTTTAAATATTTTTATTTTTATTTTTCTAAAGAAAATAGATATAAGTATGTGTTATGTTTGATACTTTTAATAATTTTGAGCATATCGTTTAATTATATCTCTTCAAAATATTTGGTTAAGATATACCTTTGTTTTGGATTCCAATCCTCTATAATTATTTTATCCGTTTAATTGATTATATTATTAATAATAACTTAATATTTTAAAATTAGAGGTTATTAATTGCAGTGGTTGGTCATTCAGAAGAAAAAAAATCAATGGTTGGTTTGCAGCGCACAACCTAATCCTAAAGTTTCTATTGAAACTGTAGAATATCCTTATCCCTATGCTTCATTTTCACTCTCTAGCCAGTGACGGATTGACTGTAGTATTTTGGAATCTATTGACAAATAGTAATCTAGATCAGTAGATCAGGCCCTATACTATGTTGTATTAATAGACTCGTATAGTTGTATATAATTAACATAACATATTTTTTGGATTTGTTGGGCTTCAGCCTAGTTTGTCTAGGTCAGTGATTATTTTTTGTGGCGGACCGAAAAAAAAATATTGTAAGTTCTTTTTCTTCAATTAATGCACTATATAAACACATCAGTTTGTTTAAATTTAAAATAAGTATTTTTTTTAAAATTGTTTATTTAATAAATAAAGAGGATTTACTTATCAAAATAAGTAGAAATTTGGTTTTTAAGTAAAAAAAATTATATAAACACACTAAAAAATAAAATAAAAACTACTTATTTATTAAAATAAATATTTTTTAAAAAATAAATTAAATTCATATTATAGTTTTAGTATAATAAGTGTTTTTTAATATATTAAATACTTCTTCCGTCCTAAAATAATAGTTATTTTAGATTGTTTTACTCTTATAAAGAAAAAATATTAAACAAATGAAATAAACTAATAATTTTACAAAATTAACATTATAACAACATTAATTTATTTTTATTCATGATTATCGTGTTGGAAAATTTAATTGTATTTATTGTTAAAATTACATTTTTTTAAAATATATATTAAAATTATCTTGTAAACTAATAGGACAATCTCAGGCGATCCATGATTTTACATAACTCAATCGAAGAAATTTACAAGATATAAACGAGTAAGTAAAAAAAATAGTCAATTTTTCAACATTGACATGTTGGACAATTTTATTATGTTTAGAAAAATGTTTGTGACATTTTCTCTTATGCTCTCTTTTTAAGGTTTTTTCTTTATCATTATCTCTCTTGATTTATATTAAATGAAAAACAAAATTTACAAAAATTAATAATTTCTAATAAACTTTAATCAATCATAAAAAAAAGTTTTTGAGAAAGAAGGTTTAATAGCTATTTTGCTTTCAATCTATGCTATAAAAAAATGGAAGATTTAGTTACTATTAAAAATAAACTTTCTATATATCTCTTTATAAATCTTTTGGTCATACTCAAAAAAATTTGGATTATATATCTAATTTCAAAAACTTATGTTTCATAATTCTAGAATTCAAGTTGTAAATTTAGAATGTCATAAAAATTACTACTAGCCATTTATAGTTTAGAGATCAAAATATCCTTTTTTTAAAAAAGATATATTAAAATTAACATGTTAACTAATTTGACTATTGAGGCAATCCAATAAATCTTTTATACCATATTTAGATTGAATGGTAGTGAAACTCAATGGAAACGCAAGGGAAAAAATAGTTGTACTTACACAAACTCTAATTAATGCTAAAATCAGGAAAGATTTTAGCATAGTAACAATAATATATGTAGAAAGAAGATACTTGCAAGAAAGATTAACCCTATATTTATAGATAATTAAATGTGGTAGCAAATACCCAAATTAGTACCAATTAACTATTTCTTGTTTGTAAAAAAAACAACTATTTCTTGATTTGAAATATGGAAAGTCACAGGATATTTACTGTTACTTTCAAAATCAATGACAGAGATATATGGATTCTGTTTAGATCCTTAAGATATTTGGTGTGACAAATATAGTGGGTTGGAAACTTGTGAGAAAATATTACCTCTTAAATACAATTAGATTATTTTTGCAAAGGTTTTATGTCTTATATATATAAAATTACACATAAAATAAATATTTTTTTAGGAGGGATGGTCCCCTTTAGATCGAAACAAGGCAGATCCGCGCGTGTTAATAATAATTATTTCAAAAGTTATTGCATTTAGTGTAATTTTAATTAATTATCAGTGTAAATATATTTACACTATATATATATATATATATATATGAAAATTATCCTTTTTTGCAGTTTTACGTATGAAAAAATATATGTGTCGAAAAGCTTTATTTCTTTAAATGAATTTTAATTAATTCGAGTTGAAAGTAACATGAATACTATTTAAGACAACATAAGGGTTAAAGAAAGATGAATGAATATGCGTGGACTATCTGATAATCCACTCCACTCTGGCAAAGCTAGACCTAAACCTCGAACATAATCTCCCATGCTTTTCACTCCAAATCCGCCCTTATCTTCACTCCCACTCCTCAACAAAGTACATCCCTCAATAAAAAAAAGGTTCTTTCTCTCACTTTTCTTTTTTCTTTTTAATCAAATGTCCCTACTTTCTAATTAAAAATTAATTAATCATCTTTCAAACTTTATCTGTCTGTTTCCCCATAGTTTAAGTCTTTTGAGACTTGTTTAACGAGATGTGATTTCCACTTTTTTTAATAACTGGTATATTTTAGTTTTACTAACAGATATTTCAACAGTATTACTTAAAATATTTAAGATTTTTATAGAATAAATTTTAAATTTTATTTCTGATATATTATTTGTATAAAATTACTGTTGGCTAATTGGGCATCATTGTAAATATGATTTTTAAAGTGATCACTAAATATATATAACCAACTGTTATATGAAGTTTTTAGGACGGTAAATCTACCCATAAATATTTATAGTATAAGACAATAAGAAGAAAATTAATAAAAATTATTGTAGTTAATAAAGATCAAACTCATATTCCATAAAGATGTAAGTTTAAATTCTGTCATTGATAGATAATTTATAAATACTTATGTAAAGATTTAAAAATCTTGAAATATGTTCTGATCCTGATGAGTCCCTATAACTCATTTGACCTAAGTTTTTGTTGCATAAAAATAAAATAAAAGAATAAAAAGAAGAAAATAAAATAAACTTTTCTACAAGTTAAAATTAACTTATGTATTAAGTAATATATAAAAAATCTCTTACAATTTTTTAATATAAATGCTTTAAATGATTTCACCTAATGATAAACTAAGTTTTTCAACCATGATTAACAAAATTATTGCAACAAACCCATACTTTTTTTATCACTCTATAATATTTTTAAAATAGAGAATAATATGATATTACATAAAGTTTATAACAAATATACTATAGTTTTTTTATATAATAGTGTGATTGACCGATGAAAAAGATGTCAAAGAATCTTTCGTTCATAAAATTTTAATATGCTTCAAGCATTGTTATAAACGATGAAAAAGTATAAATTCAAAAATGAAAAGGGTATATTTTTTGTTTCACCGATATATTCTCTTATTGGGATATTATAGAAATTATAAAATATATATTACATATCATATGAGAGTGAGGAAATTATTTTATATGAGAAAGAAGATTAAATTCAAATATGAACAATCAAGATTTAATATCATGTGATTATTTAAAACGTCATGTGACTTTTTGTCATTAAATCTCAATCATCCATGCATAATTATACAATTCAGATTTAATTATTTTATTATTATATAAGATGTTTTCTCTCATAAAATATTCTCTCTATATATATAAGCAATCAAATTATGTAAGTATAATTTTGATTAATTATTACATCATTCAATAATTTTTAATTAAGTAATATTTTTTTATAATATACTGTTGGATTGAATATTCATTTCAAATAAATCATATATACAAAATTTTATATTAATCCAAAATTATTTGTTACCTCATTTATATAGATTAAAATTAATATAATATAAACTTTTAAAATATGTTAAAATTTGAATAATTTTATCAACTTCTTATTGTTATTTAATTTTAACAAAATTTGACATTTATAATATTGACAATATATAGATATAACTCAATAGTTAAATTAACAAATTTTATATTTTATATCAAATAATAAAATAATGTAATTAGTTGAATAAATTACACTAGTATAATTTCATCTCTTATTTTATATATATATATATATATATATATATATATATATTTGAATACATCTTTTCCAACTAATATTATGGTCTGATTTGGTTGGGTGGAAGAGAAAAAAAAAGATATATCAAAATAAATATTTAAATTAAAATAAAAAGGTATAAAACCCGCACTAAATAATAAAATTTTATCCTCAAATTTTATTTCTTTCTTAGCTATCAAATCATGGGTAAACTTTGATTTATCATACTATTAACTGTCAAGTTTTCAAAGCGTATTAAGTTATGGAAATAAATTATGTCTCCCAAAAATATTTTTTCATACACACTACTAAAGAATTGAAATCTTGTACTTAGGGGTCTAGGAATTAAGTAGAATATATAAGTTGTTATAAATTATTTGATTGTTTTATCCTACAAATATAAATTGAATTAAAATCCTGTCAACATATTTAATACTAAATCTCGTTGGACAGAAAGTACAGGGTATATTGTTGTTTATGAATAAAGTGAGGGTTCGATGTTTTAATTTTATAAATGTTGTGGTAAAAGTAAAAGTAAAAGTATGTACTAAGGGTGGAAGCTTGCTTTTTAGTTGGAGCGGTTTGGGTCCATTGAGAGTTGCCCTAAATCTTTCTGCCAAGGTTCCGTTGGGTTTCAGTTATCAACTTTCAGAGAAAGACATAACATAACATAACATAACCCACCCAAGTGGTCTTCTCGCCACCCTTCATCCAATTCCAAGGCCCTCACCATCCGTTTAGTGGCGTTGCATATAATACTCCATTGTCGTGTTCCTATTCTTACACCTTTTTCTCAAACAAAACTCTGATCACTTACTTATCTGTACTTCAAAATCTTTTTTGCATCTCCTCAGGATTTCATTTCATCCGTCATCCCTTTTTCTTTCTTTTTTTTCTTCCATGTAACATTGCCATTGTATGTACTTTAACTAAGTTCCTTTCCATTAAGTTCTTTTGTCCTTTAGTTCTTATAACTAGTATTTTGACCTCTACATTATATGAGTCAATTTTAACATGTAAATTTCATTATTATACTAATTATCATAAAAATTGAAAAATTATTAATATTATATAATCAAAGTAAATATATATATATATATTAAATGACTTAAAAACAAAGTTCAATAACTTGACTTATTTATTTTTATATAAAAAAATTATGAGTTGAATATCGTAATTTACTAAAGTCAGAATATATCTTAGGTCTCACTTCTAAATGCTTACAAAAATACTTCTTACAAAATATTTTTTTAAAAAGCTTTTCACATCAATAACAAAATTCAGATTCATTTTTTGTGAGACATGAATCCAATCATTATAAGCTAAATCAACATTTTATTGAAAATAAGCTACTAACTTTATTTATAGAACATTGTGTATATTTGAATATAATTATTTTCAACATAATTAATGAACTAGCATGTTCAAGCCTTAGAGATCATTAAAGTTGTTTTTGTCATTCCCAACAAAGTTTATTTCATACACACCATAAAAAATTAAACTAGCAATAGTTGGTAAAAATGATAACTATTTGTGTCTCTTAAATCTTAATCAAATTATTTAAAATTTAAATTATACCTTTTAGGTATAGAATAAATTGTGTTGAAAGATAAATATTCATTTTGTGTACACTCTCACAATGACAATAAAAATAAGTCATTACTTTGAATGAGACAATCAAAAGATTCAACTATCTACCAATTGTACTAGATAGTGTTGATGAATTAAATCTAATTTAATAAATAATGTATCTTCAGTTTAATTAAATATATGATTGGTAAAAGTCTAGAATTTTAATCAAATACGGAGAAAGGGGAAACTAACCAATCAACTCTTCCTTTCTAAAAAAACAAACAAAAAAGAACTAATCAACTCTTAACAGAAAAACATCACTTCAAAATTTGGTTTTGCAAATTAAGAAGTGCCCTGCAGAAAGTGGATTCAAATAGTGAATCTTGAAGTCAGTAAATAGAACGCATAAAAAAAAGTTAGTAAATAGAATATTTGATACACGTTAAGACATGATGATCTTTTTGTCAAAAAATCCAAAATACATGATCGTTAAAAACATTTCACGTGGAATATTTGACACACATTAGGACATGATCTTTAAAAACAATGCACGTGGAATATTTTGATGCACATTAAGACATGTTTTTAATAAATATTCTGATACACATTAAGACATTTTTTTTACTGAATTTTTTTTATATTTAGTAAATATGATATTTAGTAAAATAATAAGTAGATATTAAACCATAATTTACAATTATTTTAATTGAAACGAATTCTTCAGATAGAATAAATATTAATTATATATTTCTATCAAATTTTTTATGGATATATATTTTTTGAAATATAAATAAAACTGAAAATAGAAAAGAAAAAAATGAGAAATCACATACATCATAAGTATAGCAATAATAATAAAATATAATTAATTGAATTAAATTATTAAAGTAATAATTAACATAATTTATAATTTATTGTAATAGATCTTTTACTGCAAAAAAGTACAATAAATTTTGAAGTTAAATATATTTAATGCATTAATTTGTTTTCAATCAAACACCTATCAATCAATTATTACGAATATTGAAATGTGCTAACAGTTTAAATTTATATATATATATATATATATATGTATATATATATTTACCCATATTATATTTTTCATATAAATCAATTCGTAAAATACAGATTAATCAAACTAATTTATGTATTAATATTTGATTAATAATTCATTTACTAATATGAATTTATATTAATATAAATTAATTGCATTTGATTATTAGAAAATAAATAAGAAGATATTACATGTGATCATACACGTCACAAAACTTTCTTTTATCCTAAGTTTTATAATATAAAAGGAATATAACAGTAAAATTGAATTTGTACGAGGGGAAATAGACGGTGACTTAACTTAAGGTTTGCATGTTACAGTAGAAAAAAAAAGAAGTTATAAAGTTTAATTGGGCACATTGAGTTTTATATTGATGTCGTCCAGAGTCGCTTTCAATTTAGATATAGTAATAATATTTATGTCACCAGCACCCTGATTCATTGATTCCTCCTCGTTTCTAGTATTCTACTCGACTGAACTGTTCTCAACCATTTCGCAGTTGCAGACCTTATAAAACCAACCTTTCGCTCCACTCCCGTTTCGCACTCACAAATCAAACCAAACCAAAGCCATCTTTTTTACTACTTTTCTTTCCGCAACCGCAATGGACTCCTCCTCATCGTTTTCGAGCCTCCGCGCGTACCTCAACGCACTCTCTCACACCCCCACGCGCCTCGCCCAACGCGCCCTCTCCGTCTCCACCTCCTACGATGAGATGAGTCAGGTCCGCTCCCGCTCCGGCACTAGCATGCGCAAGACCCTCCGCTGGTTCGATCTCGTCGGCCTCGGCATCGGCGGAATGGTCGGCGCCGGCGTCTTCGTCACCACCGGACATGCCACCCGCTACGCCGGCCCCGCCGTCCTCCTCTCCTACGCCATTGCCGGCTTCTGCGCCCTCCTCTCCGCCTTCTGCTACACCGAGTTCGCCGTCGACATGCCTGTCGCCGGCGGCGCCTTCAGCTACCTCCGCGTCACCTTCGGTCCGTCACCACACTTCCCGAGAAACACAAAACACGTGTTTTCTCAAATCAATCTCCGCACGACACATAGTCACATATACATACATTATTCGTATTATATTTTATTTAACATTTAGTTTGTCACCTAAGACGACGGCGTCGTTTTCGCAGGTGAATTTGCAGCATTTCTGACCGGCGTGAACCTCGTGGTGGACTACGTGCTTTCCAATGCCGCCGTCGCCAGAGGCTTGACGGCTTACCTAGGCACCACCATCGGAATCTCCTCTGCCAAATGGCGCCTCACCGTGCCGTCTTTTCCCAAAGGCTTTAACGAAATAGACATCGTCGCTGTCGCCGTCGTTTTGGTCATCACTCTAGTCATCTGCTACAGGTTGCTTCCACATGCAGTTCCTACAATGAAGCTTCATTCTCAATCTCAACTCTCTTATATTATTATTAACCTTGGATTTTTGTTTCAGCACCAGGGAGAGTTCGGTGGTCAACATGATTCTGACCGCGCTGCACATATTGTTTATAGCGTTTGTGATAACGGTGGGATTCTGGAGAGGGAGTTGGAAGAACTTCACCGAACCCGCTAACCCGCAAAACCTCTCCGGATTCTTTCCGCACGGTGCTGCCGGCGTCTTCAAGGGTGCCGCCGCAGTTTATTTAAGTTACATCGGCTACGATGCCGTTTCGACTATGGCAGAAGAAGTGAAGGATCCAGTCAAGGATATTCCGGTAGGGGTGTCGGGTTCCGTTGTCATCGTTACGGTTCTCTATTGTCTTATGGCTGCTTCCATGACCAAACTTCTCCCTTACGATACGGTTCGATTTATTCACCATTTAATATTTTTACGTTTTTTAGTTCCGGATTCATTAATACTGTTAACTTACAAGAATGCAAGAATTCATTTATTGTGAAAAATAAAATAGTGCAAGAATTTTTGCTACAAAATCTCGTGTCTATTCAATCTACTTGTATGGCAGACAAAAATTGTAGTAAATATCAAAGTGTCTGTTGGCTTTAGATACTTATAAAATTAGTTTTAATGCAATTATCATTGGAAATTAAATTGTTTAATTTTGAATTTCTGGGAGATGAAAAGTTTGATTCAGCTAGTAATAGAAAAGGCACGTAATGTAATTAATTTTAATTGATGATGTGGGCTTTTGTGGTTAAAATTTGGAGATGTTGCATGAGTTGTATGGATGGAGGATGATAATAGGAGTATGATTATGATCTGATGGGTGTATTGTGCACGCACGCAGATTAATGTGGAAGCGCCCTTCTCAGCTGCATTCAGTGGAAGATCCAACGGTTGGGGATGGGTGTCTCCAGTGATAGGAGTTGGGGCCAGTTTTGGGATATTGACATCACTGTTGGTGGCTATGCTGGGTCAGGCTCGGTATATGTGCGTCATCGGCCGCTCCAATGTGGTCCCCTCTTGGTTCGCTAGGGTCCACCCCAAGACCTCTACCCCTGTCAACGCCTCCGCTTTTCTTGGTTGGTACCCTTACTGCTTACCTGAATTCATCCTAATGACTACTTATATTTTCATACTATTTCTATTTATTCGTTCTCTACTAGTATGTACATATCTTAAATTTGTTCTTTTGTTTTGAGTTATGTTATGGGTGTTGATTGTGTGATTTCGGAAAGAGGGTGAAGGGGACCCACTTTCAACAACATTGTCTCTTTGGCTGATGTGTGATCGCGGATGTTCTGTGATTAGACAAGTTGTTTTTTCTCTCATTAATGTAATGTGAATGGGGATAGTGATTCACTGATTCTTGACGCATTGTCTCGTTGCCTATGGAGGAGTTTGAGTTGAGCCCTATCTTCAAGTGGGTGGATGTTTTTATGATCCATAAA
Source organism: Glycine latifolia (assembly GCA_013407115.1). Lineage (NCBI taxonomy): Eukaryota > Viridiplantae > Streptophyta > Magnoliopsida > Fabales > Fabaceae > Glycine > Glycine latifolia. The sequence continues at coordinate 38,991,055 of CM023950.1, read as the reverse complement.
TGCGTATTTCTAAGAGACTGTTTGTTTGGATTTTGTTCAAACAAAGTCAATGCAATTTAAGGTCTCTTTGATCTTACTTGATACGAGTCTCAATTGCTGTGTGATTCTTGCATTCTGATTCTCAATAAAACTCGCTGCTGTGTCCATAAGTGTGTGAATTGGCATTACAGTAACACTTCTAAAACAAATAATTAAAGTAAGAGAGGTGTCAGATACATCGCTTAACATAGATAATTGTGAAAAAAACCCGTTGTTTTTGCTTTTGTAGCATTATTTTTATTTGAAAGTGAAAGTGGGTAACGTATTCCAAAATAGTGCTTGTTAGAAAAGATTTTTCCATATCGGTGTCACATGTTCTCAAGCTCTGTAAGCCTATAACGTGGTTTCCCATATTTTGTATATTTATATATGGTCCCCCCCCCCCCCCCCCCCCCCCCCCCCCCCCCCCCCCTCTCGGGTATGTGTGCCTATCCCGTCCTTTACACGGACTAGCTTGAAATCACGCGTTCAATGAACAGTATCTTCACTGGATATGGATGGAAAGGACTATGACAACTGTGCTTTGCGTTTGCTGTGTGGTTTAGGATGGAAGGATGTGAATCACTCACTCATGTAAAATAATAGGCTTCTATATGTGACTCCCGTTTTTTCCTTTCCTTTACAACGCATTAGAAGAATAATAAAGCATTTCACATGTAAGATATTGGTGGTTTTAATTGATTCGACCCCCACTATTGGACGAGTAATATATTCCTCTTGATTGGAATAATTGACTGATCATGCCCTTAGCTCTTTATGTAGCTAGTTAAAGTTACCCTCAATGATGGATTATTTGATTTCCATTATTTTATGCTTTGTGGTGCGTTTTGACTTCTCACAATCCTCTTATCTAAAATTCCTTTGCATCTCCCTCTAAGGCTACTAGGCTATTTGAGTATTTCTGGTGTCACTCACTCATATCCGCATGTGTACTAATTAATTATCTCCTTTTTTTCAGGTATCTTCACAGCGGCAATAGCCCTTTTCACTGATCTTGATGTCCTCCTCAATCTGGTGTCTATAGGCACCCTCTTTGTCTTTTACATGGTGGCAAATGCCGTGATCTATAGACGTTATGTGGCTACAGGGACAACAAATCCATGGCCTACATTGTCCTTCCTCTGCTCATTTTCCATAACCGCAATCATGTTCACCCTTATTTGGAAATTTGTACCCACAGGAGGGGCGAAGGCAGGGATGCTCAGTGTCAGTGGTGTTATTGCGATTGCAATATTACAACTTTTCCATTGCATGGTCCCTCAAGTGAGAAAGCCTGAATTCTGGGGTGTCCCATTCATGCCGTGGATACCCTCTATATCAATCTTTCTTAATGTGTTTCTGTTGGGATCACTGGATGGGCCATCCTATGTTCGTTTTGGATTCTTTTCGGCTTTTGCGGTGCTTTTCTATGTTTTCTACAGTGTTCATGCTAGCTTTGATGCTGCAGGAGATGGTTCTTTGACTGCAATTAAGAATGGAGAAATCCACGTGGAATCAAAAGAAATTGAGGACCAAATTAGTTTCAAAGTGGAGATAGAATAGATGGTCCTTTTTGTTTATGTTGTTTTTTTAATTTTAAGTCACCTCAACCTTTTTGGATGGTTGAGGGTCACTTGGAACAAGGGAACAAGGATGTGGGGGAGGAAGAATTATGTGGATTACATGTTAAATTAGAATAGGTTGCAACTTTTGTAGAAGTGGCGAATTGTATAGTTAGACTGGCTTAGGTTGTGATCTCTTTTGTAAATTCTCTGGCTTATATCCCCAAATCAAAAATGAAATAAATAAAAAAACTCAGTTTATGTACCCTATCAACTCTCTCTCTCTGACTTCTAACACCTAAACACAACTTGTGAGACTGAATTGTGGTTATTATTATATTACTTTCATCACTAGATATGTTTTTCTATTTCTGTTTTTTTTAATCTATTTCTTTCTATTCGTATACTGAAAAAATGAGGTGTGTACCTTTTAATATTTTTTAATGCCATATGGACTTTCTTGATCTTCATGAATATAATTACAGATGTGGATATTTTATAAACAAAAAAATGACAGTAGTCTTTAGTCTTTACATGTAAAAATAGGGTAAATAGCCATTTTTATTCCTGAATGTGTAAAGTGCTGACAAATTTATTCCTAAAAGATGAAAATTTAAATTTTTGTCTCCAAAAATGTAAAAAGTACGACAAATTCATCATTCTGTTAACTTTTGTCCGTTACCGTTAATGAAAGTGCCTACGTGGCACAGAGGAACATAAATGTCATACGATTGATTGCCAACATGTAGATTTTGGACAAAAATGTCAGTAAGTTACCATTTGACTAAAATGTCAGTGATTTTCTATTGGATCAAAATGTCAATAATTTTTTATTGAATGAAAATGTGTTTTTATTAGACTAATTTGTCAGACCCCAAATTTCATTTAAATTAAGGGTAAAATATAACTTAAGGATAAATATTCCCTTTTTTATGTTACAAGAACAATAATAACAATATAATAATTACTTAAAAAATAGGAAAACAAGCATAAGTTAAAATAAACATAATAATAACAACCATACTATTGATTAATAATCATAATTTGTCTGTCACAATAAAAATTATCCAAAATAAATATTCTACCAGTGTACTAAAATAAACATTATAACAATATATTAATCATTACAAATTTATCAAAGTTATAATAATTAATCGCAATCTATTATAAATTAACAAACTTAACTTATACCTGATAATTTGTGATTAAATTATAATCTAAAAACTCTTTACATTATATATATACTATATACTTATTTTAAAAAAATTATAAAAATAATTAATTTCAGTCTTAAATAATCAATCCATTACTATTTAAAAAATACTCGTAAAAACATCAAAACCTTACAGTATTCTTAATATAAGATATTATTTGGAAGAAATATATAATCATTTTTATAAGACATTTTACAGTTTTTTTGAAGCATTTTTTTTCTTATTAAATTTCTACGTACATATATGTGTTTTTTTATTGATGTGTTCTATTATTTTATAATGTTCTTAAACTTTAATATTTTTATATCACCCATAGTAAATTAATAATTATTAATAAGGATAAGATTGATATATTAGTAATATTTTAAAAAAAATAAGCAAACTTATGTACCTATTTTTATAGGTGTCTTATGTACCTATTTTTTTTAAAATAATTTATAGTAAATTAATAATTTCAATATAAATTATTATTTTTATGTTTTTAAATAATCTTCTTTTTCTTGCAATAGAAAATTAGGATTGATTAAATTTTTACTCTCCGTACTATTTTAGCTTTTAATTTTTATTCTTTAATTTTTTTTACAATTTTCAATTCTTTATTATTTTTTGTCATCACTTCTAGTTCTTTAAAAAAAAATTGTCCACTTTAGCCTCTGATTTATTTTTATTATTTAAAATTAATTCGAAATAAAATAAGTAAGGGATTAAAAATGGATAAAACAGAAACTAATTTTGAGTAATAAAATAAACAAAGATTAAAAATTGAAAAAAAATTTAGTCAAACTAAAAATATTATCTTAAAATTTAATGAAAGACTAAAACTATAATTTTTTTGAAGAATTAAAAATTGAAGTTTATATGAAGAATAAAAATTTAATTAATCATAAAAATTATATATTGTAAATAATCTTCTTAGTTTGTAACATTCGCAATACTAAGTTGTATCTTCAATTGCTTTCAATAAAAAATTACTGACATTTAGGTCCAATAGAAAATTACTGACATTTTAGTCTAATGGTAACTTATTGACATTTTTGTCCAAAATCTAGTCAGCAGCCATGTTGACAATCAATTGTATGACATTTTCGTCCTTTTATGCCACGTAGACACTTTTATTAACGGTAACGAACAAAATTTAACGGAATGATGAATTTGTCACACTTTTTACACTTTCGTGGACAAAAATTTGAATTTTCATCTTTCAGGGACAAATTTGTCAATGCCTTACACATTCAGGGATGAAAATGACTATTTACCCGTAAAAATATTAGAGAAATGCTAACAAATACTTTTACTTGAGATGCTATATGGACATTCTTGATCTTTGTGAGGATAATTAAAGATGTGGATATTTTGTAAGCCAAAAAAGTTTATATATATATGGTAGGAATTTATTTAAGAGTAATTTTTCATTATTATTATTTATTTAAGATCTAATTGTTATAATAAATAATTAATCTTAATTATTAAATTTAAAGAAAATGAATGATGAGGATGAAGAGTAACTCTTTTTATTTTTCTAAGACCTAATGATTGTAACAAGCAATTAATCTTAACTATTAAATCTAAAAAAATGAATAATGAAGATAAAGAATAATTCTAAAAACTCTTGAAGTGAATCTTTCCATATATATAAAGAGAAAAGTAAAAATGTGATAGAGAAAATAAAATAATAAAAGAGACAAAAATAAGATAGAAAAAATATATAACAACTAATATAGTTAAATATGTTTTTAGTTTTTTAGTTTTCTATTTTTTGTATCTCTAAAATTTGAAATTGTAGTTCCGGTAAAATAAGTGATATTTTTATTTCTATAAAAATAATTATTTAATTTCTATTCCTCCAAAATTTAAAAACATTATTTATAGGTTAAAATATATTGAGTCATGTATTGAAATTATGCAGCATATATAATCAACTGATTTTTTTATTTTTTATTTTTTATAAGATGATCAAGTGATTTTTTATTCGACATACAAGTAGTAAACCGACATAATATGATAATGGAAATAAAAAAAATATTGATTTATATTTTAAAAAGATAAAAAAAGAAAATTTTACCATACCAAAAACCAAAATCTACTCAAGATGAAAAATATATTTAACACATAAAAACATTAGAGGGTATATTAATTTTTCAATGTATGATTACTATCGAGGTTGTTAACTATAGTATGTCAATGGAATTTTCATTTGCAAGCCAAGAGCACTATGCAATGACAAGGAGTCTATTTCAGAGGGAAAAGGGCAATTAATATGACACAAAGTAGACATGATGTCACTCTGAAAAGAAGAAAATGAAGGGGTAGTGTTGCAATGTAATAATTGGAGTTGATTCATTCATCATTAACATAAATTTTGAAATTAATAAAAAAATATGGAGAATCCGAGGATTAACTTGCTGTAAGTCTAATTGTTTTCTCAAACAAACAAAAAAAAAACTTGCTGTACTTGTAATTTGATAATGAAGAATCTGATTAAGTAGGTACATCTTGTGCTGTCACATCTTGATGGTCATTGCAAGCATTAGTATTAGTAAAATCCAACTTTCTTGTTAGATGCATAGTAGATTTTGCATCTTTAGGCGTCCTTGCTTTAAGTGTTCTGTTTTCATTTCTTCAAATTACAAAAATGTCATTTTAAAAAATTATATAAAAACAATGACAAGTAATAAAAAAAATTAACATGAAATTTTAATAGTAAAAAATAAAATTTTTCTTAATTAAACGTGAATATAAAATTTTAAAATATTTCTCTTAAATTGATTACTTTAATTTTCTTAATTTTGATTTGTGTATTTCAGAATTTTACTTTTGTGTTATTATAAAGAAATATTGCATTAAGTCATTCTCACTATAAATATGAATTTGATTTTCCTTGACACAACTAAAATCTTACTTGAACGATAACTCTTTCCAAAAACATTTTTTGACGTTCATGGGTTAGTTAAATAGCTGGGATTAAGTAAAATTACTTACTATTTAAGCATGTGCAATGATTCTTTAAGTGGACATTTAGTCATTTACTAGCAGTCTTTGTAATAATTTTTCAGGTAGGATTCTACTAGAAGTCCATATATTATTGGTGTTTTGCTTGGTAATTATTGAAGATGTGTCCCCGTTCTACATTTTTTATATATAAAAAATATTATCCTCTAAAAACTTAATTATCATGAGAAAGTTTTGTTTCCAACTATAAAGGTGATTTTTTTTTATTATCACCTATTTATAAACTAACAATTCAAAGAATTTGTTATGTTTAAATTACATTTTATTTCCTTTAGTTCAATATAAAAAAAGTTTTATTTCCACATTATTTTTCTAAGAATATTAAAACCTTTTTCCTGCCAAACATCTCCTAAAGGTCCACGAAATAATAAAAAAAATGGTCACGTGAAGGACTCTGGCTGGAAATACGGAATGCCACCGGGTAGGCACTAGAAGCTGAAAAAACATTATATAATATAACTGAAAAACAAAATAAACGAAAAGTATAGACCAAATCATGTTTTGGACATATTTGTATTTTTGAACTTTCTTTTCTGCATCCCTAATGATATGTGACTCCTTCAATTATAGTGTCTCGATTTTTCAACTAAATCAGTACTTTGTGCTATAAACCAGAATCTTGCTGATCAAATGAATAAGAAAGGAAGTTGAATGAGGGATGCATATCATTAACAAGATGATCTATTGGCTCCTCTTGTTTCATTCATCAAAAGATCCACTAATTATTCTGTCCAATATTCTACATGCACCATCAATTTAATTAATTACCGCCCACGGAATAAATTTATAAATATGAATTGTTTCTTCTCCTTCCATTATTCTTGTTGGTCACCTTAAATATTAAGTTTCACAGTAGCAAATAACTAGTAAACCTCACATATAACTGTTGAATTAAAAATAGTAATTAAGAAAAGTGTAACAGAAATCTACCAAATCATCACGCCCACGCCTTTTCTACTTTGCTAGTTGGATGATAGTGGTCTCTAATTGACAAAATAAGTATATGGACAAAATATTATGGGCCAATATGTTGGCACCATGTTTTTTCTTTTGTCTTAATTGAACCATCTTTGTGTGATGCACCATTTTTTTTGCTCTGAGTTGCCTTGTCCCTTTTTATTCTTTTTTGGTCCTAATTACTTTTCCCTTCTCCCCCATCGTTGATTTCCATTTCTATGTGTTGGCCGGTGGCATCTTCTTTTTATTTATTTTGAAGCTGCATTCAGGTCTGCTATTCCATCCCGTTGTAACTTCAACAATGTAAAGGAACAAAGGAAAAGATTTAAAGTGTGGATCGAGGAGGATATAAATGAAATTAACTCTGCATCAAAAGAACAGAGAGGACAATTTTAATACCCAAAGAGTAATCCACATCAATATTCCAATCATGTTGTATGCAATTGGAAGAGAGCTAGGGACTTTTAGTTGATGTGAAAACTACTAACTAGAAGTGTTGGGTTTGTGAGTATGTAAAGACTCTCATCTTTGCTTTTTTGTTCAACTTCTTTTTCAGTCGGCATGTCAACATTTTTCAATCAAAGTTGTGACTTTGTTATCCTAAAGGCATATTCTTTATAGGCAATCCTAATTAAGAAGTATGATCATATATTAAATTTGAGTACATCTCTGTTATGAGTTTAAACTTTGATTTGTCACGTTAAAAGTCTCATATATATATTTTTTTAGAGACAATTTTGATTGAGAGATATAATCAAACATTAAATATGAACACATATTTTAACTAAAATTTACTTAGATTTGTCATGTTACGAGAATTAATTACTTATTTATACATAATTTATGTAGGTATTGATTATCCAAGTTGTGACTTTAATTAAATAGTAAAACCTTTTTTTAGTAAAGTGACATGTATAATCGGACTTTACTTGAGTCAGCATCCTTGACTAAATGTTTCTCATCATTCTTTGTCGAGTATCTTTATTGTAACAAGAGCCATGAGATAAGATCGATGCTCATTTAAGTTTTTCTGGATCAGTGTGTTCAAAGAAGTGAAAGCATATATATGATGAAACAGTCAATGGACATGGATTCCCATATCCCATCACAATTGGTCGTTTCCACTACTTGGATTCTAATTTGTAATGTCAAAAGGACAAAGTTCAACGCCGAAAGTCAGTCTTGTAATGAACATATATGAAAAGCAGATATTGTATTTTTATAATTTCATTGGGATATACTATTTTGTCCGTCCATGACAACACTTTACCTCACAGTTTTTGTATGTTATCCCTTCTTCATATATTCTACTTAACGTAATGTGTCTACTTCAAGTGATTTGATTTGGGTCATGGAAATTCAATAAGTTCCATTCCTAGCTATATACTGCACTTGTGTTGATACTCCTACTCTACTTGTGATTTCAAGTCCTTTTCTTTCTTTATTGTAAAAGATTTCTTTCTGGCCTCATGCAACATGTGAAGACAAAGTTGTCAAGTAGTAGGACCAGCTGAAAAAAAGATCTTATCAAAAAAACCAATCAGAGAATTAACTCACCCAAGATATATATATTCCTCACCTCAACTTGCAGTCTACATAAATGTCTTTTTTATGTTTTGCATTTCTGTAAAGTACATCCCAAAAAGAGGTATATAGAAAAAGGGGTTGGGGTTGAGGTTGAGAGAGAAAGAGAGAGAGATCTTCTTGTGATGGGTTGGGTATCTCGTATTTGTTTTGTTTCTTTGCTTCAGCTTTTAGTTAGTTAAGATATGGTTGATCATATGAAAAGACTTTCTCAATGGAATTCAAAGCAAGTTGTTGCGGTGACAGTGAGAATTCAACCAAGTACTACTTACTACTCACTGACACAAGATGGGTTGGTTCAGTTGTCTGCTCAACTTTGTGAGGTCCACACACCACACACTTCATTTTATTTTTTGTGCATGTATTGCACTTGCACAGATATCTCTTTTTCCTGTTTCCATTTGTCACTTTGCCAAGAAAATTATGAAGCTATCGTGTCGAATATCAAAGGATATCAATGAGTGCATAAAATATGTAAATCATTGGCTAACCTTAATATATATTTTTTTCTTAATCAAATAGAAGAAATGGAGACTGTCAATGATGAGGTGAGATCAAAGTTCTCTTGGGTACATCCTATGTTTTTTATAATAGATTTTTGTATGATTTCATTTCCTATAGTTTATGAATGTAGAAATCAGAATGTCATTATCTGTGCAACTAAGTATAATTAATAAGAGAACAAACATTCTGAAAGTATATATGAACTCAGTTTAGTCGCCATATTAGCATTTTTTTAAGGAAAAAATTATTGATAAACATTAAGCACAGTGCAAGAAGTATTTTAATCCAAATACAACATTGTCACAGTTACATTCATAGAGAATGACAAAAACAAGTTACAGGTTAGTTCACCAATAAAAAAGAATCATTGAGTGTTATCTCTGTTGGCCTTAAATCATATCCACGATCTAACCTTTATCAAGTTCATACCACCATCAAAGTCAAAAGGAATACCCTGATTAACTTCTGTGATTAATGATATGCACCGCGATTAGCTTCTGAGGTTGAACTCGTAACTTGGAAGTGTAGGAGTAAATCATTGTATCCATTTGGGCTTAAGGAGTTCTTTAACATATTTGGGCCTGAACTTATTTCATATTTGGGATCTAACTTCCCGCACTCCTACTATTGTTTTCAGCACTTCCCATTACATATGCAAAATTGCATTCTGGAATGGTCTTTTCATAATGCAATAAGAAGTGCAGGAAACAATAATGGGATTACAGAAAGTAACAGGCGTGATTTGGAAATGGTCTAAACGGAAAGGCCCAGTTATGCTAAAGGGCCCAAGATTAGATGGGGATCGAGATCACATAATAATTGCATCTGTTCAAATGGTTTCCCTTTGCTCTGACTACAATGACATGAAAACGTTGAGAAGGTGTGAGAGATTTTGTGATTGTTACGGCATCCATATCAGGAAATTATCAGTTATTTCTGAGGCCAAACCAGAATCCTCAAAGGTTGAAAATGTTGTTCACATGGATCGCGTGTCAAATTTGCACCATCTTTTGCAGTTATGTACGAAAACAAGATCATCCATGGGAGGAAGAGCATGCCATGCTCAGATTATTCGCATCGGCTTGGAAATGGACATATTAACGTCAAATATGCTGATTAACATGTACTCAAAATGTTCTTTAGTTGACAGTGCTCGCAAAAAGTTCGATGAAATACCAGTGAAAAGCTTAGTTTCGTGGAATACAGTGATTGGAGCATTACCCAGAATGCAGAGGATCGGGAAGCTCTAAAACTTTTGATTCGAATGCAAAGAGAGGGAACACCATTCAATGAATTTACCATTTCCAGTGTTCTATGCAACTGTGCCTTCAAATGTGCTATACTTGAGTGCATGCTTTTTCAATTAAGGCTGCCATAGATTCAAATTGTTTTGTTTGAACTGCTTTACTCCATGTCTATGCTAAGTGCTCTTCAATAAAAGATGCAAGTCAGATGTTTGAGAGTATGCCTGAAAAGAACGCTGTTAGGTGGAGTTCAATGATGGCGGGATATGTGCAAAATGGTTTTCATGAGGAGGCCTTGCTACTTTTTCACAATGCTCAGGTGATGGGTTTTGATCAGGACCCATTTATGATATCATCTGCTGTCAGTGCTTGCGCAGGCCTGGCAACTTTGATTGAAGGGAAGCAAGTACATGCCATGTCACATAAGTCTGGATTTTGTTCAAACATTTATGTTGCTTCCTCCCTTATAGACATGTATGCCAAATGTGGCTGCATAAGAGAAGCTTACCTTGTGTTTCAAGGTGTCATGGAGGTTAGGAGCATTGTTTTGTGGAACGCGATGATTTCTGGGTTCGCTAGACACGCTCGGGCACTGGAGGCTATGATCTTATTTGAAAAAATGCAGCCAAGAGGCTTCTTTCCTGATGATGTAACATATGTATCTGTACTAAATGCATGCAGTCATATGGTTTTGCATGAAGAAGGACAGAAGTATTTGATCTTATGGCCAGACAGCACAATCTTTCACCTGAGTGTCCTTCACTACTCATGTATGATTGATATTCTTGGTCGAGCAGGACTGGTTCAAAAGGCTTATGACTTGATAGGAAGAATGTCATTTAATACAACTAGTTCTATGTGGGATTCACTTCTAGCCTCTTGTAAAATTTATGGCAATATTGAGTTTGCTGAGATTGCTGCCCAGCATCTGTTTGAAATGGAGCCTAACAATGCAGGAAACCACATTTTGTTAGCAAATATATATGCAGCCAATAAAAATTGGGATGAAGTTGCAAGAGCAAGGAAGCTTCTCAGAGAGACTGATGTTAGGAAGGAGAGGGGTACAAGTTGGACTTGAAATTTAAGAATAAAATTCATTCATTTACTGTTGGTGAGAGAAATCATCCACAAATAGATGATATTTATGCTAAGTTGGATAATTTGGTGGTAGAGTTGAGGAAGTTGAATTAGAAGGTTGATACCAATAATGACCTGCACGACGTCCAAGAGAGCAGGAAACATATGCTTTTGAGGCACCACAGTGAGAAGCTTGCCATTACCTTTGGATTGATATGTTTGCCTAGTGATATACCAATAGGATTATAAAAAATCTCAGAATTTGTGGTGATTGCCACACTTTTATGAAACTTGTATCCCAGTTTGCAAACAGGGAGATTATTGTTCGAGATACAAACCGTTTTCACCACTTTAACGATGGATTATATTTTTGTGGAGAGTTTTGGTGAGTTTTGATATATATTATTAACTCCAACTAATGTGAGTTTTATGTTTTACTTTCATTTCTGCAACCTTAAACCATATTTGAGTGACTTTGACTTGTTTTGGTAATCACCTATCCATGTTTTATAGGACATGGGAACTTTTTGCTGACGCAAATGGTTGATTTCAGTTTGTCGAAAAGTGCGAAGGGAGAAGTATGCGTTGGGAACTGCGTTTGGTGCACAACACTGATTCACGTCGAATTTGTTAAAAAACACAGAAGTATTAGTTACTCCACACTTGATGCACATACACTGCATGGTAACGCGTAATCTTGGAAATTAGATTTGTTCTTTTATATTAAGTTGGCCTTTTAAGAGGGCACGATGGTAATAGTCAACTGGCGTTTTGAATATTAGCTTGTATTTTTTAATAATAGTATGGACAATTCACCTTTGACAATTCACAATTAAGAGCAAATTACCCCAAATCGGTAAACGAAATCCTGTGTGGGGGAAAACTTCAAATAATTCATTAATATTCTTTAAACTCTAGCCATTGAGAAACAGGTTGCAGAAAATTAGAAAAGCACCATCACTATCAACGATGAAGTTACGCAGGTTTTATATATTATAATTATAATCTAACAAAACAAGTATAATTGTGCATGTTATTAAAATTAAATTTAAAATAGCATTGAATTATCTATATTTTTAATATTTGGAACTTAACGGTGAGAATTACATTATGACATCCTCAGCTGATCTTTTAGACCTTTAGCGGAAGCTTCAATAGAAGTAAAATCCAAATTCAGCGTTTTGAAAGATAGCTTCACACTACAAGTCCAAGAGGGGCCAAACAAAAGAGAAATAGAGAAATGCCTTATATATACAGTGACTTTCTGATACTGTACAAATTACAAAATAATTCCAACAAAGGGGATCATTAGAAGCAGTAGATATGAGGGTGCATCAAAAGATCTAATTTTCATGATCTTGGCGGCTACATCTTCATTCTAAATGAAGCTCTTTAAAAATCTGCCACAAGTAAACATGCCGATAAATATACATTAGAAACCTTTATTAGTGTAAATTTATATTGTGTGCAAAGTAAAAAAAAAAAAAAAAAAACCGTTCGGAAAATTCAAGTCCGGTAAAAAAATTTAAAGTACGATGTAGCTTCAAAAAACACTATTTATAATGTTTAGAGCTCAGTACAAGATAAATTGCTTCTCCGTCATAGCTGCGATGATCATTCCAATTTAGTGGATAGGCCTATTGCGAGGCATCCACACTCGTCTACCCTTGTTTCAACCATTTGATTGGTTTTAATAGAAAAAAATAAATGTCCAAAAGCAACTATTTATTCCCATTCACGTTTTTTAATTTTCATCAGTTATCAATTTTCAATATTTTCATTCCAAAAGAGTAATTGATCAATGATACAAGAGAACAAATAAACCTTCCACCATATTCCGAAGAAAAGTGAAACTCGACCACAAAACTTAAATCCATTATAGCAAATAAAGTGGATATTATACTATCATTAGATCTGGTATTTGCGCATCATCACTATGTTATATATAAGTTGTCAATGTTAAACTTATTCATTAGTGTAAAAGTTCACAGTTGTGAACCCATAAAGTAATTCTTATATAAGACAATAGCAATACAGGTTTACAAACAGATATAATATTAGAACAAATTATCGACCTTCAGAATTCCCAATTAGGCTAACAAACCGTTAAAATGGAACTAAATGCTTCTTTCCATACATGCATACATAAGAAGAGACAGCGTACCTTTAACACAATCCCGTGTTACTAAAATCACTATGCTCTGCTACTGTAGCTGTAGCTTCCGAGGCAGGAGAACTACAAAAGAAGGTAGTTAATGCTTAGTTTCAGACAACTAATATATTCAACTTCATAAATTTCAAGAGTTACCTTCTGCTATATTACAAAAACTTTGAGGAGGAAATATCGTTTCTGGGTCCATTTTCTGGGAAGAAACAATCAGAGACAGGCTATGCTTGCTGCAGAAAGCAACCACACAATGTTTCAGAAAAATGGATAAGCTAAAATTTCACCGAATTTCTATCATCAACCAGTGAATATAAAAAATCACCAGACCGCAGTAATCTGATTACTAACAGAAAGTTTAAGGCAATATATATGCTTGGTGGCAACCGCTTACTGTCGTTAGAGCTTTTATTTAATTTATTTTCCTTCTTTCAGTTTGAATAAAGAAGGCCCACATATACTATGAAGGGTTTCAAACCCCCAGACATCAAATTAAAGAATGGCGTTATAAAACAGTAAGCTCCAAAAACTTGAAGTCACAAACCTTGCCCATGAAGGGATAAACTTATTATTTGGCAGGTCATCCTCGTCTTCGTCTTCATCATCTGAACCTCTATATGGAGAGATCTCATATGACTGCTCTTGAAGTGAGTCTTTTATGATCAAGTCATCATCTTCAGCGGCTTTAATCAAATTGTCCATTACCTATAAACACATTGGTTCTATTAGAATGGCTAGAAAACAAGTATATCATGCATCGTTAGAAGAGCACTTATTTTCATACAGCAAGAAAATATTACTCCTAACCTCGAGCAAAGTACTATGAAATTCTGCAAAATATGAATATTAACGACAACATAGAAGAGGGCCATAGAAAATTGTATTACCTGTCCATTATTAGCACAATCATTCACAAATTCCGAATATTCAGGATGTGGTTCTTTTGTTTTATCATTTGCCGAATCCCTCATGGCCAACGGTTCGGTTTCAGAAATTTTCTCCATATTGCATTCTCTTTTGTCTTGCACTGGCATATTCTTCTGATTTTCTCTTTCATCCATAATTTTCTTATTTTCTAGGACTTCACCCTAGACCAGACATCCCATGTATTAGCATTTTCCTAAAAGAAGAGAGAGAGAGAGGGAGGGAAAATTATTTTACCGTAGCTCGGCGTTGTATTTTTATTTCTTCCTTCTTGGCCTGTATCTTCTCATGCTCTTGCTGCTGCTTCTTTATGTCATTAACTCGCTTCCTTTTTTTTTCTTTCTCCTTTTTTTCTTCATCTTCCCTCTGCCGCTTCTTTGCTGCCATTTGTGCCTCCTTTTTCTTTCGTTCTTCCTCTTTCTTTTTCTTCTGCAGCTCCAGCTCCAACCTTTCCCGCTCAATTCGCAACACCTCTTTCTTCATCTTGCGCTCGTTCTCTTTTTTTTCAGCCATACGCTTGGCAGCCTCAGCTGCTTCCAGGGCTTTCACTTTGATGTCTCTCTTGCCTACGAGTTATAACTTCAAACGGTAAGGTTCAAATAACTATTAAAGTGAATGACCATTTGTATTAACATGCCACAAGATGAACTTCAGTCTCCAAGAAGCCAAATTTTATAATAGAAAATATATATCTTAAAGTCACTCAATAGCTAATATCAGTTACCTGTAACAACTGCTGCCGCTTGTTTTTGTTGAACTAATGGAATAAAGGAAGAAACGTTGGATACAATATTGTTAATGGAGCCTTGTTTCATACTATCTTTTCCAGATAACTTTGGCCTACTGGGCCTTTTGCAAACTGATTCAGCAGTCCTCTTGACACCATTCGCTCCAAGAGATATATTATGGTTCTCCTTCCCCTTTCTTGTGAATCTTTTCCTATTGCCATCCTGCTTGTCAAGCTTACGTTTTACCTTATTGCAAGTCCCACTGAGGTTAAACTCTGTGCTTAAAATATCTTCACGTCCACATGTTAATATATCATCTTGTAAAACTGATGTAGAGGGGTTTACATTATCTACAATCTCAGCTAGGGGTTCTCTTATATTTGAGCCAGCCATTCCTTCGGAATCAATGCCCCTTTGGAATGTACCAGCAATCTCATCCACATTTTCATTTTCTTCAGTAATGCAGGGAAGGTCTAGTTTTAAACTCTTACGCTTTCCTGAACTGCCTAAGTTTGAATTAATTCGATCCCAAAGAGTTTGAACTGAAGAAGTGTACTGTCCCTTGCAATTTGGTTGGCAATCAGAAAGGGACCTCGGGCTTCCATCGCTTAGAGAAAGGGAAGTCCTTATACCTAAGCCCTCCAGAAGTCCATTAGGTAAAGACTGATAGGGCTCTGGTATATTATGCAACTTATATGGGGTTAAAGAATTGCAAGATGAAGAATGCATGAACCTAGATTTACCAAGGGATGTATAATCTATTGAGTTACTTGGAAGATCTATCTCTTCCAAATCCATCTTTTCCAAATCCATCTCTTCCAAATCCACTTGATCTCCAGCAATGCATGGCTGTGCATTATCTGCCTGCATAATAAACCCTTCAAGCTCTGGCATAGTCTCATCTGTACCAACCAAATCCAAGCATTGCATTCCTGGAGAAGCAGACATTCCATCTGAGAATTTAGCATTTCCTCCTGCATAAACTCTTCTACTTGAAGTGCTTCGTTCAAGATGTTCTGCACATTCCTGTCCACAACTAACCTGATGATGCCACAACTCCACCTTCTCATCCATGGTGCATCCCATCGTTGAGTCAATACTAAAACCTGATGTTTTTGCCACTGCCAACAGAAGGGTGTCTTCACTTCTGTCTCTTCCATCCAAGATACAGCTCTGCCAACAGGAAAACATTTAAACAGTTTATTCAGAACGTTTTAAATGAAAAGGCAACTTTTACAGCTCTAAACCACTCATACATCTGTATATTTACTTTCCTGCATAGTAAGATATTGCAAAATTTTCAGATACATGTGTTGTTCTGGCTGAATACAACATATGTTAACACAAGCCACTGACAAACAAAGAGATCCAGCAAAACATCTGAGAACTTGAGGTCTAACTTTTTTGTTAAAATAGTAAACTTATTTTATAGTTCTGGCTAATACAATGTATGTTAAAACAAGTCACTGACAAATCCAGCAAAACATCTCAGATCTCGAAGTCTAAATTTTTTGTTAAATAAATAGTAAACCTCATTTTTTACCTGAAACTTTATTATTCACAACCCAGTAAGTTAGTAGTTTGTGCCTTTCTGCCCATTCACCAATTTCTCTTAAGTATATCACTGTTCAAACAATTCAATTATTCAAGTTTTCTGATATTCGTAGAAGGAAAGGTAATGCATGCTAAACAGTGTTAAATATGCATGTACAAAAACAACAACCAATCCATGGATCAGACAATGCCATAGTGTTCTATACTTACATGTAAAGAAAGAAACCCCAGATTAAAGAACCAATGTGAAATTATATCAGTAGCTTTCTAGAGTTAAGTTTTAAATTTATCTTTCCTTTTTGAATATCAGCTTACCTAAAATATTCTTACATTTGTAAAGATTCACTTGTATTATTAACCAACATAGGATTATCACTTTTATCTCTTATCTGTGTCTCCCTCCTCGCCCTTTTTGACAGATGGCAATCCTTTTTCACACTTTCTGCTTCCACTTCTATATAAATGTAGCATAAAACTATTATTTATCTATAGTAAGTAGCTATTGGATCATAAATTCAACTTTCCACTAGCTCATTTGCCGTGAAATGTGTCATCTACTCTCAGCCAATTTTCAAACAATAAACACTGAAATTTAGAAGAAAACAAAAGAAAAAAATTATATAAGAAATCTCAATTCAATGTATAGATGTCGCATACTAGTGTTACTGTATTGGGTTTTATCATCTCTTAGGATTTCTTCTTTTCATTTTTATTTGACTCAGTTTTTCTGTTAATTCAGGGAATATATATTTTCAGTGTTTTTTTATATAGATTTTAAAGAATAGTGCTTTTCTATTCGAATAAGGAACCTTGGATTCTTAAGCAACTGAACTCTCTTCCTACCTTACTCTTCTCTCTGTTTCTTTGTTCTGTATCCTTGATGGCTCTAATCCTAAACTGATCGTGCAAACAACATTTTGCTACATCATTTTTACTCCACAATGGCACAATTATCACTTCAGCATTTTCACTTCTCCGAATTCTAAATAGTTTCTGTTACGCTCTCTGATCTAGTCTTCCTGGGAACATCACATTGATGGAAATCTTGTTGGATTTTGAAGAAAGTTGAAATACATAATTTTCATTTCTCAAAACAAATTATATCTAAAATAGCTTTCAAAGGAGCATGTATATTGTGAATAAAATAGATCTAGTTATGTCTATGCCAAAGCAACACAGCGCAATAATTATGACAATAAAGTTCGAAGATATTAACCAAGACTCTCTGACATACAATTTGATATTGAATTATTTTATACCAACTCCGCTAGTGCAAGGTGTATAGAAAATTCATATTTAATATTTAATCCTAAAGAAAGAAATCTTACGCAGAATAATCTTAAATTTTTAAGAACGTAAAACAAAATATTGCGTACCTCTTCTTTTCTCACTTTAAGTGAGGGGTCTTCCATTGTTAGGCATTCCCCGTTGTATTGCTTTTCATCCGTTGGGATGTTATTAATAGATTGATGTCCTGTATCATCCTCTGGATCAGATGGCAAATGTTGAACTTCTAGGGCAACCTCCCGGCTGTCTTCTTCAATACTCAAGCTTCTACTCAATGGCCTCTGGTCAATAGAATCACATGGCTTTTCCAAGTGGTTTGAAGAGGCGGAGCGAAATCTCTCTGTTTCAATGTCAATCTTCCTTCTTTTATGCTGAGGACAAGAATGTTCCACATCATAAGTGAAACTTTTGGGGGAACTTCTGAAAATCTGGAAATCAGTTGAAAAGCTGGTCATTTTTCCATCACTATGCAATGTCTTATGCAACACGTCACCATCTTTACACAAGGTAATGCTATTGGGGGCCTGTTGTGCCAAACCAACATTCACATCATTCATAGGAGCAGAAAATGGGATCCCAATAGAGAAATTTGTAACACTTTCATCTGTGGATTGATGCAGATCATTTCCCATAACTGCTTCAGAAGAAGAATTTGCCAACTTAGTGCTACATTCATCATTTTCTAGTTTACTGTTTACTGAAACAAATTTTGTTGGCATAACTTCTTTTGACAAACTTCTTGATGAATTTTCACCAGCAACTTGTGAAGGACTTGAATAATACATCAACGAAGAAGTAAGAATACAGAATTCATTCTGAACCATAGGTATCTCTTTGTTTGGTGGCACGGCACTTAGTGTTGCCCTAGCTATATCTTCCTCCTTGAAGTGGCTTGCACAATATTCCATATAAGGCTCCGTTTCTCTGATTGGTACTTCCCGCATTTGCAGCGAAGGCATCTCCCCCGAAGAGTTACATTTACTTTGGCATACAGGAGAAGTTTCCTCTTCAAGTAATTTTACAAGTTCCAACGAGTTCAGAGGTTCTTCTGGTAACACTCCCTGTTGCCCCTTCAAATCAGAACTACAAATTCCAGTCACACTTGTCTCCTCTACATCATCAAAATCAAGTTGCTTAGGCATAACAGACATGATAAAATCAGCGGGCAGCTTCAAGACTGATACATTCTGCCCAACCTTAGAGATAACACAAGAAGGATCTTTTTCAACTAATACATCAAAGTCAGCATCAACTTCATCAACAATTGCAGCAGATCTGTGCTCAACATTATCAGTGGGAGGGGCGTCACACGGTATATTTTCTTGGGCATCCCAGACTTTCTCATCCACCACTGCTTCAACATTTACTGATTCTGCATGTAAAGACCCACCATAAAAATTGGAAGAACTCACTGGCCATAATGATCCTTCATTTGCCGAAGTAACGACATCCCTCGTATTTCCAGAAGTAGCTTGTGCTGCAACGTTCTCCTTGACTACAGAATTCCTGCCAATTTCTATATCTAATATTGAATACTTTGGACTTGAAGATAACCTTGTAGCATCCAGTTTGGTAGGCTGTATATTCCAAGACTTCTTACTTTGGACTTTTTCAATCTTTTCAGAACCACTTCTACTCAAATGATCTTTTGGTTTTAGTGCAGAAAAGTCAGGATCCTTTTGACTACTGAAGGTCCCAACAACAGACACCACAGGATCCTGTGAATTCTGTGGAATTAAAGGTTGAGGTAATGGCACTGATTTATCAATAGACCTTACAGAACCACCAGTCATCAAAAGATCATGCCCTGGTGATGGACAGGAACTTCTAAGTAATTTTATCATGCCATGAATGTTACTTTCTTGTTTGCTGAGGCAGGAATTGCCATCTTTAACTGTATTCCTACCACTTCCATTGTAACAATCAGAGACTTTGCTTAATTCTATTAGTTCAGCATGTGTAATTGGTTGCCTATGATCACAGAATCCAACTCCTTTGCCACTGCCCAAGGTGCTGTCAAGCTTCAACAGTTCACTGTTACATCTGGCCTGGCTAGAACTTCTAGATTTTGTTAATCTCTCATCATACACACTTTTTCCAGCTTCATTGCTCTGATAATCCCCTTTATTTGCTTCATTGACGCCACAACTTCCATTTGCAAAACAAGGTTGGTTGACTATCTCAAATGACTCATTCAAACTATTAGGCGGAGGGCCATCTTCCTTCGCTACAGAAGGACTGGCAACATTCAAAGAATTGAATTTCTGGGATGAACTTTTAGATCTTGTCATGCTGCCAGAGTACTTAGTTACACAATCACATGCTTCCGTTTCTTCCATGGAACAACTTTGGATGTTGGAATGAAAATCTTTGACCACATCGAACTCCATTGCATGTTCTGCCTCTTGAGTTGAGGGTGCAGAACCTGTAACTGTGCCAGCACAGACACCAGCATTATCATCTTCTCCTGACAATCGTCTGGGTGCTTTTGCACTATTACGTAGCTCCAGAGCCTTCTGCCTCGGCTTTGACCTTTGCAACTTTGCGAGAGACGGAGCTGGGTCGTGGTGACTGTCGGAGGCTCTTGCTTCAATCTGATTCTGAGGTGGTGATACAGCACCTGAATCCAATTCTGGAGGACCACTTGAGGCACATACAGCATAGTTGACAGAACAATCTGGCAAATTCGAAACCCCATCTCCCGTGGTACACTCCTTTTCTAAAGCACGACCTTCATTATGCAAACCAATTGGATAGTGAACACCACAGGACGCAGCATCTAGATTACTGTACACACCAGGGCAAAAAACTCTATACTGTGGTTGCGAAATTAGAACTTCGGAAACGAGATCATCTTTGCTTAACCCTGCAGAGAGAGAGTACATTATCACCAAATTAGGATCAAATTTAGCAAAGGAAAATTGGCCAAGACGTTGCGGTTCATACATAACTACAACAGAATTGCTAATTGAAACTAGCTCCCTCAAAAAATGTACGGACGAAAATTATCATTTCTAGCAAATTTCAATTCTACGAAGCCGCGAAGCGGATATTATTGTTCCTCCGTGTCATTAAAACAAAATGCGAAGCAAAAATCAGCGAGACCTGACACTGAAATCTTAATAGTCTAAAAACTGAACCGTAATCGTGAACACGCGAGAGGGAGGGTTTGTTACCTTGTGGATCTGCGTGAAGGGAAGAGTTGAAGAGCCATGGCGGAGGGGGAATTCCGTTGAGGCGGAGTTTGGGGAAAAGGTGTTGCTCCCAGAGATGGCACTGTTGTCGTGATTGGTCGATGATTCGCTTCTTTCGCTCGAAGATCTGCACGACGTGCTTCTCCATCGCCGACATTTCTTCTTCGCTTCACATCGATGAATAACGTGGTTTTGGCGCTGTTTACAATTCAAATTTTGGGATCCTGGCAGTAATTCTATTCATTGGATTGGAAATTGGAAATGGATTCATTCGATCTATGTTTGTTTGTGTTGCAGCATGTATTGGGCTTATTTGAACTTTACCGTTTGGCCCAACTTAATTTCGACCATACCCAGATCTTCACTAGGGTATTTTTTTTATATGCACTTCCGGAATTGCTTGTTGCAGTTTCCATATTGCTTCCAGAATAATCCTTCGGAAGCATGGGCATTCCAGAAGTAACATGAGAAATGCAAGTGCAAGAAGCAATTGCCTCTTCACCAATTGATGAACTTAAGTCTATTTGTCTATGAATTTCTAACGCATTCTTTTAAACATATATTTTTTATTCATTAAAATTTATTAAAAATTATAAAAATTTCTATATCATATCTTATTTAATGATTTTTTCTTTTAATTTTATAAAATTTAAATAAAAAAGTGTTTCAAACACTTTTCTTTCCTCTATTTTAAAATGGTTGATTATGAAGTATTAATTAATAAATATTATAATATTAAAATAAATTATATAAATTAGTAATATGGTAAAAAAATAGGGTAACAAAATATGGAAGACAAAACTGATTCTGTGAAAAATATATTAAATGATAAATTACTTAATACTTTTATATTTATTGGATAGATTCATTGTTTAAATAAGGGTATGGTTTTCTTAGAGAAGGAAATGATGTGGCAGATGTGTTGGCGAAAAGTAGGTGCCCTTGATTCTCCTCAACGAGACCCCTCTTGACTTACACAGTAAGTTTTTGGCAGAATTAGGCATTTGTCACCCTCGTTGTAATTAGATTTTTGTGTTTGTTTTCCTTTACTTTCTGACGTATAAAAAAAATAACGGTATGGTTGAATTTTCGGTACAAGTGTTTCAAAAGTATGTTTGTACATAAAATAAATTTTAGATCATGTATGGTGAACCCTCAAAAGTATATTGGAGAGTAAAATTTTTGTTTAAAAAATCTATTTTAGAGAAATAAGGTTTGAGATATTTTTGCAAATGTCATCATATTCTTTAGAGTCAAAGTCAAATGTCATGTATTTAATAAAATTAAGGGTTTTTTTTCAATCAGTTAAATATGCGTTGATAAAAATATTTGTTGAAGAAATCATCCTCTTAAATAAATTTTAGGACTAAAATATAGATAATACCTTGAGTTCATAAAAAAAAAGTGTGCATACATTGATAAACAACATCATTTGACCGCTAATGTAAGTATGAATGTATCTATTTATAAAATTTGAATTTCAGACCTTATCTATAAAAAACTTAAATTCTTATTACTTGCATTAATTTATTCTTGTATTGTAAAAATACACAATAGGGTGAGAATCTCATTCTCCCCCACTATTAAACATTAGACATTATCAATATTTTCTATTTTATCTTCTTTAGAGATGCATTCACATACTGCTTATGATAATAATTTATTTTAGTATCATTAATCTCAAATTACTCTTTACTTATATACTTAATCTTGTTAATCGTTTATTATTTTTAATCTACCATTTTTTATCTTCATCTTTAAATTGAATTTCAATATTTTTTTAAAAAAGTCAAGTTAAAAATAATATTATATTCTAACTTAATTTCACAATTGTCATTGTAAACCCAAGAAAACAAATTATATATTCAAAAATGTTTTATTAGAGTTCAATGACCAGTCTAAAATATTTTACATTTTCAATAAATTAAATATCATTATTATTGTAACTTATATAATTTCTCATTTGTTTATTATAATTTCTAATTATAATATAACTTATATATTTAAAAATATCTATTTACTATGAATTTTAATGATACAAAAAAATATTTATTCTTTACAATGAATAAGATATATATATATATATATATATATATATATATATATATATATATATATATATATATATATAGACACACACACTAATAAGCGTGATGTGCACGTCCTTAAGTAACGCTCCATATAAATGTTTGTCCTCGGATAATTAATTCAAAATTGTTTGAATTTAAAGTAAAATAATAATAATAATAATAATAATAACATGTATCACTTCTTTAAATAAAATAGATTGAAAAATTATTTCACCCTGAAAAGATTCAATCTAATTTAATATACAATAACTGATGGCACCGGTTACTTGAAATACTCCATACAGGAAAATATTTATTTTACAACAATAAATGTAGGATAACTGTTACTTTAAAAAAATGTAGGATAACTTTTGCTATTAATTTAAACTTTCTTATGCTGTACACTGTTAAATAATTATTCATCTTAAGTATATATTTGAGATAATTACTAAAAATTTATTAAGTTTTTTTCTTTAATACTAGGAATCAAAGACAAATAGTCACATACTTATAACAACTCACATATTCTATTAAACTAATTGAATTAGAATTACTTGCTACAAAATTTAATAATTTAAGATACGTGTCAATCTACGGTTGGGCGAGTAGTATAAAATTATTCCTTCTCCTGCCGTTTTTTTTAATTAAGTTTTCTTGTTATTTTCTTTAATTTTAGAAGAGTATTAATTACTTCAAAACAAAAAGAAGAAGAGTATTAATTAAACATGTATATGAAAAAAAACAGATATAAATAATTGTATATGAAATTAAAGATAGCATTAATTATTTGATAATCAATTAATATAGCTGCTTTTTTTTGGAAAATATAACTGCATATAAAAATGTATGTCGTAACTTGAATTTGGTTAAATAAATTGAATTTGATTTTCATTTTAAATCTTCACATCGCACGATTTTTTTTTACCTTTAATGTCATTTTGTTAAATTTCAATTAGATTCACGTTTTTCTTTAAACTAAATTGTTTTCTTTTATATTTTTTTTCTCACTTCTACATTAGGATGTATGGTGGTGTGTTTGATAAAACAAGCTAACTGCTACCTTATTGAGTTGAATCATTTGAATGTATTTAATAAAATAAGATTACGTGATAAATGTAAATTGATATAATTAGTTATTTGATTAACAAAAGTCAAAAAAATATATTGGATAAATTAATGAGGATAAAAAAAAATTGATAACGTGAATTAGATCTTATAAAAAAGAATAAACGTAACTTTTAATTTGAATCTGATATATATAAATGGAAGGAGGAGGAGTTTTCAGGCTAACTTATTTTGATAAGTTATTTGAAGTAACATGTAAAAATAAGCTAAAAACATTAAAATAAGTTTGTGTGTCAAACACAATTTAATCAAACTAGCTTATTATAAGATAATTAAATGAGCTTATAAGCTCTCCAAGTGTCTTATCAAAGAGACTCTACTTTGATGAATCATTATTTTAATCATTCAAAGATTTAAGGAATATTTTTAGAATTTAATCAAAATGTATTTGGTTCACTATTTTTTGTTCCTAATTTGTGTCGGATTTATGTTTTTAGTCTCTAATATAATTTTTCCAGGTTAAAAAGTCCTTCGACTTTTTCTATGACACAATTTTTAATCGCATTTAAATAACAACATTAAATGCTGAAACAATCTCATTGATACCCCCTTGATTTGTTGCATTTACCAAGAAGTTTAATGAAAAAAGTCACTTCTTATACTTTTTTTAATAATTTTCTTTAATCGCTCACTAACTAATTTGACAAATGAAAGATCAAAAAATTATTTATCCAATTTTTTTTACAAATAATTGTCCTATTAAACTTATTTATGATGTAATAAATCACTTGATTGTTAACATTATTATTACACCATCAACTTATATTATTATTTGACAACATATACTAAAAGTGGTAACAGAAAAAAGTTTGAAGATTTTTACTGGTCAAAATTATTAATTAGTTATTAAATATATTTTTTACACTAGTAATGTATCAAATTTGTGAGTATCTTGTTTTCTAATGTCCAATTGAATAAAAATATAAAAATGATATATAATAGCTTTCAGATAGAAGTGGATCCAATTAGAATACGGATTGAGACCGAACACGCACTTGGCGTGCTCCGAGCCCATGTTTAGTATATATAGACATGCTCGTGAATTGTTTATCATCATTCACTTCAATTTATATCAATGAAAATTCCCATTGGGTATACCCGTCGAGAGAGTAGATATTTTGAGAGATACTAGAGAATTTCCTCTCGGTTCAACACTGGATTGTACTGCAGCTGAAGATCTTTCTCTAATTGAATAAGATCGTAGTAAGGAGAACAATCTAGCTGTTGATGGACACCTTTGATTCTGTCTTCAAGCTTTTCTTTTCTCTTGAAAATGTTGCCAAACACATCATTATTGAAGATAATAGATTGCTCCTTCACCCCTTTAAGCTTAGAAAGGACATCCCCTCCAGTAAAATAAATATATAAGGAGTAAGTGTAAAATAAATAAATATATAAGATGAGAAAATAGGTGATGCACTTGTAAAATAAATTTTACATCATTATTTAATTATAAATTATTATGTATGATAAATTTATTAATTTTTATAATAATTAACTTAAAAGTTAGACTAATTATAATTTATAATTAAATGATAATATAAAATTATTATAATTCGTATGATCATTAAACTCATATAAAATCTAATTTTTCTAAAATGAGGATTTATTCTAGAAAGTAAAGTAAAGAATTATAATGATTGGTCAAAATAATAACAATTAAAATTTAAATAAATATATAACTTATTCTATACTTGCATATTTTTATTCACAAATTAAACCATTTTTTCAATCAAGAATAATAACATTTCATTTATTCTATAAAAATAAATCTCTCACGTTCTTGACCTGTGTAAATTGACTTATTAATTAGTAAAGTAATAATAAAAGATATATTTAATAACATGTTAGCAATATTATTGTCGGAAGAAGAGCTAGCTTGCAAGTTAAATGTTTGTCGGAGATGCTGATTTTCTAAAAAGTTCCCTCCCTTTTCTAACGTGGGAGCTGCCAATATAGAAGTAAAAAGAAAAAGGGAATAAAAAACATTTAGTGAGTGGCTCTTGGCCACAAAATCTTCATAATAATTGAAGTTTACACTTTCAGAAGTTAAACAATTTTATTTATTCATTGAAGTTAAACTATTTCTGAAACACAAGTTGGGGAACAATCATAGAGTTGAAAGTAGCATGTGCTTCCATGGAGCATGGCTGAGTCAATGAATGTGGTTGGGAGACATAACAGTTCACTTCCAACTATTTTGCTCTTGAGAAGTCCAATATTCGGACGACATAGATATACATAATTCCAGCTCAAGAATCACTTCTTCAGTTCTGCTACTAAAAATGAGATTTCAAAGACAATAGAGAAATTAAATTATATCCACATCTTCATCACCCAGTTATATTGGATTGATTCAAGAATATTAAGTTTCAACTGTGTACCGTGTACGTATGGAATAAAATCAATCATCATCATGTTATAAAATAAAATCAACATCATCATCAAACTTTAAGCTGGAAACTAACTAGAAAGAGACTTCCAATAATATCTATGCAAATTCCTACCAATAAAAATTTATGATACGAATGGGACAACCATACAATATGGAGAAAATTTCTCATGTAAATTCATTGATATGTAGCAAAACCAGACTGTGAAAACAAGAGCTTGAATAAAGACAATTATTCAACATAATTGATGAGTGTTTTCTCCTCAATTAGAAGGCATCTATTGGATGTAATCACTACCAAAGTACTTCTCGATTCAACAACATTTGTGTAATATAGTTATCATTCCTCTGTTATTTCACGGTGCTACAATTATTCTCTGGCGTGTTTTAAGTTCTCTAAAAGATTCATGACTTTATTTGATGAGAAATGTTATGGGCCCCCCTACAAACCTCATTCTCGAGTTTGCTAAGTGTTACTTTTTGTACAACTAAGCTATTATTTTAGGACCCATTGTCACATGGACTAATGTACAAGCATTTGTATTAAAAAAAAAAAAACAAGTGCATCGATCTCTGAATTTTCTTTATGAGATAGGTGACGCTTTGGATAAGAGGTTTCAACTCCCAAGTAAATTAAAGCCTGAAGATATCTTCATTTGGAGTCAATTTGATTGGTTGATGGAGACGGTTGGATCAAATGGTAGCTTACAACAATGCCAGCAAACAACATGCGTGTCTTCAAGAGTATTCTAGAAAACATATATAATCGGTCAATGAATTCAAAAGGATACCAAAGCTTTTTGCATTTCTTTTTTGGTAATACCAGCACTTGCGTTATATGGTCCAGAATCCCATTCTCTGAATCTCCCTGTAAATTTCATTCCACAATACAAAATCTAGCTAAAAATATAAATTAGGTAATCAATATTTGTCTTTGAATATGCAACAAACTCTGTGTAAGTACATCCAGTAACACAAGGAATTTCACTTGATTAAGGGTACGCTCGTTTAATTTTTTTAAAAAAGTCAATTGAAAAATTCATTTTATAAGAATTTATATAAAAATAATAATTTATATTTTAAAAAATAATTAATTTTATCTATGCAATAAATTAAAATAAATTTTAATATATGATTTTTATTTTTACGAGTTTCACGCCTAAAATAATCATATGAAGAGAAAAATGAAAAAAAAAATATACCTCTTAAAATCAATTTTACTTACACTTTTTATCTGTTTATTTTCTCAATTTTGCGAATTTTGTCTCTCTTTCTTCTTCTTTTTTCCGCAAATTTAATTTTCCACTAATTTAATATTCTAACAGTTTAAACTCGTAACTCTTTCACTCATATGTTCTTTTTATTTATCTTTAATCCATCAACAAGAGACTTATTCTTTTTTTTTATATGGTGAAGTTGGGATGGACTATTAGGGACAGCCCTTCATAGGGACTTATATTCTCTAACATTAAATTAAATTTTAATTATATAATAAAAATCCACTTTAACTTAGAAACGTGATTCTAAAATATAACCATATAGTCACCAACTTAATTTTAAGTCAATTCTATGTGCAGAAAAGTCAGCTGTGACGCTTGGCAAGGGGAAGGGATTGGAACTAAACCACCACTTAACATATTTATAATGCAAGTATTGGTCAACTTTGATTTGAGAGATGTTCGCATCAGAAATTGAAGAGCTATATATGTATGTAGAACTATAATTTATAAAGCATTATGCTGCCACAAAGTGGAAGAATTTATTTTTTATTAGTGGCCAACAAACATTCATGTACATTCTAAAACTATATGAAAAAATGCATTATCGTAGTTCTAATTTTCTATCCATTCACATGGGTCAGTCAACCAGCACCACTAACTTAGTAACTTGACAATATTTTCAACGTGATTCAACGGAAGAAAACGCAAAATCTAGATAGTAGAAATAAATTCAGCGGTACAAATATATTTCATTGGGAAAAGAAACTAAGAAGATGGAGAATTGCTAAGATTTTTGGGATTCGAATTGCTAGGGCATCATAAGTAACTGTGTGTTGATTGTGAAAGTATGTTATCAGTCCTTGAAGTCAGATGACAGCTTATTTATTATATCTCATGACCATAGATAGTATAAGAGGTAAAAAACAAAACAGAGCAAAGTTCCTAATAAATAGAGAGCCTAGTTTTAGATCCCAACCTCCCTTCCCTAATAAATACTTTGGGTGAGGACAAGTATGCGTGATACAACCGTTCCCTCTTTAAATCCTTCACATGAATTCACCTTCTTTCCTTCACTTATAAAATCTCCTCTACTAGCAATTATCACAGTCTTTTCTAACCACAAAGATTTCACTTGATCTACTCTACACATCTTTTTTACAATTTTATAGCATAAAGGTAAAGGTTAACGGCAGATGACCTTCCACAACTGTAAATATATAGTGGTTTAACTCCAAACGCTATTAGGGTCAAGTAGACACCGTTTCCTGGTCCAATATTAGACCTCATTGATCCGTTGTTCCTAAAAAGAATGTGCACTCAAGTCAAAGAGATATGACAATAATAAGTGTAATATTGGTTTGTGTTCTGAAACAACATGTGATTTTTCCTCGCAATTTTCATATTTTAGAAATAATTTTATTCGAGACAATGTTTGTACAAAATATAAATATCTCTCTTAATTTAACAGGATTCAAATCTT
Organism: Glycine latifolia; assembly: GCA_013407115.1. Classification (NCBI taxonomy): domain Eukaryota; kingdom Viridiplantae; phylum Streptophyta; class Magnoliopsida; order Fabales; family Fabaceae; genus Glycine; species Glycine latifolia. The sequence continues at coordinate 38,961,749 of CM023950.1, read as the reverse complement.
AGTTTGTTATGTTATAAGAGACTAATCTATTAATTAAAAACGTAAATATTTTACATAAAAATTGATCAGATTTATAGACACGTGATAATTTCGAACTGATTAATAATTTCTGTTTCACTGGACCAGTTTGCCCTTGAATAATATCTGTCATTTTAAGAGGCAGACAATGCTGAAAGAAAGTATTGTTACATTCAGTTGTTGATGGGAGCATTGAATAACATTGAATTTTACAAACCTACAAATTAAATTCACCCATGAAAGCACTTACCAGACCCCATTTCTCTGTCATATTCTATTGCCTTCCCCTTTTGCTTTAAATACATACTCCCCTTCTGATCAAATTTATTACAGGCACCAACCAAAAACGCTTCCCAAATCCCATAGAAACACAAACACCATCACATCCTCCACTCCCTCCTCACCGAGAAAAAAGAAACAAACACTAATATCCGATAGATCCAATGGGAAAGAAATCTTTGATGCTGCCCTCTCTTTTCAAAACCAAAGAACCCCCAAGAAATCAACATCATCATCATCATCATCATAATAATAATCATAATCATCCATGGCAATTCATGGCCTCTTGTGGCCACTCAAAGACCCTCTCTTTTCGAGGTGGAGATGATGACATGTTCAAGACAGTTAACTCTGTGTTCTTCGACCCTTCAGCTGAGAGCACTATTGAAACTCCAATGTCCTGGTTCACAACCTCATCTGAATCTGCAAGCATCTCAACTGAGTCAGAAGACTACTACTACTGTGATGGGGAGTCTTTGGAGATTTTGGTACGTGGTGTGAGCTCAGAGAGGCTTTTTTTCGAACCTGGGGACACAAGTTCCATCTTGGAAAAGGCCAAGGCTAGTGGTTTTCCCTTCAAAGAAAGTGTGGTCCTAGCTATGGAGTCAGAGGACCCTTATGAGGACTTCAAGAGATCAATGGAGGAGATGGTTGAGTCTCATGGAGTTAGAGATTGGGAAGGCTTGGAGGAGCTTTTAACTTGGTACTTAAGGGTCAATGATAGAAATAATCATGGGTTTATAGTGGGTGCTTTTGTTGATTTACTCTTTAGTTTAGCAGCTACTAATGGTTCTAACACTTGTTCAGATTCAACTTCATATTCTTCTGCTGTTTCTTCTTTTGCTTCTTCCCCCTTGAGTGGCCAGAATGAGATTGTTGAGCATGGGATTGGGAATGAAAATGATGGTGCGGTAACATCTTAGCATTACTGCATCAGCAGTAATTTCATATCTTCTTTTTTATATACATTTGTAGATTAGAAGAAATGCTTAGTGAGAATATTAATTAAATTAACTCCTCATGATCATGTGTTGCATATACATTCATGTTCTTGTTGCGATTGTTTGTTTTACACGTTTACTTGCAGTATTTGTCCAGAGCATAAATGAAAGGCTGGTTCTTACTCGTTTTTCATAAACACATATCAAGGGGTGAGGGAGCCATCTGTCATGTATCACATGGTTGCCGGGTTTCTGAACGTGACATTACACAATACTTATTAATGAATATTGCTGAATCTGAAATTTGTCTCTCTCTTATTTAGTATGTATTTATATTATTGGAATTTATAGTTATTATTGATTTATTCTATATTTTTAATTAACAAAGTCTTGTACAATTGAGAAATAATTGTATCGTGCTAATATTTAAAATTCAATTCTTAGTTGTGTTTAAAGAGTAAATATCATTAAAAAGGGATTAAAAAATACTAACAAGTTTTTTTTTATTTACTAACAAGTATTGTTGATCTGCACTAAATAATTTTTTTTTATAATTATTAGTATTTAAGTAAATTATATTTATTCACTTTACTTAATTCATGTGGATTGTGAAACAAAAATGACATAGATACTAACATAATGAATCACTAGGATCAGTCTAATGGTGAAGAGTTTGGAATAATATGCGTTAGATTCTAAAATTAAATCTCAGAATGATTATTTGTTATAAAAAAAAATACTAACATAATGTGCATAAAAAAATTGCAAATTAAAATTAGTATATTTTGATAATTCGTTAGCTGAAATGATAACTTATTTGACATAAAAAAATTCCCCAAATCATCACCACTTTCATGATAAGAGGATAAAAATATATCTTAATATTATTGACTTATAGTTTTAAGAATTCAAAGCTTTCAAGTTATTGATGAACTTTAATTTCAAACAAATTTACTCATTTTGAACAAGGAAATATTCTTAATTACGAAACCAGAATGTGATCTTGCCTAGCCAGCTCGATTCATAATTAAGGAGTTTATTGGATTAGAATTTTAAAAGATTATTTTAGCATTAATTTTTTTGTTAATTTTAATGAATATGTAGGAATATTATCTTTTATTAGATTTATTTACAATATTTTTATGATGATTTGAATTTTAATAAATGTATATCCTATGAATTTAAAGGATTTGAAATGACTTTATGAATTTATAAGATTTGAAAAAATTATGTAAATTTTTTAAAACACGTTCAAAAAGAGTTACTGAAACAAATAATAAGAAATAATGAGATTTGGATAAAAAAGTAAGATCAATCTATTTTTTTAATCTTTTAATAATTATATTGATTCTATTTTTTTGTCATCTTATACTAACCTTTATTGTAATAATATCTTCTCATTCTCAAATTTGGATTTAAATAATAGATTTAAAATTATACATTAGTTTATGTTTTTTTAATTACTATAATTATTCTATGATAAATCTAATGACATATTTAAATAATGTGTAATAATAAGCATATACTAAAAGGAAGTAGTAAGGGTGAAAAATTGGTAAGAGAAATATTGAGTTATGTGGATGACGAAATTAAGAATGACCGTCACAAAAATATTGCATTAAGTAGGTGATGAATATAGTCAGTATAAGAAAATCATGATTAGTCTTAATACTTAAGACAAACATTAATTTAATTTAAAAATCAAAGAAAAAAGAGTACATGGGAGGAAAAGTATATTTGACATTTTTTATTAAAAAAGAATAAAAGAAATATATACAACACACATACATCTTGAAAAATGTTAAAGAAAAAAAGAGGATGTGTGTGATGAGAAAAAATAAAGTATGATAAGAAATAGAAAAAAAAAAGACTAACAAAATCTCAAAGATTTTGGTGAGATTGTTTGATAAATGTTTTATACTAAAAAATATGATGAAATTCATCAAAATGTTTCTTAAAAAATAATTTATGAAAAAATGTATATTTTTTAATACCAAAATATTTTTTATAAATTATAAAAAATTCTAATGGAATATCACTTATTTTTGTTGTCTTTCTTGAAAAAATATTTAAAAATATTAATTAAATACTACAAGACTTAATTATATTATTTAAAAATCTTAATTGAATACCACAAAAAAAAATTTATAAAAAAAATCTTTTAAAATCCCTTAAAATCATAATCCAATACACTCCAAATATTTTATATATTAACAAATGAAAATTTTTCCACTAAAAGAAAAACAAATGAAAAATTTCTAGCACTCTTTTTTGGAAAATAGGCTTTCTTAAAAAAAGGTTTAGAACGTGATTATTTACTTGTAGAAAATTTTAAAAAGAAAGTTTTAGGAAAATTCTAATCAATACTTTGATTAAGAAATTAAAAGGATGACAATTTTTGTTGGGATGCATAAAGTTACATTATTCATAACTTTTTTTATGTTTTTATTTATTTATAATTTTTATAATAAATATTTTTTAAAATTTCTAAATTAATATCTTAAGTATACTCATTAGTGAGATCCAAATTTTCATACTTATTAAATCTTAATTTGATAATACGAAACAGTAATTGGTCCATTGAAAGTAATCACCATTCTGGTTAATTTTAAAGTTAACTTTTACTTCTCAGTTAATGCTTAATTTCACGGGGGTTTAAGATGCTTCATCAGCTCGATGTGGGTACGGTAAAAGAAGAGGAGGTGGAATTTTTCAATTTTCAGAAATATACCAAATTTTGAGGCAACTGGTAAGACTTATGAGTTTCTTTTTAAGTTTTTAATAAGAAAAACACTTTTTTGAATCAATAAGAAAAACATTTAATAATGGAGAGTTGGTCCACCGCTGGAATTGGTGTAGGTTATTTGTTTGGTTGGTCTTAACTCTAAACTCGTAAAGGAGAATTCAATTCTCACTCGTTTTTTTCTCTCTTCATATTTCTTGCTCTTTTTTTTTCATTCTGAAAATTAATTTCGTAAAATAGGAACGGACCGTTGAAGGCTTGAAGCAACCAGAAACAGGGGTTTGGGCATTGATGAAGCACCTTTTGTAATTTTAAAGCAGGAAAAAGCTACTTTTTATTATTTACAGTAATTTATTAAAAGGGGGGTGATAAACATAGTTAAATTAATGTAATTTCATAAGCAAATGTAGTTATTTTGTTAAAAGTTATGATCAGGTTCAATCTAGCATGTAAGGATGTTACTCGTCTCGTCCAATATTTTTCATGTGCAAGCTGACGAAGACAAATGTTTTTGCGTTGAGTAAATTACACTGACCGGTATTGTGAAAATACAAAAACATCTTTTAATTTCTTAACCAGTAACGGTGTTAGTGTAATATAGACAGAAATATTAGTGTCATCTTTTTAAACATTAAAAGATTGTTGATATAACACTTAACAGAATGTCAGAACAAAGAGCTAATATAGAAATAAAAAAAAATGTTATATGTAATTTTAAAAAAGTTTATACTAAAGATATATTTCAATCAATAGTTAGAAATTAAGAGAGTGCAAATCTATTTCAATAATTTTTTTACACTAAAGATATATTAGCTAAATCTATTTTTTTTACATATGTATTTTTTTTATACTAAAGATATATTTCAATCAATAGTTAGAAATTAAATCAATATAGGCATAGAGATCATTAATGTGAATATTGTATCTTCTAATAAATTATTTTTGATACATATAACTAAGAGTTAAAATTCACAAAAAAACAAACATCTAAAATATACTTAAAAAATCTAGATATCAATCATATGTATTGAAATTTGTTGGCGAGGATGATAAATGTTAGTAATATATTTCCTTCTTTCTTTTTTATAAGAAACCAAACTTATTTCATACTTAATAATATTTTTTTTTATACAAAAGGGAGTTAACTTTATTAAATTGTATTATTTATAATATAAAAAATATTTTTTCCTTAAACTATCCTTAATTGATATTTGATATTAAGCACAAACCCCGTATTATATATGAAAGATACTTTAAAAATAATTTCATTAAATAACATAAAAATAATTAATTTTTGTTTATAAAAGAAAATGTAGAGAGTATTGTTTGACAAAAAAAGAGAAAAAGTTTAATAATTATATACTATCAATCAATCAAATATAAATTATTGTTAGGATAAAATATGTTTAACAAAGATAGAGAGACTATACATTTAAAGTTTTTTTAAGTAATTGTTATAAACTAATTATTTTAAACAATTATTTAATAACAAAGACAACAAAGTTTTTAATTTCTCTATCTCTCTATATATATCAAAATTTTAATAAATATTTTAAATTTAATAATATATTTTAATGAATATAGACTTAATATAAATATACTTAAATAAAAAGTCAAAGGTTCAATAAATATATAAAATACTTTTTAAAATTGAATTAATATACTCTATAATTTATTAATATTATTTATGTTAATTTTTTATTATGTTTAATAAAAAAAAAGTCAATGCTAAAGAAGAAAAACAATCTTTTTAGTTAAATATTTGTATGGATATAGACTATTTTTAAAAGATAATAAAATATTAATTTTTATGTATAATTTAATATATATTAGTATTATTTATTAAAACATTAACAATAAATTTTTAGGTAATACTTTTTTAACTCAATTAATGAATTTTTCATGTTTATATAATTAAATAAAATGGTCAAAGTGTTAATAATATATTATATTTTTAGATATAATAGATACACTATGTCATTAAAGTATTACTTCATAATATTATTTATTTATTTATTTTAACTATATATTATATTTATCAAATACAAAAACTAATGCTAAATGTATATAAACAATATAACAGAGTTTTAAATGTATATTTTCTTTATTAATTATGTATCATATTTATTTATTTATTACATTATTTAAAAATATTTTTAGTAAAATATTTATAGAAACAATATAATAGAATTTTAAATGTATATTATATATATATATATATATATATATATATTAAAAAATAAGAAATTGTTTTCTGTTTAATAAATATTTTTAATATATATAGAGAGAGAGACTTAAATAAAAAGTTAAAGATTTATTATTGACAAAAACTACTCTTTATTAGATTTTATTTATCTTTTGATTGAAATTTGGATTAGTTAGAACTTTGTTTCTCTAATCAACTCAAGGGTTAAGATAAAAAATAATATAAAAAGTCAAAATATTTCAAAAAATATATAATATACTTTTTAAAATTGAATTAATACACTCTATTATTTATTAATATTATTTAGTTAATTATTTATTATGATAAATACAAAAAATGAATGCTAACGAAGGAAAATAATATTTTTAGTTAAGTATTTATATAAATATAGAATATTTTTAAAAGATAATTAAAATATTAAATTTTTAATGTATATTTTAATATATGTTAGTATTATTTATTAAAAAAGTAACAATAATTTTTTATGTAATTAATTTTTTGACTAAATTTAATGAATTTTTTAATGTATATAGAATTAAATAAAAATTCAAGATTTTAAAAACATATATAACAGGATTTTAAATGTGCATTTTATTATATATATATATATATATATATATGTATATGTTGAAAATTAATAATTAATTTTCATTTAATAAATATTTTAAAGATATACAGACTTAAATAAAAATTCAATGGTTTAATAAATATATTATATACTTTTTAAAATTTAATTAATATATTCTATTATTTATTAATATTATTTATGTAAATTATTTATTATGATAAATACAAAAAATTAATGCTAAAGAAGGAAACGAATATATTTAGTTAAATATTTATATAAATATAGGCTATTTTTTTAAGATAAAAAAATATTGAATTTTTAATGTATATTTTAATATATGTTAGTATTATTTATTAAAACATTAACAATAATTTTTAAGGTAATTATGTTTTTACTAAACTTAATGAATTTTTTAATGTATGTAGAATTAAATAAAAATATTTTTTTTTGATAACATATATTATATTTTTTAGATTTAATAAATACACTATGTTATGAAAATGTTATTTCATAATTTTATTTATTTATTTTAAATATATATTATATTTATTAAATACAGAAAATAATGCTAAACGCATATAAATAATATAACATAATTTTAAAAATACAATATATATTTATTAAATATTTGACTTATATTCAGTTTATATATATATATATTAAAAATTAAATTAAAAATATTGGTAAACAAATTTAAGAACACAGGGTCATCTTCGCAAAATGACTACCAGAATCATCGGTTTAAGTTCTTTCTTGGGAATTATCTGTATTGTTTTTCTTTTAACTTCAAGTAATAAACTTGGATGTCTTTAGTTATTTATTTTTTGTTTAAAAGTTAATTTGGAAATTATAAATTTTATTTTTCATTAACTTACAGATTGAGAGAAAATAGAAAGAAAAAGTGTGGGTGGAAAGAGATAAATGAAAGGGCGAGAGTGAGAACTTGTCGACATGGAAATCAAAGTGTTAAAAGAAGATAAACAAAATTGATATTTTTTTAAAAAAGTCCATTCACTATTTTTTTTTATAAATATATTAAAAGTATTCCTTTTTGTATTAAAAAGTATTCCTTTAATTTTATCCTAACACGTTCTTATTAAATAAAGTGACTGAGGGCCTTTTTTTCAGCTTTTCAAAATTTTCAGAAATAGAAAAAATCCAAAATCTTATTGAGAAATGGCAATGGAGTCTGCAAGGAGTTTGTGAAGAATATTGTCTGAATGTCTGCCTGTCTCTACAATACCTGAGAATGAGTGCCGAGTACAGAGGCCGGTAAAATGTCAAATTTATGAATGAGATTGATTAAATTTTAGAAGAAATAATTTTAAAATAAGTGTTTTTTTAAAAACAAATATGATTTATTTTTTAAAGTAAACAAAAATTTATTTATTTTAAACAAAAGCAGTTAAGACGAATATATAAAAAAATAAAAAAAATTAAACAAACTCATCCTATGTCAATGTGCATATAACTTCCCTTTTTTCTTCATGTTTTTATCTTTTATTATTATTTTATGAAGGAAAAAAGAAGCTCTTGGGCCCAAATTAGCCCAAATAAATGCTTTACCGGTTTAATTGAAATACAAATATTCGTGTTAGTTGGTTGGATTCGTTTTTTTTTTGGGTTTCGCTTTCCTGCTTGTCAGGGTACTGGCTTCAAGCTTGGTTTAGGCTGCTTATGCTTAGTATACTGTTGGGCCACTTAGTCTTGAGCTTTGTTTTCCTGCATGGGCCTGCTATGGCCCGGCTATGGCCCGGTTCCTTTTTGTATTGTTGATAAACAATTTATTATATTCCTGTCAGTTTAAGACAGGTATCCCGAGATGTTTATTGTCATAATAAAACTGGCAAACATGAAACTTTGAATTGAGGTTAACACAATTACTCTTTTTCATTCTTACTATCAATCTCATTTTTGGTTCCATGAATTCTTCCCAACATATTAACCTTCCCATCAAATAATTGTCACATTATCAAGTTAGGTGCATACAATTTTAAACTCAAACATCATATGAATGAAATTTACACTTTAATAAATAACATAATTTGAATTGTGAAATAGACATTATGAAAAGTTAGGTGCATACAATTTTAAATTGTCTAATTTAATTATATATGCTGTTTATTCAAAAAAAGTAGTCCCCACTAATAAGAATCCTATTTTTTTTTTTAAATGTCACTTTCAAAGGCAAGGAATAAACATGATTTTTTTTAAATATTTGTTGCTAACATTATTAAGATATTGTTTAAACTTCTTTATAAATATTTATTCAAAAAATAAAAAAGTAAAATGAATTAAACCTCTTGTCTCTTAAGTTAAAAAATTTACTTTATGTACTTCAACTTTATAAATTCTCTTTTTTAACTTCTTTATAAGTTGAGGTAAGTAAGTCAATTATGTACTTCAACTTTTGTAAATTCTCTATTTTAACTTTTTAGAGTATGTTTGGATAGAGTATTTCAAAATTTCAGGGAATTTGAAATTTAGAGAAATTAAAATGCATCAATTAAAATTCTTTCATTTTCAAAATTTTGTCTTTGGATAAAAAAATTAAATTTCTTCATTTTTAAAATGTTGAACCTCGTACACAAAAATGGGCGTGAGGTGGGTGTTGTTGGAGTAACGGAGGTCAGAGTATTCGTGGGTAATGGAAACAGAACAAAGAATGGTGTAGTGAGAGCTTCTATAAAAGAAGAGAATTTCAATTTCCCACCTTTTAGAAGAGAATTCAAATTCCACATTTTTAGTTGTTTAAAATTCTGTTTTAAAATTTCAAAATTTTAAATTCTTCATGTAAAAAATATCCAAACAGTGAATTTTAAATTAAATAATTTCAAATTCTCTGGTAAATTACTTTCTCCAATTAAAATTCTCCATCCAAACACACTCTTAAGAAAATTGAGGTAAGTAAGTCAATTTTAACTTATAGAAGATTTTTTTTACTTTTTATTTTCTTCTTTTATAGTGTTTATGGAAAAAAAATACAAAAGACTCAAGATTAGTTATCCGAGTTTAGTTCAACCATTTTATGATTAAATGCTTGGATTTAAATTATTGATTTTTCTCTCTCTCTTTTTGTTATAACTACTATTCTAATTTATACAATAATGTTTACTTTTATATAATTAAAATATATAAAATAAATATTTTAATAAATAAATTATATTTATAATTAAAATTTATAATAAATAAAAAATTGAATAAATAAAGTATGTTTTAAATTTATGATAAGTAATTATATTGTAGTATTTAGACAAACATATTCTTTAAAGACTCTACTACTGTTTATTAAAAAAAAAATACTCTACTACTGTATATGGTAGTAGTAGACAAACATGAAAGGAAATTAAATTTTGTTATATCCTCCAGTGGAGCCTACAATCTAGACTATCTAAGATGTCTGCTTAAAGTTTCGAAAAACTCGTGGCTCCTTGTTAAAAAGTCAGAAATATGAATGGATTCCAAATCTTTAATACACATCACATGCATATAATTACTTTCTCTTAGTTTGGAATTTTTGTTGGTTTTAAAATATTTGTTTCTTTAATTTATATTCTTTCACGAATTACTTACGAGTTTTCCGTTGAAGTAAATAACTTTTATATTGTGACAAAAAATTTGTGATATTTTTATTTTATAAATAAACACACATATACAAGCATTACTTAAACTTTTGACCAGTCAATACATAATAAATAATATTTTATAATTTTTCACGGCTATATATGTAATGTAGATCTATACATGCACAATGATTAAACTCAAAGTCGATTCCCTTGTTTTCCTTTTTCCTTGTAGCGAATGTGCTTTGATTCCCTTGTTTTCAAAGCTTTGATCGGTGAAGGAGTAAGTACATGCAAAAAGTCATGCTCAAAGTAATGAATGCTTCAACAGTTCAACTTGAGCGTGTGTGTTTGTAAGAAAATGTGCTATTGTTTTTCTTTTATAGGATCGTGCCCCATAATCCCATCGTTTGTAGCATGAGACAATTTGCATTAGACATGTATAATTTGCACTCAAGTCCATCAAACATTTAAGCCGAAACAATGAGTAATACAACTTTAAAAATAGAATTTAATTTCCATATGTTATTGTAAAAAAATTATTTTATCAACAAATTAAAAACTATAATAATATAACTGTTAAGATAATTATTAAAAATTAATAAAATAATCATACATACCAAATTGTGATTAAAAAATAATGCAAATTCTTTTTAAAATATTAATATATTGACTATTTTCTCTTAAAAATATTACCTTACATTTGAGTTGATAAAAAAGATACTATATTTAATTCACAGAATATTAATATAATTATTTTATTTTATACAACGGCAGCATCAAAATCAGAACCTACAATCATTTATGTTTATGATTTTGTAAGAAAACTATTGAAAACAAGTAATTATTTTTCCTAAAAATATTTTGCTGAGCATGCTATAAAATCACAAATGTAAAGATTGATACAATTCGTAGTAAAATGGAAAGAATAAGATAAATTTTTATCTAAAAACAATAAGATATTTCAAACTTATTTTTGAAGTCACTGTTTTCGGAAAGAAAGCTTGCGCCGTGCTAAAAAGACACACATCAAGCCCCAAAGATACTTGTTTGTTTCCCCTCTTCCCTTTGTATCTTTGCTACTTTTCTTCATGCTCAAAGAAAAGGAAGGAAATCTTTGTAAGGAAGGAGGCCTGCGTCAGTATCCACCCCCAAAGATGTAATCTTGTGCATCAGTATCCACCCCAAATCATTCATAAAGTCATAACGGGATAAAAGGCCTTTGCAAAAGTGGAGGTTGGGGATTAATGCGATTAAAGCCTTATAAAGTCCCGCAAAGAAGCTTAATCCATACATTATTGATGAGCATAATTATAGGGACGTAGCTTACAAATCTGTATTGAAAAAATGTTTGAAGGACACCTATTAATTTATCTAACAGAGAGATAAATATATATATGATTTGACGAAAAAAATAAAAAAAATATTAATAAAATGTTTGTATTAGATTAGGATTTCTTAATTTTCCTGCTATTTTTTTCTTGTCTTATTTCTGTAATTACCCATAGGGATTTGTCAAACCCCTACTATATATTGTACCTTTTACATGATTGCAATATATCCATTCAGAAAAAGAAGAGGATAATTTTGATGTAGAAGAAAAGAAATTACTTCGACTTCCCTTCACCATTTGGATAAGCCTTTCTCTGCAGTTTTAGTTTTCCTCCTCGATCGATCTTTATTATTATTTAGCCGCAATGCCTGGATAGGACTAGTAAGCAAGGCAAGGCAAAGAATGTGAGTGACTGAGGGAGGGAGAATAGAATTGGAAAGGGAGAGAGACAAACAACAAAACAAAACAATCTCTCTCATCCATCTCCTCATCTACTCACTATCTATCAATTCATAAACTACAGCAACTCCATTCTCTTCCTTCCTTCCAAATAAACTTAAACCCTCCAAAAAACCCCACCCACAAAGCAACTTACTAATTTTCCATCCTAGAATAATTACCCGACCATTACTATTATAAATCTAGTTATTATAAAAACCCTTCCTATTTCTCCCAAATTTTGGAGCTTCCTTCCTAAGTAATTGTGCATTCAAGAGGAAAACATCATCCCAAACCAAGCATCATTATACAACACAAAAAAACAGACAAAACAAACCCCCCCCCCAACCCCAACCCCAAACTCATAATCATAATTGTTTGTTCCTTGAAAGAACAATGCTCCCCATCACCTGCATTCTTTTTATGTGCCTTTTAAGTTCCTTCTCACCCCCAATCAACGCTGTTCTCAACCTCAACCTCACCCTCACCCTGCCCCACCAACACCCTCACCCCGAATCCGTCGTCCACGATCTCCAACGGTAACAACCCACATTATACACTACTACAGTACTACTTCTCTTAACCCCTTAAAACACACTACTAAAAAGTTAAGCATTTTTTTTTTTTTTGCAGGAAGGTGAATGCCTCACTACGGAGAAGGGGAATGCTGTCAAAGGACCAACAACAAGGCATGTCTTCGTGTCTGACCGGAAACCCCATCGACGACTGCTGGCGGTGCGACCCAAACTGGGCGGCGGAGCGCCAGAAGCTGGCGGAATGCGGCCTCGGGTTCGGAAAATACTCCATGGGCGGCAAAGGCGGGCAGATCTACATCGTGACGGACTCCTCCGACCGCGACCCTGCCAACCCCGTTCCGGGCACCCTCCGCCACGCCGTCATCCAAGACGAGCCACTCTGGATCGTCTTCGCCGCCGACATGACCATCAACCTAAAACACGAGCTCATCTTCAACAGCTACAAGACCCTAGACGGCCGCGGTGCCAATGTCCAAGTCACCGGGCACGGCTGCATCACGCTCCAGTACGTCTCCAACATCATCATCCACAACATCCACGTTCACCACTGCACTCCCTCCGGGAACACCAACATACGCGCCAGTCCAACGCACGTAGGGTGGAGAGGCAAATCGGACGGTGATGGGATTTCGATTTTTGGGTCGCGGAAGATCTGGATCGACCATTGCTCGCTGTCTTATTGTACGGACGGCTTGATCGATGCTATTATGGGGTCCACTGAGATTACTATTTCGAATAGTCATTTTGCGCACCATGATGAGGTGATGCTTCTTGGACACGATGATAAGTACTTGGCGGATAGGGGTATGCAGGTTACCATCGCGTTTAATCACTTCGGTGAGGGTTTGGTGCAGCGCATGCCACGATGCAGGCTCGGTTATATCCACGTCGTTAATAATGACTTCACGCAGTGGAGGATGTATGCTATCGGCGGTAGCGCTAACCCCACCATCAACAGCCAGGGTAACCGTTACACAGCTCCCGGAGACCCTGATGCCAAGGAGGTCAAATGTTTATTTCTTTATTTTTTTTATTAGGCTTGCTGGATCTCATGTTGTAGTCGCGTGGGTGGCGCGTGTGGTGGAATTATTAATAATGAGTGTGACAATGGCAGGTGACGAAGCGCGTGGACACAGACGATAGAGAGTGGAGTAGTTGGAATTGGAGGACGGAAGGGGACATAATGGTAAATGGAGCGTTCTTTGTACCGTCGGGTGCGGGGCAGAGTGCCCAGTACGCAGAGGCCACCAGTGTCCAAGCCAAATCCGCTGTGCAAATTGACCAGCTCACTATGTACTCTGGTGTCTTCGGTGATCCTAGGTATTCTTGTTATTAATTATTAATTATATTATTATATAGTATTCTTGTTATAATGTTAGTATTTATTCCTTTATTCCTTTGTGTGGTGCCTTTTTAATTGAATTCTCAAATCGAATCATCTTGAGCCTGCCCCTACTCCCAACGGACATTACCTGTCTTCCCAACTGTCCTTAGAAAGGGTAATCTCGTCTTTTCAATGTTATTTATTTACGGAAATGTCCCTTCGTGTGTTTGACCTGACCCGCATGCCCCCCGCAATTGTTAAAGTACGCACTGCAGCAAAATGCCAACTGTGCAGTACAAGTTGTTCCGATTCTCATCGGTTGGTGTTCTGTGAAAAGCTGTGTGGGATATTAGTAATATGTTTTTTACGTGCTTCCACTTTCATGTCTTGTTTCCTAAACATGGGTTTATGCTAAAACTCACTTTACTAGGTTGGGTAATTGAATTATTATAGGGGATACAAAGTTACAAACGGAGTACCACAAGATTGGGATTAGTGATGTTAATCAATAATTTAGAAAAATCGGGGGAAAGTGGGGGCTTTTTGGGCGTTGCACGTGATCGTGAGGACATTGGGAAAGGGGAATCTCTAGCTCATGGCCCAACAGCAGGCAACAGCCTTATTTACAGTTCATTTGTCTTCATTCATCTTTTTTCTTGCATGCACGAGATTAGATAAAATCTTTTTTCTTTTCTATTTTTTTGGGGAGGGAAGATTTTGAAAGCAGACAACTTCGTTTTGATCCCCCAATGGAATTTGGATTTGTTGGTGGGGTTTGTGTTGTGGTTGTTATAAACCCCTCTTGGCCCATGCTATCTCAAACTCTCAAAAATCATTTTAGAATTGGAAGTGTAGTTCACAAAATGTCATTCATATCTAATAATGAAATTATTTAAGAAGAAAATAAAGTAAGGGCCAAAAACGGGTGCTGTCTGGATGGAACCTCAGAAGTAGAAGAGATTCCCCACGTCGGATGAAAACTAGGGTTGAAAAGGGGGGCCAAAAAGGAATGAAGTGTAGGGTTGAAAACTAGGGTTTGAACCCCCACGTCGGATGTTTCGGCTCTCAAATTATATTCCTTTGTATCTGCTTTCCAGCAAGTATGAGTGGGACCTTGTTGCACAGTATGATAATAACGTGTTTTGGAGCACTTTTGGGCCCATTTCTGATTCGACACATACCAGTCACAACTCACGCACCAAAGGAGCAACTCAATCATAATTGGGAAAGCCACTCTCCTCTCCTCTCTTATTAACTTGCTCTTACTGTCACCACCGTTATTAACCTTGCTGTTTAGTCCATACTAGTACATGACTAATCAACTCTAGAGTCCATTCATTCATTATCTTAGTGTAACAACCGTTCTCTAGGACAGTTATTGAAGATCTGCTGCTACTTTGCAACAATGGCCCTACATCTAATTTGAATTGTCAATGCCTAGTGGCTCTTGTTTAGCACTAGTAGCCACTACCCGCAGTCTACCCTACCCTCATTGCAATGTCAATCAACTTCATACAATGAGAGAAATGTTAGCAACACATTACCTTGATTTATTTTTTGTATTGGGAATTTCAATATATTGTAGCTCTCACTTTTTATTTAACAAACTCCACTCATGAATTTTTAGTTTCTAATAAATTTCTAACTAATAATAAAAAATGTGTTACTAGTACTTCTCTGGACAAGATTCAGAATATGTTTGTTACTGGAGTGACTGACTGTCCTCTGAGCCAAGAAATGCTAACAATACATTAAATTTTTTCTAGTATACTTACCAAATACTAATAGGCAGTAAAACTCACCTCATTTGGTTAGTTCTACATTAATTTCACTCAATAATAGTGTCAAAAAGAGAAAAATGTTGCTAGTTAATTAATAGCATCTGCCTTATGAATTTCAAACTACTACCTAAACTAATTTATTTCGAATTTGTCTTCTTTGCCTTAATTTGTTGAATCTGGTCAGCTATGTTTCTTTACACAAGTGCATCTTATCTCCTGCTCTTTTCTATGGATATTTTGACTCATTCTCCCATGGTTAAAGGCTCATCTTTCTTACGTCTGAGATCCACTCACTTATTCCTACTCTCGTCACCGTTTAATTAATTGCAATTAAGGCGGCAAGAATTATGCATTGACACTCTTGAAAGGATCACTTACTCTTTAGGTGTTCATGTCATGACTCATGAGTCATGGGAGGCTACCTCCCCCAACAAATTAATATTATTATTAATAATAATCAAATTACCTGATAATGTACCTTTTCTTCAATTTGAAGCCAATATGAAGGATGATGATGTGATGTTGTAATAAAGGATCTAAACAAGATATTTGTCTTTGTCTTTCCTTCAATTTGAAGCTAATGCTTTTTCACTTTTGTTGTTAGCTCAAGGTTTACATCATTTTATTAAACAGGGATAATGGGGATTTATATCCCGGTTTCAACGGCGGTGGGACCGTGACCGGAGCCACCAGCAAAGGCAACACTGAGGGGTCCAGCAGTGTCGATGGGGACTTCGTCGGGATGATATTCAGAGGTAGCAGCAGCAGCAGCCAAGCAGCGCCTCCATCACCTTCTTCATCCATTGTATTTGTTTCTATCTTTTTGTCTCTTTTAATTATTTTTCTTTTGGACACTACCAACAACCATACCTTTCTATTATCATTACTATGATCACACAATTGGGAAAGGGGAAAAACAAAAGAACTCCCTTTGATGCCAAAAATATTATCAAAAGCAAAAGAATGATCAAAAGTTTCTAAAATTTGTTTTTAAATTTAGAAACTAGGAATCGTGTTTAGGTATGTACACAGCTCTTCAAAGTTATTATTAAAATCTAAATAGAGCTAGGTGCACTATGATTGCTCATTGCCTCAAATGTATAGTTTAATGTATGTATTTAATTCAGTTTGCTTCTTTTTGATCCGGTTCATTCACTGTGTATACTCACTCTAACTCGATGAGCTTTAATTTAAACCATTTTAATTTTATAAGCGCAAACTCGCTGTCTAAAATGTTTATTTTAATTTGCACTCATCATATAAATTTAAATTTAATAAGATGAAACTGCATTGAGACAAAAACGAAAATAACGCCTCATTTGTATGAATATTGAATTAAGCAGGGTGAAATTCTTTGATTAACTAAGAGAAAGTACAATTCAACTCTAGACATGGATTTTTTTTATTTTTTTTAGCTGGCCTTTTCCCGATTTGATTTGAAAACAACGGGTAATTAGATAGGATCTGAGTGAATGAAGTTCTGATCCCTCTTTTTATTAAATTTTAATGTTTTTCTTTCTAAGTAATAATAAAGTGTTTAACATGACCTGTCTCATATCATAAAGAAATTCTCAAACCGTCCAATTCTAAAGAACCTTCCTATCTGCATGTGGATATCTAGGGGAAGTAACATAACTCGAAAATACGGTCTCTTTGCCTCATCTTTTGGCACCATTCCATTCATACAATATCTATCTAAAAATAATAATGACAATAACAATTCAAGTACCTATAAAATAATCAGTTTTTATGTAGTGCTGATAAATAAAGATCTACATCATCAAATAATACAAGCAATCAACTCGAGGAAAAAAAATAAATGCTTATATAATCTGCGAGGAATAAGGGCGGTGCATCACCTCTTATTTATTTTTTCAATCTTTAATTTTATTTTAAAAAAATGCATTTTGTTCCTATAATAATACGATGGCAAGAAAGATAGAGAGACGAGTAAAAATATATAAGATATAGTACAGTGAAGTGAGTTCTAATATTTTAAAACTATTTTGTTCTGATATTTCCACCCATCTTATCAAACAAGAGATTAAATATATAGCAACCCAAAACGTTGAGGTATAAAGTATTTCTTAATTATTATTTTTTGGTACAATTGAAGTATGTGGTTCTTTTTTATTTTAGGAGAGTATTTTGAGAAATGAGCATACTAAAAAAATAAAATAAATGAGAGATAAAGATTATATGACAAGTCAAATATAGTATCAATTATTTGATATTAAAATAACTAAACTACTTTATTAATTTTAAGTCTAAATTAAATATAAACAACTACATTTTAAAATTTCATTAATATACAAACAAACTTGTCGATATACAACAACACTTTTTTTTTGTTCAAGAACACTTGTTGCTCATAAATGTTTTATCTTAACTACGTTATAGTGCATGTTCTCCTAGGGCCTAGCTTGATCTTAGTTTTCAATCCACATTTATATTTAGACTATCCTAAACTCTTCGGTCAACCTCAAGTCGATTGCAGTCAAGCTCAAACTCCAAACTAAACACTTTGCTCTTGAATCGACTTCAAGTTGATTGCGGGCCAAGGTCAGAATCTAGACCGGACACGTAACTCTTGGGTTGACCTTAAATCCATCACGACACAAACCCAATGTCTTGGTTGTGGCAATTTTATTATGCGAAAGCAAAATTTGCAATGTTTTACAAATGGGGGACAAAGTTTGCGAAAAAAATTTAGGAACAAAATCTGCAACAATGTCAAACTTTGGAAAAAAAAAACATTTAAGCCTAAAATTTACTTAAATATTGAGGAAGATGTGCAAGAATCCGTAGATGTTATTATCGACCGATCATTAGGACATTAAATATTACTACTATACATGCTAGTTTGTCTGCAAACTACTAACTTGATGCAAAACAGGAAGACCCAACGGAATTTACCGTCTGGAGTATGATTCATGTAAAATTGTAAATGCTCCCTGAGGCTCGTGTTGTTCGCTTAAGTATGGAACAAGACAATCTCTTCTTACTATGAATATTAGTTCACCAAAAAAGCAGTACCAACTGCACCATTTTTCCATACATTGAACGAATTTGGTGTATCAAATGACAAAATAATTGAAGAAAAATACATCTTTGTATTTACAATTGACAAGATGACATTGGGTATATAGAATGGACCAAAAGGCAGGGAGCGATAGATCAAAGAACTGTAACCCTTGCTCAGTAAGAAACTAGACCCACAAACTTGTTAATTTGCATGTATACTGTTCACTACGCCGTGTAATTAAAATCATTTTTTCTATCCATTACTCTAAGGGTAAAAGACGTTAAGGAATTATTAAAAAGAATGCCCTTAGGGCAATGGCTAGTAAAAAAAATTTAATTGATATAAAATTATAATTTCTTCTGAATATTAGTTCACCCCCAAATTAGGGATATGTAACCCCAAATTCAGAAGAACTTTCAGCACAGCCACCAATGTGCAAAGAAGAGTTGCAAGCTCAATACCTTACTTAACCAACATCCCTCACGGCTTGTGCAGCCACTGCCTCCAATTTCTTCCATGTTAACTCCCTCTTCTCTTCCAACTCTCTAGCCCTGGCTTCCTTCTCTAAGTATTGTTTTTGACACTCTTCAAACAATTCGGCATCCATCTCCAGAAACATCTTCCTCACATTGGCTGTTAGCCCATGCACTGCTCGGTTCCAATGGCTTTTCAAGTTATTTTCCAAAGCTTCAAAGATTACTGGCAATATAACATTTCGATTTTGGGATAATATACTTATAATCTGCTCATTGTTCCACAAGTAAAGTGCTCGTTCGGCAACCTGCCATGATGGATAAAACAATTGTCAGATAGAGCAATCAACATAGACTAAAGCAACATTTTCCTTTACTACCACCAAAGGACGGGATTTATCATTTATCAAAGATTGATACTATATAATACAGAATAAAATCTGACCACCACAATGCATAACCAATTAAACTAGATCCAAATTCAAAAGGCCCTAGACACAATTTTCCAAGGGGGCCCCTAACTAAATGCACCCAATCATCATACATATAAAAAGCTTAGATAGCACTATCTGAAATAGCATCCCCATGAGTGAGAGAGAGGACTTGAAATCTCAGCCACGTCATAGAAGCTTAGTATTTCCTGACAGACAAAGAAAACCAGTTCATTTAATATTGCAGCCCATGTCACACATTTGCTAAAACATAATCAGCGTATGCTCCAGGAACCAATGGAACCTAAAACACAAAGGAACAAAAAGACACAATGAATAAACCTTTTCTTAATCTCCCTCATATATTGATGATGATATGCTATTAATTTTGTGTGCTTGTTTACATGTGATTTTCAACAAAAAAGAACTCTCAAATATAGAGATGTAACAGCCCATCATAAGCTTTTAGGCCTTCAAATCCATAATGGGATTGGAACTAAACTTAGCATGCTAACTTTATGCATTAAGACTTAAGATTTCTCTCAACCCATCTTTTTACTGTGATACTACCCATGTTGTTGAGATTTCACATCCACTATAGATATGACCAATGTAGTCCTTATAAGGTTTGGACAATTTTTACTTTTCAAGTCAGTTTTGTGGGAGTTGAGTTAAGTCCAAAGTCCAAATTCTAAAATGATATTAGTGTCTATCCCAAATTTGTTATTGGGTCACCCTGTTTTGTTTAAATTCAATATGTCAAATCCTAGGCCTGAGGAGTGTGTTGAGATCCCACACCAACTAGAGGCACAACAATATAGTCCTTATAAGGCTTGGAAAATTCTTATGTAAGAAGCCAGTTTTGTAGGGTAAATTAGGTTCTAAGTCCAAATTCTAAGACATACTATATCCTAGCCCCCCCTTGTCACTTTTCATGCCATAAATGTATGACTATTTCCACTTTTTGGTCCCAATTTTTCCTCCACTTCAAATCTAAATCCAAATGGAAGCAATCATCAACGGATATCTTTTATGAGAAGTAACATCTCAAATGCAGTTCCACTTTCCTAAGCTAATAGTAATAATAATGATCATGATTATGCCCAGACATGCAATGAAAAAAAAAGATTCAAAATTTGAATATGACTCCATGTATTGCTTATTTACGTTTTCATATACTAGGATTGTTAAAGTAAACAGACATGTTAAGTTTCCTAGCCAAAGTTTCAGAAGGAAAGGAAAAGGACAGTAGGCAGTGATAATTATCCCAACATCCAAACAACCATATAAAACCCCACTCAAGTACATGTTTTCCAACGAAAGTAAAAAAGATGAATATAATCCACAAGAATTTATCAGTTTAGAGTACAAGTAATCTCAACAAAAGAAAACATTTATTCTGAAGCTAAGAATATCACGTCCATAAATGCTAGGCACAAACCATCACTACAAGTTAAGTTAGCTGAATGTGGTAAATAGACAAACCTGAAAGTGAGGACTGTTAAGGCAGCGTCCAATCTGCCTGAAAAGAGAGACTATGCACTGTACAAACTCAGGATATTGAATTGCTTCAATAACCTCTTCCAATTCTGCAAGAAAAAGCACTTCCTTTTGGCAATTCGTGACAGGCCAGTACTTCAACATCCCCTTAATCACAGGATCAGCCAGCCTGTTGTCTTTCTCAACAAACTGAACCACGCAATAAGACAGTTGTTGGTTATAAGAGGAAAAAGTTTTTGGCTTGTGAAGCGGTATAAGAGTCCGAATCAAAAACAGCTTGTGCTCCTCTTTCATTGGCAATGCAAAACCATTGATAATACTTCCCAGAATCTCCAGCAACTCGGCAATACCATTATGCCTCTGCGTTTCAAATATAAACCGATAGAACACATTGTTGATGGCTGTCCTTATGAAGGGCCTGTGCACCATGAACTTGCCATAAATGCGGTGAAGAATGGCCTTCAAATACTCGCGCTCGCGCTGGTCCTCGGAGTCAAATAACTCAATGAGCTTCAAGACAAATATGTGGTCAATGTAGCGCTTGGAAGTCTTGATATCAGTCTTGGGCGACACAATGTAATGCAAAAGGATTTGATACACAAGCTGCAAATGCGGCCACGATGGTTCCAGATATTTGTCATCGTCTTCGGGATCCACATTCTGTGTGTTGCGAGATGATGGAGGGAAACAACGGAAAATGTTAACGGAGACCATGGTCATCAAGTCTTCTTGATTTTCGGTGAATCCGAAGGAGCCTGATAGGATGATTTCGACGAGCTCCTCGAGCGTTTGGCGCTTAGTTTCCTTCTCGTAAACGTACTTGAGGATATCTGAGAAATCGCACAAGAAGCAACACACTTGGATTTTGCGGAGGAACAGCGCCGGCCGCTCGGAAACGTCGACGTCTCGCAGTGGCGGTAGTGACTCGATTGCGGTTGGGTTGGGAAGAAGAGACGACGGTGAAGGGTTTTGAGAATCGGAATTGACGGTGGCGGAACGAGACGCATGTTTGACGACTACTTCGTAGAATTGTTGTCCGTTTTCGGGGAATTCGAGTTTGGAGCATTTCTTGTGGGCGAGCTTTATGATCTTGTTGAACATTTTGGGGGAAATTATTACGACAAAGGAAATTGGAAGGATTGAATGAATGAATCTGGCAACGATCAAGAAGCCCTAGAAATTGGGAGATAACGGAAATTGGAATGGACGAACCCGAAGCAGCCCTAATGGTGCGGCTTCAGGATTGGATTGGGGGAAACGGCGAATCATGTAGCACGTAATAAACCAAGAAGAAGAGGAAAATGACTCGCGTTCAACCGTTCTTCACTGACATCGATCAATATAACGACCAGAACAGAACAGAATGTGCAAAATTGTAAACCGGAAAAATTATATGTTTCGGACGCGCCAAAATTTGAGGGGAGGCAGATGGATTATTATATATTTATTATGTGGCCAAAGCCCAAACTTTACTGCCCAAAAGATTAGATAAGAGCCTGAAAATTATTTTATTTGCCATAAACTGTGAATAAAAAAATCAATATTTGTTTTATATATCATGCTCAGAAATTTCATTTAGTATTCTTTAGATTGATAAAGTTTTTGCTTTTTTAAATTGAAGTTGTAAACCACCACAACACTATAAATGAACGTGTGGGCGGCTTATTTAAAATATTAAGTTTGTTTTATTTATTGTTTAGAGTATTTTTAGAAGTTGCAAAATACAAGCCTTCATATATGAACTTTATTGCTTCATGGACGTGATTCGGATCCTCCATATGCATTTTTCCTGCTCGATAAACAACCCTTCTCAATGAGATTTTTTGATGCCTAGGAGACTAAAACACTACTTAAGTACCGGTAACTAGGCTATGTTTGGATTGATGAAAAGAGATAGAATGAAATGGATTAAAATGGAATGAGATGGAGTGGAATATAATGAAATAAAATTCCAATTCTATTGTTTGGATATATTATAATAGAATGGTTGTTTAAAAATTAAAATAAAAGAGTAAATAATTATTTTATTCTCATGTTATCTTAATTTGAAAAGAAAAGAAATATTATCTCTAATCTCTAACAATCTCCTTTAGCCATAGATGAAGAGAAGTTTTTATTTTTGAAAAAATAAAAAATAAACGGCCATTCTTCAAAATCTCATCTATTTATTTATGCTTCCTGTGTTTTTTGTTTATTGAAGTTGCTTAATCACTCTCAATATCATCTTTGCTTGCTTGCAATCCATGTCAAATGTATCAAATTTTCATATTAAATCTACGTAACTTCCACGGTTTTTGGTTGTCAAGTGTGTGTGATGCAAGTTAGAGAGGAATGGGAGGAAGAATAAGAATGCACACAAAACAAAAACACTGAAAAATATAACTGTCATAAATGAGAGGGCAAGCCACAACATGGAGCAAAATCATCATGTTGAGATAGAAAAAAATGTAGCTTCCATTGCATACACCCCAATTTGGAGGGGAAGGAAAACCTAAAATTGATCGGATTGGATGGAATGGGTTTCATCACTTTTCATTCTCTTCCATTGTTTATTTTTCAATACAGAAAATAGACCTTAATCCCACTCCATTCCATCTTCCACCAATCCAAACATTACTTATAATTAAGGTCATTATAGTAATCTTCTAACTGAATCTTTCCTAATAGTCATTGCATCATTTGCATGTCATTTGTGTCATGTCTAGTAGTATTGGAGATACTTCTACTTCTACCACTTTAGTCACCACAAAAAAATATATGAATTTTCTAAACAAAACAACATTCGCTTTTAAACATTCAATATTATCAATACAACCATTAGCATGGATAATTTTTTTTTATAATTTCATTTAATGTCAAAATACGAAAAAGAAATTTTGTAAGAATTCAGCATTCAACAAACATTATAAAATTTACAAGAACTAAAATGTTCTGGCATGCTATAAAGGTTAATATCGTACTTGTATTTTTATTTTATTTTTTATATTGGGGGAAGAAACCAAAACACCTTGAAAAATCTGTTGAGGAATGGACATTAAGAAGTTATCCTTGGCTAATTTATCTGTCACTTGATTCCCTCTTCAAGAGAAGCAAGCTGCTTGATACAGTTAACAATGGAGAAGCTAATGGCATTAAAGGAATCTGACTCCGTGATAATCCTTTGGAAACCTTGCTGTCTCAACCATGGCTCCGCTTCAGTGATAGAACAGGTTCCAATACAAACTGAAAAGGCAGAAACAAAGTTACCCAGGTGGTCTCGCAAAACTCCTACGCAACCTATGAGATACTCCACTAACAACTCAATCAACGTTCATCTTCACCCAACCATGGTTGGGTCGATGCCACATGATTCCTTCTGTATGACACGGCGTCAGCTGCTCTAGTACAAGAGATCTTAGCATGAGATATGGAATAAACACTTCCATTAATATCGACCATTTTTCATTGATTGAAGACAAGTCGTTTCAGGCTCTACAGATAGCTTCAAACGCTAGACCAAAAGTTAGGGAGATCACTCCCTATCACATCGGTTACAGTTGAATCAACCGTTGCTGCAAGTTGCCTCGGAACCGGTTGTAGATATCTCCTACCACGTTCATTATTTATCTACAAGACCTTCCAACAAAGCATTTTTATACACTCAAGAGTCAGCACCTCCCCAATGCCAAATAATATTAAATAAACTCGATATTCTAAATGCACAACATAAAAAAGCCCCATTAAAAACCCGTTGCAAATGATGAGAGCTTAATACCCCTTGCAACAATATTTGTTATTTTAAATCTCGTGAAGGGAAAAAATAATGGCTGGAAGAACTTATTCCCCCATAGATAAGTACATATCACTCGACAACTCAGAATCTAATCTGACTTTCCATCAAGATACCGAGTAAAATAAAATCAAAATAACTCAGGGTTTATTGAATCCTGTTTTACAAAGCCGCCGTCAATTTTGATGTTCGGGCATCGGAAATTACCATTGTCGAATATTCCTGTGATTCTATTTCCAACATAAACAAAATATATAATTAGCAGCCATCAAGAAATCCAGAAATTAACAAAATAGGAAAGCACTGCAAGCCATACAATCACAGAAAAGAACATTGTAATGCTACACTGCATACGGCAGAAAGGATTAGTCATCCATCAGATCTGTTTAGAATATTTTAAAAATTAAGTCTCAGCACAGATTTATACGGATTTACAAAGAGAAAAAAGGTTTGCCATTAGTTACGAAATGCGAACTCAATTCCCTTCTTCGGCCCATCTAGCACGTTCAAGAAAGCAATTACCATCCACCTTTGTCACCCCCGTCATTTTTCTTGCCCCAAGAACCTGCTGCACCTACATATAATGATAGTCGCAAGTTTACGAATTAAGGTGAGAATAAACCTCATGTAAATTTATGTTGGTAAAACATAAGATTGATTATGTTATGATTTTTATGTTAAATTATAACTAATAATGATTCTGAACTGCAAATTAAAATCATTAATTTGCATAGTAACTTAATTTTGTTTTGAACAACTACGTCTTTCTTTTAATAATAAAACAAAAGAGAAAGCATAATTGGAGGGGATGGACTTATATTCTGTTATCATTATTTCTTTCTTACCATCTGTTGCCGATTCTTTCCAACTAGATGCTTGACCCTTGTCTGCAGCACTTGATTGACCCCAGCCCCCAGAAGTGGTGTTTGAACTAGATCCCTTGTTCCACCCACTGCCCTGGATGTTGGTCTCTTCAGTTGTAGTAGATTTTTGCCAGCTAGCCTGTGGGGTCTGCGTAGACCCATTGTTGTTCCAATTATCGTTAGCTCCACCACTTGCTGAACTCCAGCTCCGCTTATTTCCAGCTTGGTTCCAGCTTGGACGCTCCTTATCTGCATTTCCCTGGCTCCAGCTTTGCCTATCCATGTCACCAGTATCCTGGTTCCAAGCCTGAGATCCATTACTATTCTTCCATCCACCATTTTCTGGCCCCTTCTTCCAGTCAGAGGGCCCATCCTCACCAGAATCCCTTCTGTTGTTCCAACCACCAGATTGATCATTCCTTCCCCTGCCTCGGTCTCCACGTCCTCCTTCTGATCCCCACCTACCACCACAACCTTCTCTGTCTGATCTACCTCTACCACCAAAGCCTCCTCCTCGTTCCCATCGGCCACCAAAGCCTCCTCCACGCTCCCCTCGGCCACCAAAACCGCCACGCTCTCCCTGGCCACCAAACCCACCACGCTCTCCTCTACCCCGAAAACCTCTACCTCTAAAGCCACCTCTGTCCGAGCCACCTCTACCCTGGTAACCACCTCTCCAGTTCCCACCACCTACTCCATCAGAATTTTCATTTGAGCCTTCATTCACACCAGCATCGCTTGAGGCATTTGCTGTGCTCCAGCTGCTATTGCTTCTCCAAGTCGTGTTTTGATTAGCATCACCAGATCCAGAATTCCAATTACTTTTCTTGCCCCAGTTAGAATCTTTATTTCCAGGATCCCCAGAACTCCAGTTTGAATTCTTGTTTTCATTCCCAGCACTCCAAGAGGATTTGTTAGAGTTCCAATTGCTATTGTTTGGATCAGAAGCCTGGTTATCACTGTTCCCAGAGTTCCAATTGCTTTTCTTGCCCTGATTGGAATCTTGATCTCCAGGATCATCACGCCCAGAACTCCAGTTGGAATTATTGTTTTCATTTCCAGCACCCCAAGATGATTTGTTATTGCCATTGTTTCCCCAGTTAGAATTTTCATTGGAATTTCCAGATCCAGAATTCCAATTGCTACTTTTTGGATCAGAAGCCAGGTTTCCACCGTTTCCAGAGTTCCAATTGTTTTTCTTGTCCAAGATGGAATCTTGATTTCTAGGCTCAGTGTGCCCAGAACTCCAGTGAGAATTCTGGTTCTCATTCCCACTCATAGATCCAGAGTTCCAATTGCTTTTCTGACCCCAACCATTACCCTGATTTCCACCAGAATCACCAGATACAGTGCCTGAACCTAATTTCTTGTTGCCCCAATTAGAACCTTCTTGGGAGTTCTCACTCAGCCCCCCTTTCCAACCAGAAGCTTGACTGAAATCTGCAGCCAAACCACCTGAAGCTTTTCCTGCATTCCACCCACCTTGATCATTACCTTTTTCCTGTTTATCATGTGATGAGGAGACTGGAGCATTCCAATTGTTTTTTGTTCCCCAGCCAGATGACCCACTCCCATCCTTATTTGGTTGGCTTTTCCACCCAGCATCCTGATTAGCATCAATATCTGAAGTACCATCAGGGTCTCCAACTTCTTTGACTCCACTTTTAAAACCATTGCCACTACCCCATCCAATTGATGAAGTTTCATTTGACTTTTTAACACTGTTCCAACCAGAAGATTCCTCTTCAGAAGCCTTGGTTGTATTCCAATTGTTTTTACCGTCCCCTCCTGAGGATTGATTTCCATTCAAATTGTTAGGTTTGTTATTCCAATTGCTATTCTGATTGCCATCACCCATACTTCCAGATTTATGCTCAGCCTGACCCCAGCTCCCTCCACCACTTCCCCAACCACCAGATTGATCTGGGTTAGAAGCAATTCCAGTCTTCTCCACTGCAGCCCCCCATGAGGAGTTCTGATTAGAATTACTTTTAGTTTCCCAAGCAGAATCTTCTGCACCTACACATTACAACAGGAATGAGGCAAATGATGAACAAGTAGTTAACTAGAACCAAAGACATGCTAAACATATATGCACTATAATTTTACCCTTGGAACTGAAGGGATTTGAGATAGATTCTGTATTCTGCAAAAACAAAAATGTCTACATATTAAATTAAAATGCAGTAAATTCATTAATGCAAAAGCAACTGGGTATATAGACACACACACACACACATACACATATATAATACCAAGGGTGGTTAGATCATGCACAGGAACAAGAGAGGATGATAGGAGAGATGGGAATGGAGAAAGACACACACATAAAGGGTGTTATGCAATACATACCAATAAGCTTGGAGCAGAATGATTAGACTCTGCATCCCTGCAAAATGTTATCACAAGACAAAAAGTAACTGTCTTTTGAGTTTAGATTATGTAAATACAATATCTTTGATATATCAAAAAGTAACTGTTCATGATTAAAAACTAATCATGAATAAGAAACAAAAGACTGGGTATTTGCAATTTTAAACTATACAGCCAATGTTTTAAAAACAATATTAGAAGATGTAAATACAATATCACTCTAATTCCTTGATATATCAATTAGATACGTTTCTAAAAGGGCAATGTTCCATCTCAGGAACATTTAGAAAATGAAATGACATATAAAGATGTTC
Source organism: Glycine latifolia (assembly GCA_013407115.1). Classification (NCBI taxonomy): domain Eukaryota; kingdom Viridiplantae; phylum Streptophyta; class Magnoliopsida; order Fabales; family Fabaceae; genus Glycine; species Glycine latifolia. The sequence goes on along the minus strand of CM023950.1, from coordinate 38,933,271 downwards.
ACAATACCCACATCTACATAACTTTGTTATGCTTTCTCGGTTTTAAGTAGTTAATAGCCATAGTTGCATATGTCAATTCAACATTATTTAGCATAAATATGTTTTTGTTGCATTGCCATATGTGTCATCTTCTTGTCTGCATTAATGCTACATAGCCATGACTTATCCCTTCCCAGTTATCAAGAATTTGTAGATTACTAAACCCATCATGCAAAATTAGCCAGGATATACCTTCCAGATGATGCCCCTCCAGCATTCCATCCACCACCCCCAGTGGAAGATGACCCTCCAGCATTCCATCCACCACCTCCAGTGGATGATGCCCCTCCAG
>CM023950.1:38844591-38932540 GCA_013407115.1 Glycine latifolia | reverse complement strand
TACCCAAAACAAACTAAATCATAAAGTTCAAAACCATTTCCCACACCAGAACCTGATGGACTCTCTCCTTTCCCACCACCTCCCTTATCAGGTCTTATAACCCGTTTTTTCTTCTTGTCACCATAAAGCTGGGAGAGCCACTCTAAATCATTTGATTCATTATTTTCAGAAGGCTCAAACTTTAACAGCTCCTCTTCTGTTGGCACAACACCCCATAAACTTAATGAATCCAGAGATACTTTCTTGTATACATACCCATCCTTGAGCATCAAGCCATCAAGAACCTCAAAAACCTTCCCAGTATCACGGTCACGTTTGATTTGGATGAGTGGCCGGAACTCCCTACAGAGTTATTGAAATATAATATAAGAAAAACTATCCAGCAAAAAATTAACAAGATATGAGAATATATATTATTACTCAAGTTCACTTGAGCTGATTAATCTTGGTGCCGGTACAGCCATTTTTTGACGACTATATCCTCCACCCTGTAATGAGTGAAGAGACGCATCAACAATTATTTCATATATATCTTGTACATAGCCATAGGATAAGAACAAGAAAAACAAAAGACAGCCCACAGAAATAGGATTTGCTTACTCTATGGCTTTGTTTGGAATTTGGATTACAAGTAAAATAAAGAGGAAAGAAATAGGATATGATAGAAATAAAGGAGAAATAGAGTAGAAAAAATGTATTGTTTAAACGGACAGAGGTAAGGAATTCTTGTTTGAATGAGTAGAAGTGTGGGTGAAAATAAATGCACAAATTTAATTAAAAAATAAACTAAAAATTAAATATTTTTACTATATTATTTTTTTCTTAAGATCTAGATCATGATTTTAACAACACTGCATGGCACAACAAACTTATTACCAGCATATATCAAATATCTGCTAAAGGAAAACCAGAATCATCAAAGCTAATAGATGAACTGCCAGAAAGAAAGAAGAGAGAGAGAGAGAATCATGTGGACAAAGGTCTCATTACAAATTTGGCAGCCAAGGCTTGTAGATCAATTCTCGGAATAAGCTTCACTGTAACTTTTTTCCGGGTATTGTTCACAGACACAACCTGGAAACACATATAATAGATAAAATAAGCATTTCACAAGTTGTATAGAAAATAAAATACAAAAAACATTAATTGTACAATCATGCAGTACCTGTGCTAGATCCCCCTTATAGTTACCACCTTTTATTCGAGCCCACATGCCCTCAGAAATTTCAGGGGTTCTACTTCTAACCGAGAACAGATGATAAACCTCACTATTTGGTACAGGTGCCACTCGAGTAACATATATCCCGGGAATCCCTTGGCATGCCTGAAACCGTGCATTAGTAACAAATGTAAATAGATTTGGCTGGTGGTAGAAAAGTTTCACTGGAAAATGCTATCAACAAAGTGTTAGAAAATGGTTGTGGACCACAATTTCAACCACAGCATCACGGTTGGCGTCAACAAAACCATCCTAGACCGCAGCAATTCAAAACCTCGGCTATCAATACAATAAAGCGATTAAAAATACCCAGTACTGAGGCTACCTCATTTATATCATACTGTTTCTCAGCTTCAATGTACACAAATCCTTTCATATGATCTACAGCAAATGCAGATTTTATCTTTAATTTAGTACCCAATGAATCCAAGTCAGCAAACTTCTGCATCAGACAAAGAGCTGAAAGCCTCTCCCGCCCAACCTGCAGCAAAAAAAGAAAAAAAAAAAAACTTAGCAAAGCATAAACAAAAGAAGCACCTAAAGAAAATTGAAGGCAGCACCAGGAATTTCAGTTAGCAAAATCACTAAATCCATGTTTCAGGAATCATACAGTGCATTTGACTTTCCAAATGTATGGCATTAATTCATCGACACCCTCGTGTATAGAACTTGGGTCCATCCGTTTATCATCACCAAACTCATCAGCAAATCTGATAAACCTAGATGGATCTTTGTAGCGCTCTTCCAAGATTCTATCCCACTCTTCTTCATCCACCATTTCCTCTTTAGGGACGACACGCGGGAGGCTACTCTGGCCCTTATCTGGCATGTCCATCCTTCTTGGCGCGGCATTTAATTCGTCGTCAGAAAAATCTGCTCATAAAAAATTCAAAAACGCTAAGGAACGGGTACGATGCCACAGGAAACTCTATCAATGAAAGATGAACTCGAAAGCCATAAAATCTGACAGAACTTAAGCATTTCTCAATAAGGTAGCCACGAAAAAACAGTTTAGAAACATAACCCCAACAAATGTGGCCGAAACCCTAACATCTGGAAGATCATTTCTCAAGTTGAACGAAACGCGGAAGTGTTTCCGAAACCCTAACAATTTTCGCGAGAGAGCAGTAATAAACGAAGAAATGTAAGAGCAGATTAGAGAGCGCGGGAAGGGAAATTGATTGTATACCGAAATCGCTATCGTCGTCGCTGAAATCGCTGAAATCGCTCTCTTCAACGTCAGCGGCGTCGTCGAAGAACTGAAGAACTCCTGGGTTGTTTCTCTTGCGGCCGCCGCCGGTCTTGTCATCGTCGAAGACGGCCTTGCGCTTGCCGGCAGAACCTTTTCCGGCGACCTCCTTGCCTTTTCCTTTGCCCTTGTTCGTCATTTCCACAGAGAATGCAATGAGACTAACAACAATTGCATGCTCAGAGTCAGAGAAATGGAGGGAGAGGAGGAAGTGCGTTAGTGGAGTGTGTGTAACTGTGAAGAGAGACGAGTTGGTTCCTTTATTTTTAACAGTGATTTAAAAGTAAGGGACAGAAAAATTGGATGAACGGTGAGATTAGCGATAAAACAAGGTATAGCTCTCTTTTAAACTGCAGGATATCAATTTCCGAAATTGGGAGTCTGCCACTGTGGCATCTAGCTACAGTGACATGACAGACTTATATATTATATAGTCTTACAGTAAAATAGGAAAAAAAAAAGTATAAACCAAAATAAGGTATTTCTTTTATTATTGTTATTAAATAAATCATTAAAAGTAATGAAATTTGTCTGGCTAAATGCATGGGTCTCATTAATATTAATATTTATTTTATATAAGAAAAATAAGAAGAAGAAAATTATTCATATATTTGTATAGGAATGAATATTATAATATTAGCACTAATTGTTACACATTGATATTTTAAGATACTTATATAATATGTTAATATACATTTGAATGTTTTTTTAAATATGTTTTACAGACAAAATTTTATAAAATCTTATTTAATTAACAAAACTATGTCATACTAGACAATACTATGTAAGAAAATTTTCATTTATCTATTTAATTGTGGGATTTTTAGGAGAAAAAATATTCATATTTATCTATTTACCTAGCTTTTGCAACGTTCAATATCACGTTAATTATATTTTTGATCAATTATATTCTTACTTGTTTCTATATATTTAATTAATTTACACATCCATTATTTATGGAGTGGAAATAGAAAGGGGAGAAATAGAAAATTTCACAACTATTTTATTAGAATAAAAAATATTATGCTTTTTGATTTCTACAAATAACCTTAAAAGACAAATAAAAGTAATAGTTGATAAAGAAATAATTTTTCTACAAATAAAAAATATTTATTCTAATTTATATATTAAATTAATGGTTGATAAAATTAAATACTACACAATAATAAAAAATTATGTATTAATGTAATACATTAATTGATTGTTTTATCATCACAAATTGATTGATTAATTTAATCATTTAATATACATTTGATAATTATTTAAATATGGTCTACAAGTTATTTTTTATAAAATCATATTTAATTAACAAGATTGTGTCACATGACTTATCGTTTACTTTACGACTAAAGAGACTTACCTATATAGGTTTGCATTCATATGATCAACGAGTTAGCTTGTAGACCACTACCTGTGTTTGTGGGTGACCCTTAATCGCTAAAATTACTTCAACGCCAAGGACAATCTCTTTTTTTTCTTTTCAAATTATGTATAACTGCTACTTACTGAAGAAATATTAGCAACACATTATTTTTTGAGCACATTCCTTATCATTGATTAGATTTTTAAAAGGCAATAGGTTTTTATAAGCGAATGGTGATTTCCACAATTTTGGTTATGTGACGGGTGGCTATTTGTGATAATGATAGCTTTTGATAATGGTAGTTAAGTATGAGTTACGAAGATGGCTTTCGACATGGAGTTTCTGGTGCTTGTTCTAATAATATGATGACGGTGGTTAGGGGTGACTCAATGTCATTATCCATAATTAATGGGCGATATCATTTCATGATGATAGGTATAATTAAGTTTATGAGCTTATAATTAGGGATGATGTCAAAACGAGTTGAACCAGATAAGTCAACCCGTTAACTCTTTACATGGGTTGGATTGGATTTATCCATCAAGTTTATTTATTTATTATATAACTGAAACATTTAGTTGGTTTAATATACTACTAACACGTTTTTTTTTCATATTTGCTTTGTGGTTGACATATACAATGATGATGACTTATGTTTTCACTTTTTAATTTTCTTTATTTTTTATTTATTTGGCGGGTTAACTCATGAGTTATCTTTTTTAATATGTTTGTTATTATTTTTTATTATTTTTCAATTTTTGACTAATCAATCAAACTCATCAGACAATCCATCACGATTTAGATTGAGTTGAGACTTTCAATCCCATGAAAAAATGGGCTCAACTTAACTAACCCATTTTTTAGCACGTTAAAAGGGGATTAATTAGATTGGATTGACCAATTGACCCATTTGATATTGTTGTTTAGCTTACATGAGTTTAGATTTTGAATTGACTTATTTGGCATGTTTCCTCCGTGAGTGAGATTGTGAAAAGATAAAAGGAAGATGAAAGAAAAGGAAGATTTGCAACGAACTGTAGTGAATGAGGGATTTGTACTTTTTTTTTCTATTTTAGTTTCATGTTTTTTAAGATAATTATAATTTCACGTTAATTACAACATATATTAGTACATAGCAAACATATGTTTCTTTAGGCAACAGTCGACATGATAAGATGAGCACCATGTTTGGGATCTATTTTTGTATAACAAAACTTCTCTGACGGCAAGAAATCAAATAAATATTGCAAAAACTAAAGCAGCAAAATGTTTTTTTTATTTTTGTAAAAAAAAACACACCTAACTTTTATGGATCAAAGGAATATTTAATCTAAAATTAAAGAATACTGAAATTAACAATCACTTTTAGCTTCGTACTTGTAAACATTTCTCAATTCCTCAATTAGTTTCATCTTTCAGGTGCATTACTCATGAAATGGATATCCCAGCCAGTTGCATGCATGTGCATAATATATGACATTAAAAAATAATAAAAAATAGTATAACATCTTATTTTACTCACTAAAAGACAAATTCCTTATAAATTTAATCTGTAACACATAATATATCGTTTTTTATATTCGACAATCCATAGATTTGAATTTGTCACTTTGTCATGCATAAATGCCAACATTGATATATATATATATATATATATATATATATTACATGTTGAAGAAAGTGCTAGCTGTACGTATTTATTTATACTCATCCAACATTGATTACTATATTTTAATTTCAATTCCCCGAAGTTATCAGTAAAAGACGTGAAGGGAAAATAAATAAAACAGTGGTCCCAACTATATTTTCTATTTTATTTTTCTACATATATCATGAACCACAAAAAATAAACTTCACTACCTTGGATTTGGTTTCCAGTCGATGTGGTAGTGGCTGAGGAGGAATTGATGACTATCTATAATTCAACCCTTGCCCTACACCAATTACGCTCCAATAACTTTGGTTTCTTGTTCTAATTTCTCGGCGCGATTTTGGACCACCGCCATCTCTGTGACAGTGGTGGCTTCTTCCTCGGCTTGCTCCCGGTACCTCTTGTATATATCCCCTTTGTAGAACTTAATTGTCCTAGCAACCAAAATCAGTGAAATTAAGGCGCCAAAAAAGGTCGCTGCAGTGATAATAATGAAGGACAATTTGAAGCAACTTGACCCAACACAAGTCAATTCGGTGCCAATCTTTCTAGAGATCCCCGTCGCTGCCAATTGCTTAAGAGCTTCTTTGTCATACAAGTGCCCCGTTACCCTGACGTTAAGCACATAAAGCCCAATTGGGCTCGCTGCACCGCCAAAGTTGTACAACGTTGAATAGTACTTGAGTCCAAAGAGCTCTGAGATTATGGCGAAGACCAGGGGCCATTGCGCGCCAAAGCAGAAGCCAATGATCACCGAGGCCACGTAGAGTCCGTTGGGCACATCGAAGGCTATCAGAAGGTGACCGACACAGGATAAGAGGAGGGTTAGCGTGAGCATGAGTGGTCGAGGGAACTTGTACTTTTGTAGAAAGTGTTCTGAAACAAACCCAGAAAAAACCCTTCCCAGATAATTCCAAATGCTCACTAACGACACAAACGTGCTTATGCTAGCCTTTGGGTACCCTAGCGATGTACCAATCTGACCAAGGTTATCAATTGCGGTCAAGGTTCCACCAACACCACATGTGCCAGCGAAGAATAGCAGTATCATGTCTAAGCTGAATAGTGCTTGAAGTATTGTATAGTCCTCACCTCTAGGCGGTGGACTAAACACTTTTTGCCACCATCTAGTACTAGTTATTATTTCTTCATCAATCTTTGTTGAAATTGGCGTGTTAGACTCTCCTTCAGTAGCTACTATCTTGACTGGGGAGGGGTCAATGAATGCTAGCTTTTGGCTCTCTCTGATTTTATGTTGTTCAACAAACACAACAGCAAGAGGGAGGAAGAGTAAAAAAAGAACAACCCCAGCACTGACTCCATACTCACTCTGTGAGAAATGCACTTGCTTTTGAACTATGATCATGACCAAAAGAAACCCAGCAAGGCCAAGTGAGATATACAAGAACTTGTAGAAAACACTTAGCTCATTGGGTTGTTGTCGAAGGGGTTTCATGTAGCGAATGGTTCGAAGGAAAAGGAAGGAAATAGCAGCTGGGAGCCACCCTATGAGCAAAATCAAGGACCTTGAATCGTCGTAGTAAAAAGCGAAGTAGAGTTGTGTTATGATGGCTCCACTGAGACCCACGTAGCCTTTGAGAATGCCAAGAACAACCCCACGGCTTTCTGGGAAGTTCTTGACGCACGTGACAAGGGAACCGGTGTTGGCGAAGGATTGAGAGTTGGCGCCTATGCAGATGTAGAGGCACATGTGCCACACTTGCGGTTTGGGTATTTTTTGGGTGACCGCGAGCCATATCATGAAGTAGCCGAAGAAGTTGAGGATGGAACCGATGGCGAGGACCACCCAAGGGGGAGTGATCTCGTTGATGAGGCCGGAGAGGACGCCGACATTGCCGCCTAAGTCTTTGAAGAAACTAAGGAGGTTTAAGGTGGTTTGGTCGTAGGCGAGGGCGGATTTTATGTCGCCGGAGTAGAGGCTGAACATGTAGGTGGCGCCGGCGGCGGCCATGATTAGAAAGGAGGCGAACACCACGAACCACCGTCCGGTGATGACTTGGACCATGAGCCCATTCGTGTCCACCATGCTTCCGATGGCAGCGGCCATGTTTGTCAGCAGCAACAGAGTTTGAAGATGTGTGAGCACTGAGCAAGTACTGGTCAATATATAGATGGCCTTATGGCCTATGGGGATAGATTCGGTATCGTGTGTAAACTGTGTATGAATAATAAGAGAGAGAGAGGGGATAAACGACACGTCGACGTATCACGAGATCTAAGACTAGCACATGTTAAATTGTTATTCAGAAGTACCGGCAAACGTTGCATTTGTTTAGGTGATGGTTCATTAAAAAGGAAATAAAAAATTTACTTCTCCTCATCTCCAAAATATCTTTAGTCGTAAAAAACAAAACATAGATAATTCATGGACACATGCTGCTAATATCAATGTATGTAAATAAATTATCTGAAATTTAATTAACCTAAAAGTTGAAAAAAGAGAGTAAGTATCAGTAGCTTTGAGATGAAAACATAACTTATGTTTATTTACTACAGTTGTACTATTAATCATCACACTTACAGAAATATTTAAAAGTACAACTTTTTTATCGAAAGCGTCATTGATATATTTTTGCAGTAAATTTTAATTATAATATCAAGAAAATGATTTAAAATTTGTATTTATAACAATTATAAATTTGTTAACATATATATATATTTTTATTAATAACGAGATATTTCATTTTGAAAATAAGTAAATAGAATATTATATTGAAAGTAATTATTTTTTGCATTCCCCTTCAAGCTAACAGATCATTGAGTGTGGTAAAATAAAAGAAAATGTATTACTTTTACACAATTTTTTATTGTTATTTATCTTATTCTATAATTTGTATATATATACTTTTTATGTATAAAATGTTATACAAAACTAATGTATTAACACCTAAAGAGTAGGAGAAAAAAATATAATGGATCTATAATATGATAGAAAGAGAAATAAAAAATATTTACAATGATTAAATATTTTATGTATCATTATTTTGGATATAGTTTTTCGTCCTCTATAAAAAAAAATGGTATAATTTCCTTCTCCAAAAACCCATCTAGAGACCGGTCATGGGAGGTATTCCACTTGACGACGCGTAAGTCAACACGGGACCAACTTTTTTCGGCTACCCTTCTCAGTCCCAGTTTTCCAGTGTGTATTGGGAATTTGGGATCCACACGGACACGGCTTATAAAAATTATCATCATTGTATTTTGGTCTTTTTTTTTCTTTTCAATTTTATGAATTTCATCTTCTATTTATAATTTTAATTTTGTTAATATAAGTCAATAAGTCTTTGTGAAATTGATAATAGAGTTATAGAGATGATGATTTAGCACACTAACATGATGTAAGAAAATAAAAGTGTTCATTAATTCAAGTTAGACTCAACTAAAAATATTTTCAACATAGATATTTATATGAATTATTTCAGTTTTATTATTGTTTAAGTTTTTTTATTTATCTATTAAAGTTCTAAACCAAATTCTCTTTTATTTTTCTTCTTTCCTTTTGTCCATTTTCCTTTAATTATTTCATGCACATCTTGGCCCCAAATACATTCGGGATAGATTAAATCTTACTAATCATTCCTAATGTAACTGGATCAATCATCTTAAATAAAAAATTTAAATTTAAGTCTTATAGATAAAACATATGATTGAATTTTTTATTATTAAATATGATTAGTCAAAATTTTCAATGAAAATTAATTATAAATTAATGTCATGAGTATCAAAAATAAAATCTTACTGAGCAATAAATTTGATGAAATAATACTTTTAATAAATGTTAAAATTTATGAAAATTTCCATTGTTTAAAAACTCAAATAAAATAAAATAATTTTAAAAACTCATTATTTTAAAAAAATAAGTAAAATGTTATTATTTTACTTGGTTTACTGTATAATATATTTTATAATATATAACTAAATGTTTAATTTGATAAGATAAACGTTTGAATTATGTTAAATTTAATATAATAATATAAATATTTGATTGAAAAAATAAATAATTAAAAACCTATTAAAATATAATTTTATTAAATATAACTCCTTGTATTATTATTTTTTATTTGACTCTTTGTATCATTTGACACTTCCACGTGACTTTAATTCACATACATAATCCCGGTAACTCTAATTACTTTTTCTGACAGTGAAGATGCACAATGTTTACTGAGATCATGTGTGTCTTTTTGAGTGTCATCACTGTCATGCATGTCTAAGGTGCTCTTTTTTTTTTTTTTTAAGCGCGAATTTGTATGAAAATATAAATTCGATCGGCTGCTTAAAAAATAAATAAAAATGTCTATAAGATAGAATTTGTCATAATAATACAGTATGCTTATGAACTATTGTACGGGTGAGTAATTGATTTGTATAAGACATCTTATGTTAATAAAAGTATAAAAAAAATGGTGAGATTTTTTTATACATTTAAGTTGTGGAAAATTTTTAGAGCAAATATTTATTAATTCATAATATTATATAAATACAAAAATTAAGGTAATTATGATTAGTATATATATATATATATATATATATATATTCTGATTTGGAATTTTAAATAATTAAATTAATAATTATTAGCACATAGAATTTAAGAATTTTGTATTTTTTTAATTCAGAAACTATATAAATATAGTAACTAATGTAATTATGATAATAATTATGAACACAAAATTTTTGAAATTTATTTTATCTATTTTTAATTCATAATAAATATAGTAATTAAATAACATTTTTTAGAGAAAAATTTAATCAACGGAAAAAGTCATAAAATTATATAAATATAGTAATTTAAATTTTTAATAATTAAATCAGTTATTATCAAGACAATTATGACAAGTATTTTGAAATTCTGAATAATTAAATTAATTATTACCAATATATATATATATATTAATTAAGGTAATTAAGAGTATTTTAAATTTAGTTAACTCTATGGTTTAAAATTAACTAAATAATTGCGTGCATCATATTGAGATATTAATTTATAATACGTAATTTCCTTTTTGTAAATAAATACATTTATTTTGAGACATGTATCATCACATGATGTAATAATACGATGAAGGATTGATAACCAAGATAGTTTATTGTCTTGGATGGGAGATTAATTTGAGAACACACTAAGTCTGAATGCTTTAGTAAAAAGGTCGACAACTTGATTGAGTGAAAATCAATATCTAATTACTTCTTTGTTCTCTCGTGAAAAAACAGGATATGCAATTAGCAATATGCAACACACTTTGATTACAATAGTACAACAGGAGATAAATCGATCAAATCTGATAATTGAAATACGAAAAAAAAACCAGGATCAATATTTAGTTTCTTCCCGTGAAGACTTAACTCACACACCTAAAGGCATAAGCTATTGAGGTTAAAAAAAAGAAAAAAACGAAGAGTTTGATGATCACGTCTGTGAATATTTTTTTTACACTTCAAGTGATTCAAAATATTTGTTAATATGATTTTTAAGGTAGTTATTTTTAAAAGCTAACATTTATTATATATGGTGAGTTGTGAGTGGAAGATAAAAAAAGATTTTATATTATTAATTTTTTTATAAGTGAAAGATGGTAAAAAAGAGGTTAAAATTGAAATATAAAAAAATTAAGATTGATATTTATGCATTTTGTCTCTCCAAAATATGCTTTATGGAAGCATTTTCTGCAATTTTTTTTTGTTTTCCAGAATATGCTTTATGGAAGCATAGTTGAGTCAGATGGATCTAAAATAGGTATTTTGGAAGTCTATTACAATGGAATGTACATTTCCTAATACGCTTATAAATCTAGAATATATTATAGAATACCTATTTCGGAAGAAGAAAAAATTCATGTATTATGAAATGGATATTTTGAGACACTTTTAGGATTTAGAATTAAAACATTTGAGAGAAATGAATGTTGAGACTCATTAAAAGTAACTTAGTCCACACCTATAAAAATGGAAATTCATGAAGTTGGGGATGAAGTGCATAGAATAAATGCCCTTATTTTTAATCGAGCAGGCCGAAACGGGCCAATCAGACAAAATGAGACTTACGGGCCCATTTACTATCCAAAAATGTCGGTAAGAAATTTCATCCGATCGACATAAATGAAGAGGAATTAATTGATATATGATTATATGATTGCTAGTTGGCTACGGAACCACCCCTTATAGGATATATTTTTTGTCTACATAATTTGTCTTTTTTATCAAGTCCTGAACATCTATTTCTGTCACCAACATGGCTTTGACAATTTGGCAGATATCCAAACATACAGATAATTTACCAAGAGTTTTTTTTCGACACAATTGTGAAATGTTGACAACTTGTTTATCTCACATCTCTGACTTTTTGTTTATAAAGAAAAAGTAATTGTATCAGTAAACGAGAAAAGTGTGAGAAATATTATGAAAAATTAGCCTTAAACCATATAACTATGTTTTTTTTTTTAAGATGAAACAATATTTGCATTTTGCAAAAATTCGAGTGGATCGCAGGTGAGTTCTTAATAATTCTAATCTTTTTTTATTTATATAAACGACTATTTTTTTTTATGTTTCAAAAAACTCCATTTCATTCCTTTTTTTACAAGTTAATTGAAGAAATTCAATTTATTTAATCAAATTTTCCCATCCCCTCTCTTTTTATTTGTTCATTACATATTATATGCAATAAAAAATTATATGACAGAAATATTCTAAGTTGAAAAAAATAGAAATTAAAATATAGGATTTTTCTGTAAGGGGTTAAAAAAGATTATTTTATTGATATTTTTAGAATATTCCTATTTTGACACAAAAAGGGAATAGGAATTGGGCTCTGGGAAAAGACAAATAATCCCCCTAGAATACATTTTCCATATTTCAATTTATTTTGTTTCAAATTATCTATCTATATGGATATCTATTTTATGAGTTATCAGAAATAAATTTCTTTAAACTTTATTTCCTAATAGGGTCAACATAATACCATATTTTAATTTTATAATACATGTTTTTCTTAAATGTTTTTAGTAAATTTTATAATACGATGTCAATTAATATAAAACGTTTTTCGTAAAATTCATGTGAGTTGAATTTTTTCGAAAAATGTTTTTGATATTTTTCAATTTCAACTGTACGTTATCTTGAACAAGATCAACATTTAATATTAGGATTGAAATCACATTCCCAAAATTCTGTCCCATTTCCTATCCCTCTTAATCGTGTCAGGTCAATTAAAATTATACAGTAAATTATTTTATATTTTAACGGTGTTAGAGTAAAAAATAAACTTGTTAAGCGTTTTACCCCTTCTCTTCCTCTTTGGTATGACTTCGTCCTTCTCCGATTTTTCCCCCAGCCACTTCACTGACTCCCTCCCCTTCCATGCTCATTTTTTACAACGACAAACACTCCATACTTTCTTTCGATTGCTTCAAAGGACATGGGGCAAGAGAATCAATAGCGAAGAAGTAGTATAGGTTTGTTGACTTCAAATCTCTTTCATACTGGAACCAGATCTACAAGACGTTTCAAGGCAACAAATTGTGTGTAATGGAAAAGAAAGCGGTGGGTCAGCGAAGACCCTTAACCCTGTTTTAACGTGAAAATTTAAAATTTTATTTTTTAATTGACATGGCATTAAATGATTGGTGCGATAGGACAATAATTAATGGCCATACTTTGGGACGAATAGTTTCAATCCGATTCATATTAAGTTTAGACTAGACTTTCTAAAGATGGTGACTGGTGCCAGCTAATGATCAAAGTCTTGTTACATTTATAAACCTGAGATTTTATTTACAGACCCTATTCATGCATGATATAAATTAAGAAACGTATATACTATATAACTATATATAGCAGCAGACAGCCTTAAAGAAGATAAACACTTCTCGTGTTTTGAATTAGGCATTATCCAACCACTTGCATGTATTAATTAAATCAGCAAAAACTTGCAATAAACTACATCAACAATTGCAATAACATGGCAATCATGTTTCTATTATTTTATTTTACTCCTTCTAGAATACACACGAAAAAAAGGGAACTTCGTTTTGTGTGACAAAGAAAACGAAAAGTATACATCACGGCAAATAAAATGTAGAAAAAACATAATGTTACACACTTATTACATTGAATGTCACGTATGAGGTATGACCACATCATTAATCAATTAATTTATTGTTTGCACCTTGAGCTACAACAGCATCATCCTTTGCCAATAGTCTTACTCCTGAGTTGGCACCACATGTTTGTCATCTTTCTTTGCGTTGTTTCCGTTCTCCACCTTCGCCATTTCAGCTTCTGTCACCGTGGCTGCAGCCTCCCGGTATCTCTTGTATATGTCACCTTTGTAAAAGGTTCTTGTCCTAGCTACCAAGATGAGTGAAACAATGACACCAAAGAAAGTCGCAGCTGTGATAATAATGAAGGATAACTTGAAGCAATGGATCCCAATGCAATTCAATTCCTGTCCTTCCTTTCTCTCAAGCCCCAATGCCGCAAGTTGCTTCTTGGCTTCTTTGTCATACAAATGCCCAGTCATCACCACATTAAGCACATATAGCCCTAGTGGACTTGCTGCACTTCCAAAGTTATACAAAGTTGCGTAATATTTATGTCCAAAAAGCTCGGATATAATGGCAAAAAGTAAAGGCCACTGTGCGCCAAAGCAAAACCCAATAATCACCGAAGCCGCATAAAGACCATTTGGCACGTCAAAGGCAATCAGAAGGTGACCAACACATGACAAGAGCATGGTTAGTGTAAGCATGAGAGGACGAGGGAACTTGTACTTTTGTAGATAATGTTCAGAAACAAATCCAGCGAAAACCCTTCCTAGATAATTCCAAATGCTTACTAGGGACACGAAAGTGCTTATGCTTTTCTTTGGGTATCTAAGCGACTTTCCTATCTGACCAAGGTTATCTATTGCGGTCAACGTGCCACCAATACCACATATGCTACATATGAATAGTATCCACATGTCGATGCTGAATAGCGCCTGAAGTATTGAATAGTCCTCACCTCTTGCTGGTGGACTAAAAACATTTTCCCACCACCTGGCATCATTGGAAGAAAGTGAATTGCTGCTACCATGAGTAGTATCATTCGGTTTCACCTTTTCACCCTGATCGGTTACTATTTTCACCGGGGAGGGGTCAACCAAAGCGAGCCTTTTACTCTGCCAGACCTTATATTCCTCCATAGAAACAACAGCGAGTGGGAGGAGGAGCAGAAAGAGCACCATAGCAGCGCTGACACCAAACTCAGCTTGAGTGAAGTTGACCCTTTTCTGTACAGTGATCATGACCAAAAGAAACCCAGCAAGGCCAAGAGAAATATACAGAAACCTGTAGAAAACATTGAGCTCATTAGGCTGCCTAACAGGCTTCATGTAGCGAACGGTTCGAAGGGAAGCGAAGGAAATAGCAGCGGGGAGCCAAGCTATGAGCAAAATCAAAGCCCTTGTGTCATCATAGTATATAGCAGAGTAGAGTTGTGTGATGATTGCACCACTAAGACCGAGGTAGCCTTTGAGGATACCTAACACAACCCCGTTTCTTTCTGGAAAGTTCTTGATACAAGTGACAAGAGAACCAGTGTTGGCGAAGGTCTGAGAGTTAGCGCCTATGCAGATGTAGAGACACATCTGCCACACTTTGGGTTTGGCAATTTTTTGGGTGACGGAAAGCCATATCATGAAGTAGCCAAAGAAGTTGAGGATGGCACCAATGGCTAGGACAACCCAAGGTGGAGCGATCTCGTTGATTAGGCCTGAGATGACCCCAACGTTGGTGCCCAAGTCCTTGAAAAAACTGAGGAGATTGAGAGTGGTTTGGTCGTAACCGAGGGTTGTTTTGATGTCGCTGGAATAGAGACCGAACATGTAGGTGGCTCCAGCGGCTGCCATGATTAGAAAGGAGGCGAACACCACGAACCATCGCCCGGTGATGACTTGGACGGTGAGACTCTTGATGTCTCGCCATCCATGAACACCGATATTGGAACCTGCACCGCCTCCTCCAACTACCATGTTTGTGGATATATATACCAAGCACTTGCTGCTTGTGTTAGTACAAACTACAAAGGTGCATGAGTGGAAATTAAACTCGATATATATAGGGTGTCACTTGTGACTTGTGAGTATTTTCCATATTGTATAGGCGGAGTGAAGCTTTACATTCTCTTCCCCACATTTTTTAAGCCAATTTCATTCTTGCCAACTACTACTGCTTTCGGTTCTTAAATGTTCCCACTGTTACACATTACTTTTATATATATATATATATATATATATATATATATATATCTAATTTAAAGAAATCTCTTTCCCGATATAGCAATTAATTCTGAAATCATTACTAAATAGATTCTATAAATGATCATATATTTTTAAATCTGTCTTTGATTATTTAAGACGATTCCATATTCAACCCATCCGCTATGAATATTCTCATATCGAATTTTCATTCAATATGGTTATGTGGACATTATTAACATGAAAAAATAATTTTTTTTAATTTATCACGTCATATCATCTATTATAATTGAAAAAATGTTTTGTGAACACTCCAAATGCTAATGTATGCCTGATGAGTTAAGAATAATAGATGTTATAATAAGAGACACGAGAGGAAGTATCAATTCTGAGGCCTTTCTATGTTAGGGTGTTTATAAAATATTATTCTTATGTGTC
The DNA here is from genome assembly GCA_013407115.1 of Glycine latifolia. Classification (NCBI taxonomy): domain Eukaryota; kingdom Viridiplantae; phylum Streptophyta; class Magnoliopsida; order Fabales; family Fabaceae; genus Glycine; species Glycine latifolia. The sequence continues at coordinate 38,916,362 of CM023950.1, read as the reverse complement.
AACTAGCAAAGACGGGCTTGATTGCTTCGAATTTTTATTATTGTAATTGAATTTGTTGCATGTATAGTTAATACATTTTTTTCATCAATTTAATTGATGTAGCTAGGAGGTTGAAAATTAAAATAATGAGGTAATTTGTAATAGTAGTTAAAGAATCAAACGGGAAACATAATGTGAAAATCAAAAAGAAATATCACTTTTATTATTGTTATATATTGTAAATTATTTCTAATCTTCTATTTTTTTTTATTTTTTTATAAATTCAGTTTAAATATTTACACTCTCCGTATGTAGACTAACGTTGGGGTGCTGATGAAATATTTTCCTTTTTTTTCATTACTTTTAATTTGTTTATACTCTTATTATTAAGAAAATTATTCTTTTCACATAGTGTATATCCTTTGGAAGAAAAAGTCAAAGATAAGACAAAAATAAATAAAAAGAAAAGAGAAGTGATAAAGATGGAACAGTGATAATGGATATATAAAATTTTTGTCATAAAAAATTAAGGCTACATCATTATGAAATCTCAATATCACCCACACATTGCATGAATTAAACTCTGTTGCAGATTTTCTAGCAGGACTGGTATATGCAGGGGATAGACCTCCAGAGTCTCACCGTTAAGGAATAAGCATTTCAAATCCTAAGGATATGCAATTAGTTACTACAAATATGCAGCCATGTGATTCAGTTTTAAATGCATAACCTGTTTCTGATATTGTAAGGTGTGATCTCTGATTTGTAGGCACAATTCTAGGGATATTTGTAATCCTTCTTAACATCAAAACTCAAAAGTGTATGTGTGTTTCACTATCACATATCTTATGAATGATAATAACTGAAATTTACCCAAGTTTCAGTACAGTTGATAGATGTAGATGATGACTGAATTTTCTTAAACATGTTTGATTTCCTCCTTGGTAAAAAAAAATTGAACTCCACCATATCTCGTTCTTTTTTCTTGCTATCTCCCATGACGGGATAACTTTTTGTATCTTATTTCTATTTTTTATTTTGTTTTTTCGTTCATCTCTGTATAAAAATAAATAAAAAAACAAAAGATCTGAAATCTGATGACCTCATCGTGGTATCAATCATACTAATAGGATATTTAAAAGGAAAATGATTGACAGCCATAATCCTTGAAAATTTTCAATATTTTAAAAAATATCAATTTTAGCTCATATATTTTAAAAGAATAATAAATTAATAATATATGAATCATTCTATAAATATTTTATTAATATTTTTTTTTCTCATCAAATCAATCATACCAACTATAATGTTTACATTTCTTTCTTTTCTGCCTCTTTTTCTATTGTTAGGTGTTAAAATTAGAGCCGAGCATAACGTACACTCCGTACAATTTTTTGAGACCATCTACATTACCAGTTTTTTAGCTTTACCCATTTAATGTGCGATTCTTTGGACAACCCGCAATATCTTTCAAATTATTTGTTTACTAAAATTTCCTTTTCAAAAATAAGAATTAAAAGTTTTGATATAAAATATTTTAGAAAGTGACGTAAAACTAACGTTAAAGTTACTTAATTATTTTTGGCAAATAAAATTAGTTAATGTTATAAAACATTAATGGCGGGTTATACAGACCATGAGTTATACAGGTGCTAGGTTTAGATGAGAAATATCTATGAATCATTTTTGTTTATTAAATATCCAAACTTTTGTCCTTGTATAAATTGAAAAAAAAGTGCTAGGTTTAGATATGAAATTTTGAGTATTTTAAAAATTACTCAACGAAAACTAATAAAGCTGGGGACAAAAACTAAAATTACAAGGGAAAAAAACACCGATTAACACAAAATAATTTTATCCTGACTGCTTGACCAACTCAATTACGACTTTTTATTATTATTTAAAATCCAATTATGCCTAATATAGCATGGCCAGCTATGCAAATCCAAGCTTATCAAAATTAATATATATTGTAAAATTACATTATTTCAAATATATGTTTATTTATTTTAAGTAATAATTCATCTTCAATATTTCATAGAAATTAATTTCAACTTTTAGACTGTGAAAGAAATTATTTATAAATTAATATTTTTAAACTTGTTTTTTGTTTTAGGCAAGAGAACACATGTATTCAACCTATTTAATTAGAAACTAATTTTGCTAGTCATGTAAAATTGTTGGCTTACTCAAATAAATTTTACATGAAAATCAAACATAATTTTTTTCGCTAAATAGATCATTTACACTTATATAAACACATAATCTTATATAAGTGCATCAATTTATATTTTTTTAAACTCTAATTATATGTTAAGTAAAAAAAATACAAGGCATCATAACATGAGTATCTTTTATTAGATAAAACTTCTAGAACAACAAAACCAGTACCAAAACTTAAGATAAGAAAACTTTCGAGGCTTGAAAGAATAAATATATATTCTAGAATATTGTATTTAGTAAATCATACACTGTCCAAACAAAATATTTAACATCCGCATCCAATTACAACTTAAGTTGTGCATGTATTAGAATATATATATGATACCTATTTGTTTTACAACTTAAGTTTAAATGTAATTGAAGCATGTGTGTAAATAATCTTAATTATAAATTTTCTGTTAAAACGCATATTATAATATGTAAAGTTGATTTTGACTCTTATTAACGAAACCAGCTCATAAGCAGCCGGGCTGCTGGGCAACAGACTAGAAAATCTATTAAATAAATTAAAAAAGACAAAAATTAAAATTAGTTGACCCTGGAATATTGGGTTCTCCGTTAGTCTGGAATCTGAATACGTGCAACCAGATCCAGTCAATCTGAGATAAGCAGAATATAAAATTCACTGACACATAATTATTTGTTGGCTAAAAAACTACACTGGCCTTCAACAACGATACCATACTGTATGTAATAATCTATATGAAGATCATGGATATTCTCACATTAAAACTTAATTAACGAGCACATAATTACTTTAAAAAATTATCTTTATTTTTTATATTTGTTATAATATATATATATATATATATATATATATAAATTAATAGTTGGAGTACGTTAATAAAGTATTATTATAGTATATTTTAAAATAGATTAGAATTATAACTTTCAAATGTATTTCAATTAAAAAATAAATAAGTGTACCTTAGAAATCCTAAAAGGAATTTGTTATTGTATATTTATTTTTTTTTAATCGCAATCGTTAGCATGTTATATTGTGAATGTATTTTACGATAAGAGAAACAAATAATGCACGTAAAATAATTAATTTTACACTATATTGATTACATATCGTAATATTTTCTCAATAATAATTTATTATTAGATGATGATATAAAATTATACACATTATCATTAAACTATAAAAAAAAGTTGTCAATTTTATTTACAACTTTATTTTTGTTATAATATTGACAGTAAAAAAATTATATAACAAATGTAAAATATAAAAATGTAATTTATAGAAATTTAAGTTTTTTTTTATAACATTATGTATTTTGTAAACCTGGCAATATTTTTCTTTAAAGAAAATATTATAAATTATTATAAAACCTGTAGGTACCATTAACTACACCTTTGATAAATTTTACACATTTTTGGCACAAAAATTTCTTAATTTAGGATAAACTTTTGAATAATAGGATTGTTATTAATTTAACATAAAATTTTATAAAATAAACAGTAATACTGATGAGTGAAAAAATGAGAAAGCATAAATTAAGGTGTTTGGACAAGTAATGAGACAATCCATGTATGCTAATGTAAGAACAAAAAATTATTATCAAGAATTCGTCACAAATAGAGATAGAGATATGACAGAACTTATTTGAGAAAATGTAATTAAACAATACTTAATAATGTGAGATATAAATTGACAGAAGTGTGTCTTAAGACGGAATGGAAAAAAATTATAAGTTTAGTAAAATGTTAGACCCGTTATTGTCTCTATGTTCCATATTAATCCATTTTTAGTTCTCTTTCTCTTCATTTTTTCTCTCATTTTTTCACCATTCTTTTCTTTTATCTTTTTTTCTTTTGTCTTATTTTTCTCTTTTTTTCCAACTTTTTCTTATTTATCATTGGATTCATCTACCATCGACCTTAATTAACTTGGGTTAAAAGTGCGATTAATGTTGATGTTGAAAGTTGTTCAGTTATTAGTATGCCTCTAATTTTATTATTATTATTTTGAATGATAAAATGTAAGATGAATTGAGTTTCAAGAGTTTATTAGAATAAGAATATGTTTCAAGATTTACTAAACTTATAATCTACCAACAAAGTTTAATAAAATTTAAAGTTGTTTTTTTGAAATATGAATAATATCCTTGTTAACTCGACAAATCTTTATTTGTTTACGATATGTACGTTTAATTTATATAGTTATCAATTATCAACAAAGTAGGCCGTCGGTAACGTGAACGTTCGATTTTCAATGTGTATCATTGTATGTAATAATCCTTATTCCTTAGTCCTTACCAATTAATGGTTTGGCTGGCAGTTGGTAAGTAAGGGGTACTGTGCATCTGCTGCCAAGCACCATCACGCATCTCCGACCAAGTACCTAGCTAATATGAATCAGTTCCTATTTTATAATATTATGATGATGATGCTGCCTGTATTGGATTAAAGTTTATTGGCTATGATGCCTATGGGGTGGCTGCTGATTCCCTTATTTCCTTTCTTCCCTAATTAGAAGTTAGAAAGTTTGATAGGGTGCAATGTGTCAAGTTAATTATATGTCAAAGATTAGTGTACGTAATATGAAATGTGTGATTTTAAGTGCTATCCTGATTGATTTGCAGGTATAGCGTAAATGTTACACTCCGTTTGAATTACTCTATTATTGAATCGAAAGGATTAATGTAATGTTGTAAGATATTATTATGTTTATATAAGTGACAATGATGATATATTTAATATGAAAAATTATATTTGATTTTTATTGTATAAAATTCTTTTGAGCCAACTTCATTCACATATCACAAACATTATTATATGATCAAGTGGAAAAACATATGTGATCTATGGTTTAGTAGAAAAATTATTGTATTTTTATATTTAAAATGTTTTAAACTAAATATAATTTCTCTTCACAAAAAATTGTTTAATTATAAGTTTTTGATTGTGTGTGTAACCAATAGAAAAGGATATAATTAAAGGATGAATCAATAAAATAATTAAACAACTAACTAAGTTTTATAAACTAATTAAAAATTTAAATAAAATAATTAACCAATAGAATAGTTTTTTTTAAATAAATAAAAAGTTTAACTATTTTTAATATTTATTCAAAAATACGTCATAATTTTTTAAAAAAAGTATTAACAAAATTTATCATTTCATTAAAATGATATATTTTATTACATTAAGTGAATAATGTGATGTTTGTAAAAAAATAACAACATGATTTTCATAAATCTAAAAAAAATGAGTTTAAAAAACAAATCTCAAAAAGATGTATGACACGCCTAAAAGAAAAGAGTGAAAAACATGAATTTCACGTTAATTATTGTCAATCATTTGATTTACACCTTAAAAAAATATATTCATACACAAATGTTTATATATAACGCCACTCCTAAAAAAAAAACGAGATGTATATACAATTTTTCTACGATCATCTTATACAATTTTATTTATCATAACTTTTTATTTTCTTTCTTTCTCTATTCATCTTCTTTTTCTTACCACAATTCCCATTAAATTTCGCACTCTATCTCTTTTTCTCCACATTTCTCTTACCACTAAAGATGATAAACCTTCTAACAAATATACAACCATTATTTTATATAATACTTAAGTCCTCTCTATTTTTTTCCTAAATGGTTTTTTAATAAAAAATAAAGAAATATTATTTCAATGTTTGAAGCAAAGAATATGTTATTCTTGTTATTCTTAGATTACAAAGTAGATTTTGCTTTAATAAAAATTGAGGGTGAATTATGATTTTAAAACTTTAAACGTGATATCTAAATCTAAATAAAATAAAGGTTTTCTATCATTATAATTTTTATTCCCTAAAAAATAATTATAATTTCTATAATGAATTTTAAAAAATAAATCTCTTCTCTCCAACTACAATCTAATTTAATAGTATTGTATCTTTTGTTTAATTTATATAAAGTTAGTTTTATGGTGTATGTGACCAATTATTATGATTGTTTTAGTTGTTAATTAAATTTAATATATTGATTTAAAAATTATAGTTTAATTTTTATTTTTGGACCTTAAAAACATTTCTTAACTTTGTCTCTGTCATTGATAAAATATCACCATTTTAAATTTATATATATATATATATATATATATATATATATATATTCATTATTAATATGTTAAATTTTAATTTTTAAATTATTTAAGATTTAGTTTATGTTTCTTTTTTTTTTGTTAAGTATTATTTAAAAATCATTATGAATATAACCATGAGATGAAAAAAACAGTAATTTCAGTCCATTTAAATTATATATATATATATATATATATATATATATATATATATATATATTATAACATACCTATATTTTTCTTTTTAAAAAATGAGGTGGTCTAATTGTTCCCAAGTAAAAATGGGATTAAATAATTATATTCGATGATCCAATAAAATTACATAAAATTTTATGCCAAAAAAAATCTAACAAATGAGTACAATTTTGTTCAACCACATAGAATGAGGTTGTTTAATCTCATTTTAGTTGAGATTAGTTACACAAACCCTTTTTTTAATATTAAAAAAAAAACATTAACTGTCATGACAAATGGTATTTTGATTTGCCTGTTGACTTGCTCAACTGTTTTCTTCCACATGTATTCCCATTGAACAATTTTTTTGGAAATATTATTCCAATTTAACAATTATGATATGCAGTTTTTGAATATTATTAAATATATTTTTAAAGCAATTTAGTGTTGTCACACATTAACAAGCCCGATAATACTTCTCGATGGATCAAGCTTGTTTGCTGCTGGCACTTTAAAGTCCAATATTGATGCATCTGTTTTCATCAAATCCATGGTGTTTTTTGTATGGGAGCATGTCTTTGAAATGCAGATGGAGAATTTGTAGCTGCAAGCTAGGGCATATTTTCACGCTGGAGTTATTCCTAGGGTCGAAGCTGAAGCAGCATCGTTACTGTGGCAGCTATTAATTGGATTATTGATACGAGGCTTCACAATGTGATTTTTCAGATAGATTGCAAACATGTTTTGTCAGTATATATCCACTGCATTTTGCGCATGATATCAGAATTGGGATCCATTTTGAGTTTTGACAGCATGTGAACATAAACTTAGTTTTATTAACAAATCATCCACGAATGTGATCGCAGAAAAGTAAATTTAGTTGCTCATTCTCGAGTTTATATTAGTGTACAGTTTTTTTATACTCCTTTTTTTATTAATGTTTTGCTTATTAATCAAATGATATGAACACTTTTACAGTAAGAAAAAAACAAAGTCATTAGCAAGCCACTTGCATGTGATAATTAAATGAGCAAACTTGCATTAAACTACGTCAGATATTTTATTTGAAGTTGTGTTTGAACCTGCCTTTTGACGATTTGAAAAGATAACAGCAAACCTCGAAGCGAAAGGAGGAATCGTCAACGGCAATCATGTTTCTTTATTTTAATTTTACTCGTTCTAGAATAAATGCGAAAAAAAATTGCACGACGTTTTGTGTGACGAAGAAAATGAAAAGTATACATCACGGCAAAGAAAATGTAGCAAACTCTAGTGTTGCATATTACATATTGTCTAACATGTATGACCACATTATTAATTAATTAATTTCTCGTTTGATCATTGATCTAATCAAACAACATAATATATCTTTTACCATTAGTCCTACTTCTGAGCTGGCACCACATGTTTAGAATCTTTTTCCGCCATTTCAGTTTCTGCCGCCATGGCTGCATCCCTGTATCTCTTGTATATGTCACTTTTGTAAAAGGTTCTTGTCCTAGCCACCAAAATGAGTGAAACAATAGCACCAAAGAAAGTTGCAGCTGTGATAATAATGAAAGATAACTTGAAGCAATTGACCCCAACACAATTTAATTCATGCCCTTCCTCTCTTCTAAGCCCCAACGCTGCAAGTTGCTTCTTGGCTTCTTTGTCATACAGATACCCAGTCATCTTCACATTAAGCACATATAGTCCTAGTGGACTTGCTACGCTTCCAAAATTGTACAAAGTTGCATAATATTTAAGTCCAAAAAGCTCGGATATAATGGCAAAAAGTAAAGGCCACTGAGCGCCAAAACAAAACCCAATAATCACCGAAGCCACATAAAGGCCATTTGGCACATCAAACGCAATCAGAAGGTGACCAACACATGATAAGAGCAGAGTCAAAGTAAGCATAAGAGGACGAGGGAACTTGTACTTTTGTAGAACATATTCAGACACAAACCCAGAGAAAACCCTCCCGAGATAATTCCAAATGCTTACTAGGGACACGAAAGTGCTTCTAGTTTTCTTTGGGTATCTAAGCGAGGTTCCTATCTGACCAAGATTATCTATGGCGGTCAACGTGCCCCCAACACCACATATGCAAGTCATGAAAAGTATTAACATGTCAACGCTGAACAGCGCCTGAAGTATTGTATAGTCCTCACCTCTTGCCGGTGGACTAAACACATTTTCCCACCACTTGGGATCATTGGAAGAAACTGTTGAAACTGAATTATTATTGCTACCATTAGTAGTCTCATTCGGTTTCACCTTTTCACCCTGATCGGTAACTATTTTCACCGGGGAGGGGTCAACCAAAGCGAGTCTTTTACCCTGCCAGACCTTATATTCTTCTATAGAAACAATAGTAAGTGGGAGGAAGAGCAAGAAGAGCATAATGGCAGCGCTGACACCAAACTCATTCTGAGTGAAGTTGACTTTGTTCTCTACAATGATCATGACCATAAGAAACCCAGCAAGGCCAAGAGAAACATAGAGAAAGTTGTAGAAAACCTTGAGCTCGTTAGGCTTCCTAACGGGCTTCATGTAGCGAATGGTTCGAAGGAAAGCAAAGGAAATAGCAGCTGGGAGCCACCCTATGAGCAAAATCAAAGACCTCGTGTCGTCATAGTAAATGGCATGGTAGAGTTGGGTGATGATTGCACCGCTAAGACCCACGTAGCCTTTAAGGATTCCCAACACAGCCCCACGGCTTTCTGGAAAGTTCTTGACACACGTAACAAGAGAACCTGTGTTGGCGAAGGACTGAGAATTAGCACCTATGCAGATGTAGAGACACATCTGCCACACTTTGGGTTTGGCTATTTTTTTAGTGACGGAAAGCCATATCATGAAGTAGCCAAAGAAGTTGAGGATGGCACCAATGGCTAGAACCACCCAGGGTGGAGTGAGCTCGTTGATTAGGCCTGAGAGGATGCCAACATTGCTACCCAAGTCCTTGAAGAAACTGAGGAGGTCGAGAGTGGATTGGTCGTAACCGAGGGTGGTTTTGATGTCGCTGGAATAGAGACCGAACATGTAGGTTGCTCCGGCGGCTGCCATGATTAGAAAAGAGGCGAATACGACGAACCATCGACCGGTGATGACTTGGACGCTGAGACTCTTGATGTCTCCCCATCCATGAACACCGGTGATTGCCATGTTTGTGGATATCAAGCAATTAATTTGATCTGCTTGTTACAAAATAGCTAGCTGGGTGCAGATGCCTGAAAATTGAACTCTATCTACATGTACTCTGTGTCTGTCTCTGCATATTAAATATTTATAGAGATGGACAGCATACTGAAACGTTTGCTGGTCTTTTCCACATTTTTTTTCCATTTCTTGTTTCTACTGGTATTATTTACAAACTTATTCTTTCCACACTAACATGGATAAGGAAAAAATAAAAAGATAAATGCTCACTTTTCGTTCCGGTTAAAGCAATTAGTAATTATTAACCTATTACTATTATAACTGGATCCTTACTGAGATTTTCATATCAATTACAGATTGCCATATCAAATTATCAATTACAAGTTGTCATATTTGTTTGTATCAATTATAGGAGATTTTCTAGATTACGTTCCTTATATTTCAGCCTATATATTTTGCTATTTCTTTCTTGGTAAAGTATGCTATGTTCCTTCATTTGAGATAGTAGCAAATGGTTTATCAAAGTACTTGCCACACTAAGTTTTGGAGCTATAGGGACAAACTCGGAGTGCACAAGACACCCCTTCGTTTGAGGAAGGGAGTTAAAGCAATTAATGATTTGTAACCTATTACAGTAATTACCATCATAACTGCTTCATCACTGCTATTTTTGTTCTGTTTAATAATATTAGGACAACTTTTTTCCTACCAATTTTTTTGAAAAAGAAAAATTATTTTTGCTCTTAACGAAACCAGCTTTTCAGAAGAAAAACAAAAAGAAGCAACAAGGCAGCTGGGCCATGACCTTAGGAATAGTATTAAATATATAAAACAGGCTCGTAATTGACTTTGGATGTGTGCATCAAGAGATCTGGCAAATCTGAGATAAGCAGAGTAGAAAACTCACTAAGAAATTATTAGTGGCTAAAAAACTGCAAGTGGTTTTCAACGATAGTCCATAATGTATGCTATATGCAGATCAAGGATATCCTCGGATAATAACTCCGTCTTATTGTATTTAGAGATAAGCAGAGTAGAAAATTCACAAAGAAATAATTAATGGCTAAAAAAGTACAAGTTGTTTTCCATAATAGTATATAATGTGTGCGTGTTCGTCTCTTTCGCTGTCACTTCTTCAATGCACCCATCTGATGTGGTGAGAACTTCCTATATGAGTACAAAGTTTAATTAATTAAAAATTAAAATAATAATATTAGAATACATTTTGAAAATTTGATTAGCCGTGTTTATAATGTAATGGTTGCAAAAAATTACTCTGACCATTTTGATTTCGTAAACATATTAAAGATTGAGACGCACACACTTCCGTGTACATACTGGTACTACTGCATAGAATAATATTTCATAGGCACGTGGCTTCATCATAGTCATAGGTGTCTTGCCTGCCCTGTTTGTATCCTTGTCATTCAACGATTTGTCAACTATTGGACTTATCAAATCTTCATGCACCTCTCACTCTCAAGTCTCAGCCTGGTGGTTTCTCCAAATTCAGCTCATCAACCAAATATTAGGTTAAAGATGAACGTGAAAAGTATAAATCAATATCATTCATTAAAATAGCACTCTTAGTAACTTCCCCCAACAACTAGGGAAAATCTATAGATGCTCTGCTCCACCGTAATAATTTATGATTGTAATTTTCTTAATTAAATTACTATTAAAATCATATTCTAATCTAAACAATTTGTCAATTGATGAGTCTAAGTAAGATGCGTAAATAGTTGTAAAATTCTGACATCTATATTCGATTTTCACATATAAAAATAATCTAGACATTTATTTTAGCACTTATGGCCCCAGCCAAGGCGGTGTCAAGTTGTAGCTTTGAATTCGGCTAGTGAACAACACTTTACCAAGGCCTGACAACTAGTCCAAGTTGTGCATTGAAAAGAGACCTCTCTTACACCCAAGCCAAGCCAGGCACAAAGAACGAGAACAATACCATGCAGATAAAGAAGACTGAAAAGTGCTAAAGTCAAAGCAATTTTTTTTTTTCTTTCCACACAACAGCATCAGCATGTCTTTCACCTTAGAATATAAAGTGGAGTGGTGATGGCAATAAGTTGGATGAGGCATTAATTCAAACTTAGGTCTAAAAATGGAGTGGCGATGGCTAGATGTAGTGTGAAGTAAAAATCTCAATATGCTCTCTTGCTTGCTTCTAATTTAATTGCATAATTAAATTGAGTTTATTGTGTAAATTAAGATATAAGTTAGATAAGTTTTAAACTGGTTTTTCCAATTTAGATGCAGTACTATAAACTTTAGTTACAAGAAAATCAACATCTGATTATAATTAGAAACTACATTTTTTAAACAATTTTAAATTAGTTTCTCAACGTTTAGATTTACTTTGATTGCATGTTTTAAAAAGTATGAGAAATAATTTTCTTACTCTAGATCTGACCATAAAAATCAAAATATATCTTTAACAGTTAACCGTTTAACTTGTGCAGAAAAAAAGACTTTGGCTATGACAGACTCGTGCTCACCCCCTACATAAATGCTCCCATAAATGCCTTTCAATTGCTTCTAGCAAGATATATACCCCCATATATGGAAGATAATATTTGAACAGAGATATACACCCCTGCATCAATGCATAAAAATAACACAGCTAAATACCAATATAATGGTATTTGGCCATTTAATCAGGAAAAGTCAGTATTCAATATTAAAAAACATTCCAGTGGAAAAAACTATGTCCATATATAGCTAGAGATTTTTATCCAAAAGAAAAATCCAAAAATCGAGATTTCAGTTTAACAAGTTCTCAAATGGTTAAGTTTATTTTTCTCCTGAGGATAGATAGTTGCGTTGTTGGGAGAGGATTCGGTGACAGTGGTTTTCCTATTTTTAGGTCATTAGATTAATTTGATGGTCCAGATTTTGTCATTTATTTCAAAAGATATTATTATTATTTAAAATCATAAAATATTACTAAGTGCATAAATTAACTAGTATAAAATTATTTTATTTTAACCGGTGGCTTTGAATAATTTTCAAATTCTCGAAAAGCATTTTAGTAATTTAAGAACTATCACAAAATTTTTAACAATCTTTTTTATGCACTTCTTAGATTTTTTTTATTGGAAGTAATACTATTTTAATCGGGTAGAACTGTTATGAATCGTAAAATATTTTCTAGAGATCATTGATTAATCTAAATAATTATGTACTAATTAATTTACACGTTGAATTGTATTTTTATGATTTTAAAGTATAAAAAACATAAAAGCTTAAAAAACATAAAAGCTAAGTTAATTATAAAATATCTTTTAAACAAATGAAAAAATCTAGATAGTCGAATTTAATCTAATGGCCTAAAATAGAAAAAGTCATCCCGACATTTCCTCTAAAATGTCACTGAATCCAAATCCTAGGCGATATGGAAAATTGGAAATTACTTACTTTGTTACATAATAATTATTGTATAAGAAAAAAAAGTCCCAAAATAATTATTTTTTAATTTCTAATATAATATGATTATTATTTTTTATTTATATCTTTTATAATATTAATGATAAACAATAAAAATAAAAAATGTATTAGTGATTTTCTTAGTTTGTATAAAATTGATAAGGTTAATCATTATATAGTTTTCTCTTCTTTTTTCTTTTTTAATGAATTATCTGATTTTTGTAAGTTGTACAGTTGGATTATCATTCTTGACCAGGATATTACTGGTCAATGGCACTAATTCCCCGGCATCAAAATCTACTTTATCTTCTCTTTCTGGAATTGTTTCAAGAAAGAAAATAAAAGCTAGATTTGAGAAGTTATAATTTTCAAAAATCTTGACTTTTTAAGTTTGATCGTCCAATCCACAGATACACTTCCGCTTCCCCTACTACCTTTGGGTTGCCTAACCTATATATATATATATATAAATAAATAAAAAATTTTAATTATTTATTTGCTTTTGTACAAACTTTATTTTTTAGTTTATATGCTAAAAATAATATTTTTTAGTTTGTACAGAGAGTTTAATATTTATGCAATATTTATGTAAAAGTCATCCCGTCAGAAATCACTATTTAAATTATTTTAAAATTATTATTCTAAAAATTAATAAATTTAACCCTACATAATAGATTATTATGATTAAATGATTTTGTAAAACATTTTATATTATCCGTATATAACTATTTTTCATATATATATATATATATATATATGTTATTTTTTAGTTTCAATGAGTTTAGACTGAACTTAAAAGAGATTAAAAATGTTATATACATAACCTGATTAAAATAGTATGAATAAAAATTAAAATGAATATTTTTAATTATAAAGACTAAAAATTAAAATGTATAATTTTAAGAACTAAATAAATAATTTAATCAAATCAAATCCGCCAAGTTATAGCCCATTTGAACATCATATTCATATCAATGTAGTGTCAATGACAAAATCCAAATATATTAAATTTTCAATGGTCGGTCCACCTAAGTTGAAACTTAAATGTATTATTATGCAGTAATTTTGCAACTAATTGTTCAATATTATTTATCTCTAACGTCATCACGGGGAAGAATATCCTTTCCGATCCACGTTTGAAAAGTATCAAAAGGAATCAGCTCGTAAAATTGAAAGGTAGTGTAGCTTATATTATAAATATTTTTTATACAATTATATAAGTATTTTGATTTTTTTAAAAGTGATAGTATACGAATGAAAACAATTTTTTTGTCATATTTTATTTATTTTTGGGTTGAACTTTGGATAAACCAGAAAATAATAAATAAATAAAATAAAGACTTTGTGTTACGTTCCACATTATGAGTCAACTCTAACACATTTGTTGAGATATATGCATTCAACAAAGACAGCCTATTGGCTGGTCAAACAATGCATCGTGGATACGTTCCCACGCAAACATGGACCCAATTAGTAGTTTGTTATATATTTAATGCATTAGTTATTTCCAGAAGAAATGTTTACGTACTAGTACAGAACACACTGGGCATGTGTAGACAAACCGACGAACAATGGACTTGGTTTTGTTTATTAAGTAGCGTTACATACCAAAAGTTTTACTGAGAGCTTTGGTCACGATGATGTACCCTTACATTTTATTCTTTATCTAAGTAATATGGTGAGCACATTCAAATCAGCAAGTAAAATAGAAATTAATAATTCTAGTTCTAGATGAAAGAAATACGATACGACAAATCATTATATAAAGACACACTGACACAAGAGGTGAGTACATTTAAATATGTGTATAAAATATCAGGAATTATTTTTATTTTTATTTTGTTGATTAACCTAAAGTTTAAGTGAATTGAATTTTGAGAATTTAATTGGATTAAAATATTCAAAATGCTTAAAGATATATTTATTACTTATTTATTAATAAACTTTTTATATCGACAATCACATTCGAATCTATAGACGTGAGTTTTTTCCTTATCATAAGAATAACCTTTGTTGGCACAAAAATTAGTTGATATAAATGAAAGGCTAATTATTATTAAGTAATGAAATTCGAAGTTCTTTATTTGAGGGCCTACATGACTAATTGGAGCTTACCCGTAGGTTTCCCTAAAGTCAACTTGCATCTCGGAATATCCAAATAGGAGGGAGAAGTCAAGCCATAACATGATCCTAATCCATTCCATGACTAATTGAGCAGGTGATTTTATTTCCACCACTTTTTCCTGTTCACACGTGTGTTTGAATTTTTTTTACTAAAGGTATTTATTTTTAAAACTGATTTTCGAAATACTATGCTTTAGCAATTGAAAGTGTCAAGATTTCAACCTTTTCAAAAACTTTCTGGAGCAATAAGAGTTAGAAACAATCACCAAATGTTACTATCCCATCAAAAAGGACGATCAGTCTGCTATGAAGCAAAATGTGACACATGGCGATCATGCGTTCACATATATAATTTCCAACTATTCCAATAATCAGTGCTTTCAATTGCTAAAGCTATTATTTTTTTCCCCTTATTTAGGGATAAAAGATGTTGGATCAGGGACGGATTTATCTATATTCATCCCTGTCTCATCAGAACGGCGTACAGGGGCAAATTTATTAAAGATGAGATTAAAAAATGTAATCCAATCTCATCCAATCAAATTTTATCGATTTTGAAAAAAGTCATATAAAATTCATTTTATTTTTTAAAAAAATTAATTTTTAATATATTTTAAATAAATCAATATATAATTTAATAAAAATAAATAACATGAACATATTTTAAAATTATATTATATTTATAATATTATTTATTTTAACTATTAAAATAATTATTCTATATTTTAATAATTATAAAAATAAAATATAAAATAATTACATAAATAATAATTATAAAATATAAGCAACGGGGCAGTTACGAGACCAAGTGTGGGATAGGGAGTTACATATCCAACCCCACTACCATTCTTAGCTTTCCCAAGCCAGAAAAAATCTAACCTCAACCTTGGTCAAATTAAATTTTTCCTGTCAAACTGAAAATGAGATCGGATAAGTACTCATGGTTCAATTTTTACTATCATGCATATTTTTTTTTTTCTGAACAAATTGTCATGCCTAACTTCAATATGATTCTTTATCTTAAAAGTCAAATATTGATATAAAAAGAAGTCAAATACGACTTATTTCTTTTTAATTAATTTGTATATTCAGTTATACTTTACGTAAAGGAGTTAGATCGACAAACTTTTCATTAGCCTTTACTTAAAAGTAACCTGTCACATTAGGGTGGAATTAAGTCCGATCATACCCGAAGTTACATCCATTAATAATATCTTCTAAAAATGATTTTAATTTGGACCAAAAAAGCTAATTTTATTAAATTTTAAATCTTCCGGACTTTAGCCTCACATGCTATAAATTCTTTTAAAGGATGTTATATTAGTAGCGGGAAAACAACACTAGGTTTGAATGAAATTTTATGTGGTCACAGAACAAATTTTTAACCTACTTCTAATGCTCTTAAAAATATTTTTCAACCAAATATTAAAAATAAGTGGTTATTTACAAAAAATGCTGAGTCAAGAATTAAGTCCGAAAATAATGATGAGTTATACCAATTCTACGTATTTCAATTAACGCATGCCCCTTTCACCTGTGTACTCTTCCTGGGTGAACATTTATACCTGACAAAGACAAGTTTGAGCAGAGATAGCACAACTGTAACACCACAAATTTTGGAATGCAGCGATAAATCATGCTTACTAGCATTAGGGAAGTTAGTCAAAGCGTCAAGCAAACGAGGGGGAAAAATCAACAGGGATTGGCACGCTCTAAATAAGGAAACAAACTACGAAATCCATAATCTATGAAACTACCATCTAGCAGTAGCAGTTGTCCCAAACTGGATGTCCTACGTAACAAGAACAAGAACTAGGTCTCTAATGTGGCTTCTGCATTTGGATTTCCCGTTAAAAACATCAACAGTAGAAATCAGTAGCGATCAAGTGATGAACGAGAACCCCTGCTTGGGCGGTCATATGGACCAGGTCTACCCCTATAACTCCTTCCTTCATCTCGACCTCCCATTCCACTTCCATACCTATCAGCACCTCCTCGTGGACCACTGTACCGGTCATACCCTCTTTCCTTGCCATAACCATTTTGTGGGTAGTCTGAGCCACTGCCATATCGATCACTTGCGAATCGATCTCCACTGGTTGGATACCTACACAGTTTTCCGTTAATAAACATTGTGACAATGATAAAAACATAGAACTCATGGAATATCCAATAGAGGTACTGCTCCATTTTATTTATGAAGAAAGAACACATACTACTCAAAGGCAAATCAGATTAAGTGATCATCAGATCAAGTCTTTATGCAATCAGAGTCTTTCTAATTGCCATATTATCAATTAAATGAAGTAAGAATTGTTTTTTTGTTTAGAAAAATGGCAAAAGCACCACCAGAGCAGTAATTTAATAACCACCACAAACATATGTATAGTTGTATACCTGTCACCAGTATAGCGGTCGCGGCTGCCATATTTGTAGTCACGGTTGTCAAAACGATCCCTATCTCCATAACGTCCTCCATCATACCGATCCTCAACGTATCGATCACGTTCACCACCCAGGCGTTCCCCATGTCCACCAGCAGCTCCAAACCTAGGACGTGAAGGAAATGAACTACCACCCCGACCACGACCACCTCCTGCCAAAGGACAATCTCGGGCCCAATGCCCTGGACGCCCACATTTGAAGCAATCATCCTGTCCTACCCTATCTCCAGCACCATAGCTTCCCCTACCACCTGATGAGTAGCCACCTCTGTAACCTTGGTCTACATCATCACCCCCCATCTTGGGCTGTGCCTTGTTGACTGAGATGATACGATCACCAATTTCCCGTCCATGCATTTCCTTGATTGCATCCTCCATTCCCCTACGGTCTGCAAATGTGATAAACCCAAATCCACGTGGACGGCCTGTATCCCTTTCCATCATGATCTACAGGAAGCACCACTTGAGAACCACATGCTAAGTAACAGCAATTCACACAACTAATGCTAACAATTTTTTATTGCATTTATGGGGATGAACAATATCAATGCTTCTTTTGATGCAAATGACCACTGTATAGCCATTATTGTAAGACTCATTAATTGAGAACACACAATGTCTACCAGCAATGGATAGATAGCTAAGTCAGCAAAAATAAATGAGAAATACCCAGTTACTGTAGTTAGTAGAATAAACTACAGCATATATGAAGCTACTCCCTGATAAAGTTCATTAGAAAACCAGTAAAACAGAACCACATCATAAAAACAAGATGAGGATAAAAAGAAGACAAGTAAAAGATAGGTCAAAATAGCTCTCATATGTCGCAAAAAGAATAAAAAGTGCACATTGACCATCATGTGGTGAACTCTCCACCCACACAAAGCCAAAAAAAGAAAAAAGGCCCTCTTTACAAATTGCTTGGACAAACTGGGGGCCTAAAAGAAACTGTTATAGCTAATGATTTCTTGTTAACAGTCACAAAAGTATCAATTTACAAGATTTCAACTACAAAAGCTGGAGCCTAGTTGACCACAATGTTGATCTAACAATTTCTAATCAACACTCAAGAGCATCATTGATTAATGTTGCCTGATATATATTCTTAATATTGTGAGTTACTGCCCAGACTCCATCTATGAAAATAATCTCAGATATTTCCAGGGGTGGTTCTCAATTCAACAAGGCTTAACCCATCACTCACCACCCAAACTTAAATAGATAAAAACATAAGAAAGAAGTCACACAATTGCTGCATAATCATTACTCCAAAGTCAATAAAATGATTCTTACATGAAAAGAATTAAAAAAAATATATTTGAAATGGGCATTCAGTTTCGGACAAAGTATTATGCATGTTAAGTTTTAGTATTTTATTTACTAGATACAAACAGCATTTAACTAAAAAGCAAAACTTATAATCAGACAACTTACTTCTGTGTTACAATGATAAAGCACCAGAATGGTTTTCATATAGCTAAGCCATTCAGAGGAATTCCAAGCCCATATTTGACAACAAACATCTCTTACAACAATTACTTCCACATTCTGAGCTAGAATTTCAGCATGTTCCATACTGGTTCATGACTTCATGAATGACCTTTAACAATCTAATACCTCAAACATACTCTTAGCATCTGACTTATTTGAAAAAAAACACTCTTATATTAGGAACTATTATTTTCTGACCCAGAAGAACTAACATTACAACGATATGTAGCCACAAATGAATGGTATAATCATGAAAATCCAACTGTAAGGCTTTCACTTCAACAGTCACCAGATCATTTTGTCGTAACCCCAATTTTATGATGAGTTTCACATTGTATATATCTTCAAAACAAAAACTCTGCCAGCAATTAATTTTCCATAACTCTGAAAGACAAAATGCAAGACAGGCATCCACAGCATTCCATTATGGAGATCATGCTTTCATTTCTTGCGCAATTCAGCTACCTTCTGTGATTCATTCACCTCATCAGATGCAAAAAAAGATCAATCTTATGTGGCAACAATACTGAGCAACACGGGAGATGAATGCATAACATTGACTACACTGCAATTATATGCCTATCACTCTAGGTAATTCTGCCGCCTCTTAACTGACTTATCCAACAACACACCAGCATTTTAGCAGAAAATCATTCTTATGCAGCTGTGGATTCTTTATCTAAGAGCACACCGACAATATCACGACCATTCAAAACCAAAGAAAACATCTCCAACCAATGAACTCTATTCCAAGGTTGAAGAAAGTAATGACTAAATCAAAGGCATTCAATCAACCTTCAACACTGTTAGCTATAATAGGCAGATCAACTGGTGAGACACAGTATCTCATCAAGAAGAGAGGAACCCACTAACTGAACAGCAATTCTCTATGATCCCAATGCTTCAGATTGAAAATTTTGAGCTCTGCAGCACTTAAGTACTAACGGGACCCGTAATGATGCAGAACTTGATGGTGTAGAGTAGTACGCAGTTTGGGTATTTACAAGAATATGTTACAAGAGCGATGACATCAACCAGACACAACAATATCCAAACACCTGAGCTTTACATTGCTATGAGAAACTATTGAAAACTGCCAAAGGTGAAGCAAGATTGGGTTGCTCAACTGATGCAAATATGAAAGACTTCTTGAACTCACATAACAAATCACTTTAGCTGGTCTACTGAGCACCACACAATCACAGCCCATCGAAATAGTTCTATCTATACTTTGAAGGGAACAATATTAGTTAGTGGGAATTCTCATTTCCATTAAAAACAGAGAGTACATTACTTTCTTCCTTGGGAACTGCATTACGTATGAAGTATCTGAATCTTTCCAAATTTCAGGACCACAAGAAATGCCACCTTACCAAATGCATTGTCAGTTCATAAGATGGCACGTCTGTTGCCCATGCTTCTACAACTAAAGAAACGGGTATAAGCAGTTTTCATAACATAGAAAAATATCAAGGGACAACAAAAATTGAAAAGGCACCATGTGAGATAGCAGTCTTTAATGCCCTTTTTCTAATTTCCTACAATTATATTGTACAATAATTTATTAGAGCCAGAAGCAAAAGAAGGAAGCCAATGTATAGACAAGACATGACTCCTTTTGTTTGGACTTTGGATTTGGACAGGAAAAAAATTTCTTTACCCAAAAGAATTGTGTAACTCAATCAAACAACTGTCATGTACTTCTCAGTTTATTAATCATGCAATCAAGGCATAGATCTGTGAGCCATAGAAAACAGGTATTAAAAAAAAAATGCTCCAAAAACCATTTTATGGTATTAACTCTCTCTCTCTCTGTCACCACTTGTTACTCGCCAGCCCAATCCTACAGCTAAATACTATTCCAAACTACAATGATTTTACTAATGAATCATAAGGACAGCAAATCTCTCTGCCAAACAGCAGACAGGTCAGACTGATATTGGCTTAACTACCTTCCTTGCACCAAATTCCACACATCCAAACCACACAAATCTCCAGCTCTAGCTCTACAGTTACTACCACAAGCTATCATTTTATCAGAAAATTGAAAATGAGCTTCAGCCACGAAGAAACCATTCTGGTAAAACATCTTTTAAAAATTCCATCTACCGCATCTAAAAGATCACAAGATTCACAACAGCATTCCAGAAAGACAAAAAAAAAAAAATAGTACAGAATCCTATCATAAAATCTTCACCCACAAAACACATTTTTTTTTTTATAAAAAAAAAGCCCTAAGCAGTAAACTCAGTCAAAACCAGGCCTTACAATCGCCTCAAGCCTTAATTAGAGACCACAATGGGACAGAAAAGGATCTCTTCAAGATAGTATCATGCAAAATTATCATTTTTTTATACGCAGTTAGATTCATTAAAACGTCAGATACAAAAAAAAAAAAAAAAATCCCCCTTCCACTTTTACTTCGAGAAATTGAATATCTAACATCACCAAAAACAAAAGAAACACGATCCCCTTTTCATAGTAATTAAATAATTTGATATTAAAATGTGCAAACATTTCTGTTTGAAATTGGAAGAGAAAGGAGTACCTGGCATTCGAGAATTTTGCCGTAACGAGCAAAGGCATGCTCGAGTTGACGCTCCGTAACGTCCCAGGATAAACCTCCAACAAATATTCGATTCTCTTCCTTCGCAGCCATCACTCACTTCAAATCTCGCTAATTCCTGAACCACATAATCCAAATGCCGACGGTTTAAATGTTAATTGAACAAAATTGCAGGGCGAAGAAATCTTCTGCAACTTGAATTTTGAGATACTTACACAAGAGTAACTGTGGAAATGGAAATTACAGAGATGTGAAGGAAACCCTCGAAGTTGAACTCCACGATAACGCAAAAATGAAACTCTTTTATTCTGAGTGTTTAAGGCCGTGTTTGTTTCAAGGTCTATCCTACGTTTGGAGAAATGATACTATTTGAGAAAACTATAACTGGAAGGAATTATAAACACGTTAATATTAAATATTTGTGATAATCTTTTTAAAAAAAATTCAAATGATAAAAGATAAAGTTATAAATATAGTTATTTAAGTTTTACATTTCGAGAATGTTTTTTAAAATCCAAAGAATAAGAAGAAAGAGTAAAGATTGGGAATACTCACGTTTGTAAATTGTAAATATTCATACAGATGATTTGTACGTAATAGGATAAAATATGAACTCCTATAAATAAATAAAAAAGAGAGAGAGGATAAAATATGAATATTCATTCGGTGGATATGGATATCAAATATCTACTTTGTAAATATCCATTTGTTTACAATTTTATTTATTAAGTATGAATTATGATTTCTAAAAAATATTTTAAGATGAGATAAAATATATTTTTCATTATTCATAATGAGTATTACACTAAATAAGTGCATAATTAATAATATATATGTAATAATTTCTCACTGATTAATTATTACAAAATATATAGATAAATTTGATATATCATTTGTAATATTATTTTATTTCATAAAAGCTTTAAATTGATAAAAAAAAATATTTATGATGTAAATATGACATGATATTAAATTATATTATATGATGTGATTCGAATATCCGCTATCTTATAGATATTCGCTAATGAAAGTGAACTGAAGATGAATAATAAGTACTGTTTTGTCAAAAAAAATAAAATAATGAGTACTGTCTAACAAAAAAATAAATAAATAAAGTACTGTCCATACATCGTTATAAGAAACTAAACGTGTTTGGAAGCGCATTGCAAACGTGCTTATGTGCATAAATCATAAAATTGCATCATCTGAGGATAAAAACGCAGAGGCTAGGCTACTATTAGTAACACCTGCTTCAACTTCCACAAAATAATTTTACAACCTTAAAACAAATACAACCTAATTTATAAACATGCATGTCTGTTTATTTTTTGAAAAAAAATTGGTTGCGTGAAGTATAATTTTAGTTTACTGTAGATATCTTCCACAAAAACTATTTTACTTAAGGTAAAGCAAGTGCTAAATTAATCTGTAAATTGTATGGATATATGCAAAATAATTATTATGTCACAGTAGAGATTTATAAGATGTAGGACTATCTAGAATTTTCAAGAATTGAAGCAATTTGTGATTTTTTTTTTTTTACTGTTATGAAGGAAATCAACAACCGGGAAAAAATATGCAAAAACAAATTCTTTCACCATTTTTTTTATCATATTATTAATATGGAATATCTTTCAATCCTATAAAAGATTAATTTCTATTAAAGAATATGATTAATTTTTTAATAATTTTTTTTCCAACCACATTTTTTCTATTAATAAGTCTCAAATCCTTTTTTAGTATTGTGTTAAGAAGGAAGGAACCATAAAAAAATGAGACTCGTTACGTTTTTAATCCATCCATTCTGGACTAAAAGAATGATAGAGAAAATTGCTTTTGTGTAATTAAAATATCAATTTTTTTAAAAAAATATTTTAACAAATTTACACAATTACACCAAATGAGAGAAAAAAGATATATACCTTTGTTCTTTTATTTTTTTCTCCTACTAAACAGCCTAAAAATATCTCATTTATTATTATTATTATTATTCTTTCACTTTTTTCTACAATTTTATGAACATTAAATAACAAACCCCTTTGCAATGTACCAAAAAAGTTTAAATGTACCAAAAAATAACCTTTGGTTAAAATCATCATTGATTAAGCCTTATTTGAATAAGTTTCTTAATAAAGAAGAAAAATAGATTTATCCTATAAACTAAAAATATTTTAAGCATAAGTTAAAAGTAACTTTTGAAGCTAAATGATTTTTGCTTCAACAATAAGTTAATTTTAGCTTTATGTATAAACTAATTTTGATTTATGAAATAGTTTATATTTTTTTACTATACGTGTTTACGGATTTTCTCTCTTATTTTATTTTAGCTTTTTTTCCTCTTTTTTGTCTTATTTTCACATTTTTCTTCTTTTCTCCCTTTCTCTTTCTTTGTCTTATTTTCGATCTATCATTAAATTCATCTGCTACCAACCTCAATTAACTTGGATTAAAGATGCTATTGATGTTGATATATATGACCATGTAAAAACACACACATATATATACACAGACGAAAAAAGATTTAAAAATATTAAGAAATATAAGTAAACATATACAGTGTCAATTCTGTATTCAAAATTCGGTGTTCAAACAGTAGGACTCAAAATATTAATTAACCAAATGGCACTAATCAGCAAAAGAATCACAAAATTAGCAAGCTGGCCTTGGAGTTCTTTTAGTGGTCTAACAATCACACGAACTTAACAGAAAACATGACAAAACAGAAAGCAAAAGTATTTCACAACTTTTAAACCGATTAACTTGGAAAATATTTATATATTTAGTGTTTCTGTATTTTTAATGCTCCAGCTACACAAGTTAACGCACAAATACATATGTGTACCTTTATAAATTGAAATATATTGGAGGAGTAAAATAATTATATATTATATTTTATGTAGATTGAGTTTTTCAATATATATACCTTGGTACAAGAAGGGGTAGCTTGGCGGAGGATCAAACTTCCGTCATAAATGTCACACCCCAATTGAGCTACAAGCTCTTCTTAGGCTATAAATAAATTATTTACACCACTTGCATGACTGTATATGTTACATACATCATACATGTACAAACCAGTGAAGTGAAATATGTTAGAATTGGGAAAGAATTTGAATTATTCAGGCAAAATAGGAAGCCTGGTGACACTGATGCCTTTGCCGCTGTCACCAGTAGACATTGAGGTTGGACTTGTTTTCTTACGGGCAACAGTAGATTTAGAGGGTTTTTTTGTATTTAGCCTCAAGGGAAGAATTTGCAACCTGGGATTCTGATCGGTACCTGACTTTTCAGCAGCCAATTGATAACTTTGAACGAGTTCAAGCTGCCGGGCAATTATTTCAGAACGTCTAGGTAGAAGTTCCACAGCTTCTCCACCAGGAATCACAATGTACTCTATTGCAAGCCGGACCTCCTGCCAGCGAAGTAAAACAAATTAAAATAATGTCAATGCTAAAGAGGTTTAGATATAAGTTTAATAGACATGTATTATAAGTGTATAATTTTACACAGTCATTATCTATGATATCATAAATTTATCATAAGAGTGTAAGTTTTTTCACAATGCATATATTATTTATTCTAGATAGTGGATATCATACTCTAGGTTTTGTCTTATATGAATGAATGCAATGTATTTGGGAAATGGCCTCCATTTCAGAAAGCCAGACATTAAATCAATTGTCAAGTGCACCATCTTTCAAAAGGCAAGAACAGCTAAGCGTAGAAATCAATTGCTAGATTACTAGTACACAACATATATTTTAATTCCACAGCAGAAAATGAAACTTGAAGAGGAGAAATAAAATACTAATTAAATAAATGTGAAGGGTGTGTACCTCCAACGCATCAATCTCTTCCAAAGATGGTTTTCGTTTAGGTTCATTGTCCTCAATTTCAATATCCAAACATTCATTTAATGCCTTCTTTGGTGTAGGGCCAAAGGATTCTAGCCCAAGGATCATGCGCACTGCCTTGACCATTTGTGCCATGGTATTGGACTGAAAGAAACAAAAGTTTGTTATAAGACATAAGGAGATTTACATTGAAGAATAGCTAAAGATGCAGCAAGAGGGCACCTTGATAACAAATACAGGTACGTGATGGAATTTTGCCACACCACGGATCCATGGGTTTTGTCGGATCTCAGAACTGGATGCTAGAATTGCTTCAGCAGTTCCAATGTCATCAGTCACATCTATTACATCTTCAAGCCCCATTACCTTTGCAACTTGTAGTAGATCAGCTTCAAGAATCTATACTCATTCAACAAGAAAACAATGCCCCATTAAAGCTATTCTTTCTGAGTATGAAATCTATGCAACTGGAAAATGATACAGTTGTTAAAGCTTCGGAATCATGATGAAGTTTCCAATCACTCAAGACTCTACCCATCATATGCAACCTCAAACAATTTACCTTGTAAGTATAAACTTGCATTGGTGAACTCCTCGTCATCACAGGCCCACTGGTACT
Organism: Glycine latifolia; assembly: GCA_013407115.1. Lineage (NCBI taxonomy): Eukaryota > Viridiplantae > Streptophyta > Magnoliopsida > Fabales > Fabaceae > Glycine > Glycine latifolia. Next base: position 38,890,226 of record CM023950.1, on the reverse strand, counting down.
CCATTTCGTGGACCAAGTACGTGGATGGTCTTTATCATCCTTACTAGATTCAATGTCAGAACTCGTGATATAATTGTTAGTTAAATCAGAAGTTTCTCCAAGATTTTCTTTGGGCACTGGAGCATATTTTGGCAAATCATTATCAGAATCATCCCATTGACGGATTTCAAATAATGGAGGTTTTCCTGTAATGAAGGAGATTTTCTAATTTAAACAATTATGTAAATACTAAATCAATTAGATATTAATTGAAATACTTCATTATAGAAGGTGAGGAATACCTGCCAAAATGGCATCCACAGTTGTGTCTAATCTATGATGAACACGGCATTCAGTTTTAGACATCATTTCAACAGCACATGAAAATGTAGGGGGTCCTTTCCTTTCAAGAATTGTCTTCTGCACTTTTCTTTTCCTGGCTTCCTCATCCCCAAGGGTCACGCTCTAATCAAATAAATGATTCAATAATATTACAAATGTGGGAAAGCACTACACATTCCATTTGTATGTGGTTCAAAAATTTAAGACCGATTCACTTTGTGAAAGACGAGGAAGGCCAGACCAGAGGAGTGCATTTAATTAATCATTATTGATTATAAATCATAAAAGTGAAAGGAAAATGAAAAGTGCAACTTTGCACCTCTATGCCACCAACAAGAATCTGAAGATAAGGATTTTTTATTATGTTTTCAATGGTCATTCCGTGTGCCGTTCCAACCAATTGAACTCCTCTTTGAGCAATAGTACTGGCTGCCAATGCCTCAAGCTCCGTTCCAATTTCATCAATAATAATGGTTTCAGGCATGTGATTTTCAACTGCTTCAATCATAACCTGCATAAAATACACATAAACGGTGTCACAGAATATTGTAAATTATTTAAAAAAACCCTTCGTATAAGAAGTAATCAACTAAAACAAAAAATGACTGAGATTTGTACTAACACTATGCTGCATATTCACATTTGGAACTTGCATCCTCCTGGCCCTGCCTATTCCGGCATGAGGAACATCTCCATCACCTCCAATTTCATTAGATGTATCCACTATTACAACACGCTTCCTGAACTCATCAGCCAGCATCCTAGCAATCTCTCTGCACAAGAAAAAGCTTCCTTCTTCAGACAACCAAATCAAGTAAAAAGGCACCTAAAAAAATGGCTAAAGATGTCTGGTAGAATAGATAAAGATGGATTTGATTTTCACACAATGTCAATGAAAATATTTTACACAGTTAATCAATCAAAAATCATCCCAAGTATAACTTTAACTTAATTATTATAAAAGTCAATAAATGTATGATACATAACAATCAATTATTGGATAACAATCTAAAAAACAGACTAATAATAATCAACTCATTTTGACCACCTAATGTATTAACAAGGTAAATAAACTTGTATACTGTGAAGTGTGAATGCATTGACATTCTAATTTTTTTTTTATCTTCGGTAAATGTTAACCGTTAAATTGTTAGTTTTTGTTAGCAGATAAATCGAACCCGTGACATTTCCCTCATTCCCTTTTTTCGTAACGAGTCAACCAACCTTATATCTCCTGCATTGACATCCTAATTAAAGTAGGCTAACAATAATCAAGTCGTTTTGACGAAATTATGAATTGAGAGAGTAAAAATGTTGACCTGATTAAGGTTGTTTTACCGACTCCAGGAGGTCCAATGACCAAGATAGAACCTCCATCCTCAACCAAATCACGTATGATTTCAGCACTGCCACCCACAGCTCGACCCACACGACAAGTAAGCCCAATGATTTGCATTTTCCGATTCCGAATCGCACTTATCCGATGCAACGACCTATCAATACCTGACCTGTTGTCATCAGAAAACTCACCGACCTAAAACCAACCAACCAATCATCACACATCAGTCATCACAGCTAAACTAAGTAACTAACACAACAACAAAAACATTACCTTTGAAATGGCATGGCGTAAATCCTCTTGCGCTATGGGTTGTTCGGAGATGACCCAATCACCGGAAGGGAAACGTGCCAGAGGTTTTCTTCCCAAATCCATGACGACCTCTATGAGGCCTCCGATTTCGCTGTGGCGATACAGTTCCCTCCGCATCTTCAGAGGGAGCAGCTCCAGGAAGAGGTTCAGGTCGTCCGGGCGCGACGTCGACGGAGAGGAGCCGTAGAAGCGATCGGAGGGGCGGCGAATCTCCGGCGACGCCGTACATCGGATTCCGGTTCTTGGGAAGCGTCGTGGACGGAGGGAGGATATGAAGTGGGAGTTTCTGAGGTAGGCGAGGGTTGAGGTGGGCACGTGATGGTGGTAGTGGAGATCTATGAGGAGCACGTGCAAATTTAGCGCCCTCATTCTCTTTATTATATCTGTTATGTACTTATGTGTTGTGTTGCGGAGCAGAGGTAATTGTTACTACTACTATTATGGAGGGAAGGATGGATAAATAAGAGAAGAGAGAAGATTCTGTGGTATCTTCTTTTCTTCTATTGCGTGGGATTTTATTTTGCATTATTAGGACTTTAGGAGGGAGAGGACACAAATACTTGGGAAGTGTTGTGTTGTGTTGTGTTTAGAGACGTTAACGGTTTGGTTTGGTCAGAGGCTGCTCACCACACATTACACAATACACTTTGTATTTGCCTTCGGGCACCTTCGAACAAATCTACTTCCAACAGACTTTTCTTTTTCTTTTCCTTAATAATCACATTCATTGAACTCAAATTGTTTATTTAGGTAACTACCTACCAACATTATTTTTAAGTCAATCATTTCGAGAATTAAACTTTTTTTAGTTTTGTTCAATTCTTATATTTAGTTTGCTTCTTTTTTTTAAGAGAATATAAATACTTGGTTTGCTAATGGATGAAAGATGGGAGCTAAACGTCAGAGATGTATTCATTTAATGTACTTCTTTTCTTGAAATTTTCTAGCATATATGTATAATTCCCCAAAAAAGAGTTCAACTCCGAAAGATAACTATTGTGTTTTGATAACGTACAAAATCTAAAAAAAATCAATATCTTCGTGGTGGATGGCTGTTTATGATTAGGTAGGGTCGTGGGGTTGCTTAAGGAATGGGATTCCCTGCAGTCAAGAAACAAAATCTCCACCCTAAAGTCTTATCTTTCATACTTTAAAAAGTTAATAGAATATTAACACAAAAATATTTCATTGGATCGTAAGATCCTGCAGTCAATAATTTATATCCGTTGTTATAGGAATTTGAATTTCCTGCAATCAATCTCATTTCCTCAATAGCAATTTCGTGTTTAAATTAACTTTTTTTTGGGTTAGTCTCAACTTGATAATTTTAACTGGCGATTGGATTGCAACTAAGTCAACTCAAGTTTATAATAAAAGTGTGTAATTATAAATTTTTGATACACAATGTTACATTTACCGTAAAAAAATAAAAGAAAAAAAGAGATACACAATCTTACACCAATTATTCAAGATTCTCATCAACAATATTCAGCTCTAACGACTTCATAAAATTTAAAAAATGCAAATATTAACACCAAAGATGTCTGATAACTATATTTCCAAATGAGCCATATCAAAATAATATTATCTTAAGGCAACAAAAAAATATTAAAATTATGCCTAACTTGATTAAAGAGTTATAAATTTGAAATATTATGTGAAATTGGGCCGAACAAAATTAATCCAAAGGGAATTATAAATTTGAAATATTATGTGAAGTTGCGCCGAACAAAATTAATCCAAAGGTGATTTATCCCCAAGCCCAAAAAATGTCAGTTTTTAATTTTTTTTAAATATTTTTATTTTCAGAAACTCTTTCAAAAAGTTTAAAATAAAATTAAAAATGAACTTGAACAAAATAATCCTTAAATTTAAAAATACGTCACGATCCGGTTAATATCAGTTACAACCAATTTATCCTACTTTGCATATTAACTTGGGGTACTTGCATTTGTCCATTAAGATTTAAGACATTCAAACCTCTTCAAATGAGATTCTTACTTTTCACGAAAATGATTGGAGTTTTTTTTTTTTTTTGTTACAGCTTTATACGAAAATGATTGGAGTTTAAGCGTCCTGCAGACATCCGAAAAAAATAAATTTGACTTTTAAAGTGAATTGCTATTAAAAAAATAGCGTGAATATGATAATTAGTTGAATTTTGTAAATTTTAATTTTTCTACTATAATTTACTTTTTTATGCGGGCATGTTTCACAATATTAACCATTTATTTTTTAAAGTTATAATTCAATACCAATATTTTAAACTACACTGACCGTTGTTCTAGTGAAACTATTCATAGTTCAATAGTTCAAAATTATATATTAGATAATAAACCAACATAAAAGTTATAAGAAAATTAAGTTAAAAAATTTTAAAATTAAATTAATATAAAAATCATATTTCTTATTCTACAAGATAAAAAATTCACAATAAAAAAATTAAACAATAATTGTATATACCTAAGTCTCATAAAGTTTTATTTATTTTAAAAATATTTAAAATAAAATTGTTTTATGCCATCAATTCTTACCCCATTATAATTAATTCTTAATTATCTTTTTACTTCCTCAAATTATGGATGATCTAACTAATTGTCGATTCATTGCCAAATCGAGCAATTCGGTTTTTTACTTTCTTTATAAATGAAAAATATCCAATCTTTTTCGCAAGAAACATATCTTCCAAAGCTTTGATTCTCTAATAAGAAAAAATAACTACTTGTCTGACATCAGTTTGGTAGCATGACATCAGCACTGTAATAACAAACTCACTTGTAATGAAATGAATTATTTAGGATTGTGATGTCTCTTGGACATTCTTTTATAGGAAAATGCTAAGGACATACTAATGAACTTAAAACAAATATTTTTACTAAAATACATAAAATTATTATATTGTTCATGACTTTTTTCACCCCCTCTTATAATATCCACAATAAATATTTTTTCTTTTAATTTCTTAATAAGTGTTCTCCTTATGACTTGGATTTTCATTTTGGGATGGAGCGGTTAACTAGGATTTTTTTTTTTAAGTTTGTTACAGCTGAAATTATCAGTGTCGAGCAAGACTTGTACAATGGTGCTTGACACTTTAGGGGGAAACAACTAAAGATCAGCCTTGTGAGAGACAAAGATAACGAGTGATAATCAGTCAAGTTACCGCACTTGGGAGGGTTTTACCCACTTTGCAAGGAGATATTGTTGCATATAACTTAAGTGCACCCAATTTGGGTGCACAATGCGTTGTGACCTACCAGTTTCACTTTGAACTACTGCTCCAATGATGGAAAAGTTCTTCATCCCCTCTCACAAGCAAGGACAAAAAGATCACCCCCAAGGGCATTGATTCAACACTGTCAACATCATATGCATACAAGCAACTGAAGTAAGCATGGTTTTCCTCCCAACGGTGTCAACCTCTCTCTTCTTGTTTTATTACTTCCTCCCAGATGCATGCATTCTCATTTCTGACATTAGACAGTTTCCCAAGGACATCAATAAAACAACCTTGGAAACTAACGACAATTCCACCCCCCCCCCCCCCCCCCCCCAAAAAAAAACTGGTCCATTACATTCCTCAAGCATTGGAAATTTACACATGGTTTTAATTGATGAAGGGATGAATATAATGAGAGATTAAGTGTACGCACATGTTTATGTAAACATAACAACCCACTCACGTTGACTGTTTATATTGAATTTGGCTGTCATTCTACAATGGTAAATTTATTTTAAACTACAAAAGGGTCGAAATAATGAAATCTATGACCCAGAGAGGATTAGGCACGAAGCTGAGCATTTTTAGCAACCAACCCCAACCATAATAACCAACATATTGGCTAAAAAGGTCTTGTAAAAAACAAAAAGAATAAGCATTTACCAATAGCACAGCCTTCATGATTCAACCGGAGAGAGGAATGACTGAATTCCAAAAACAATGAAAAGAATTCCACCTGAGAGTGCAACCTGCAAAGTATTGAGAACAACATTTAGATAACATACAGGCTCAGCTTAATGCTATATTACGGTAATATGGTAGTAAATCAGAATTGCATACTGCATCAAAAAGTGATCTAAGGACTCATGGCTATAATGTTGTATTTTTATTCACATATTGCAACCTCTTCATTATTCCATCACCTTTTCCATTAATTCTTATATACTCTGTTTTCATTACTCCCATTATTTTCTGGTAGTCTGAAACTAATTTTGAATTATTTAAACTTGATACATGAGGACATTTTAGGATACAGAATAAAAAATTAAAAAAACTACGTACCCCATTGCCCGAAAGTTCCACACTATGCACAAGTAAGGAGGAGGAATAATTAAATTTAAAATTTAAAAGACAAGGGGAAAAAAAGCACATGGACAACAAGCACTGATAGTGAAAAGGTGTAGAAATTGTTACAATTTTTTCAGATATCTGAGAAGCTAAACTCTTCCCTCCAACAACAGCAGCAAAAGTGCACAATGCTTGTCCCCTGTGAAAAGTAATTAAGAATTACATTTGTCTCCTACAAAATTGGAGGACCTTAGGATTGTGACACATCCTAAATACATATTTATGCATCTAGACAAACACAATGCATGTGCAAGGCATATACACATAACACATGTATGAGAATTACGGCAACAAATTATTGAAATAACATATGCCATCATGGGCAACCAAAGGAAAAATAGTCAATGTCCCAAGAAAATAGGTTGAGCCTAGAATAAAGGCAGAAAAATTAAAAGTCAAAACTTACAGAATCCCTCCAAGAACCACACCAAATGGGTTCTCATCTGCAGCCAAACCTATGGTAGCCAGCTGAAACAGAAAAAAAGTTGTGCTTAATGAAGTGATGAAGAGGCTCCAATAAAAGAGCTTGTGGTTATGCAATATCCTCACCTGGCTCTTGTCACCCCATTCACCAAAAAAGGTGATAGAAAATGCCTGTAGAATAGAGATGATAAAGGGGATCAAATTTAACCCAGTTCAGTGTTCAACTACATTCTGTATAGAGATACAACGGTTAATGATTTATTACCTGTAAAAGGATAGGAGAAAAAAACTGAGATAAAAATGACCGCTTATGCTTTTTCGTGGCATCATCATCCTGGAAAAAATGAAACACAGAATATATACAGTATTAGAACAACAAAAATAAAGCATCCTTGAATTCAGTTTTAGTATAATATCATAATCAACTCTAGTCTGGAAATAAGTTACTTAATTCTCATCCAGCTGTTGAATTGGGAGTCATCCAATTGTAAATTTTACTATTGCAACTTTGCCTACTACAAGATATTAAGTACCTTATCCAATTACTAAATATTTGCAATCTAGTTATTAAGAATCTCTCTCTTGGTTTCTGTTGTAGTAGTTGTAAGAATTTTCCAAGGATCTCATAACCACTTGACAACCATAAGAAATAAACAAAATATGTTCTATTAAAAAAAACATATAGAAGGTGTTTGGGGAAGCTAATGTGGGTTTGTAGAATGGCTTGTAACCTCCTATTAGCTCTGTTTAGTTTATTTTAGTAGGTTCCAAGAAAAAAGCTCTCTTTAGCTTATTTCAGTAAGCTTCACAATAAAACTTATGAATAAGCTCTCATTAGTAAGATCTTATTGCATAAATGCTTAGCTCTGTTGTTTACCCAAATGGGTCCATTATGTGTGTTATGATCATGCATGGCCTTAAAGCCTGACTAAACTTTTTGATGCATATCAGAAGAGTATGACATGGGGACGGATAGAGAATGAAGACAACACAAATTTTATTAAACAGATATTATTTTACCTTATTGCTATTTTTTGTAGCTCCATTGCTAGCCTTCCAATCTTTATCCTAATAACAATACAATGGTGCTGTTAAGAAGAAAACAAAAAATAAAAAGACTTAAAATAAGAAATCAAATTTTAGTGACAAACCAACCAATTTAGCTTCAACTTCAGCCAATTCTTCCGCATCCCTGTCCATAGAACAAAATCATTAAACATGAGTCCAAAAGTCTCGTTTCAGATGCAAACTTATTTTCATTATAAAAGGATTAGCAAAATGATGTGATTGAGAAATAATAATCACCCTTGTTCAAATATAGCATCTTTCAAGGACCAAAGTCCAAATCCCAAGAATAAAAATGTTGTAATGTGATGAGTCCATGTACGAGAGATCTGCAGAATTATACGAAGTTTACTAAAGGCAGAAATCAAGGAAAAAGAAAGAGTAATATAGAGCTAAACATATATTGTGGAATTGTAAAGACATGTAGGTGGCGATTGGTGGATGAGGTCGGTATGTATTGAGTGGATGGTTACATATTATTTAGCAACATATATTGTGTTAACAATTTGTAACCGGGCTACTTAATGCTAGTTATACTCGGACAGACCATATTTGTGGGGGTTCCTTTTCCATGTAAAAGAATGATGTAAAAGGGACTGGCATGTCTGATGCTTTTATATACGAATATATTATTTTGCTGAGCAAAAAAAATATTGAGCTAAACAAGATGTAGATAACACGTCTAATGCATACATGCCGAATATCTAATCTCAACACATACACCATCTTTAGGATAAATAGTCATTTTTGTCCCTAAACATGTAAAGCGCTGACAAATTCGTCCCCAAAAGATGAAAATTCAAATTTTTGTCCCTGAAAGTGTAACAAATCTATCCCTCCGTTGCCATTAATTGAAAGAGCCTACGTGGCACATTCAGGGATGAATTTGTCAGCGCTCTACACATTCAGGGACGAATTTGTCAACTCTTTACCCAAAATATAATTTAATCTTTATATTCCCTCTTTTTTAATCATTGCAAGCATAAAATTATAATAAACAGTTAAAAATTAGGAAAGCAAGCATAAGTTAAAACAAATATAATAATAAGCATAATATTAATTAATAAACATAATTTGTTTGTTACTCTGAAATTTCTATTATAAAAACATTATGTAATGACAAAACTAAGTTGAGTCTCATTTTTTTGGTAAGAATTAACTTAATGGCTGTGCATTTTTGGTTGAGTTTCATATTTTGAGCAAGGTACTGTTACATTAGAAATTTCAAAGCAAAAATGAGATAATACCTTACCCAAAATATGAGACTCAAACAAATTAAAATGCACAGTTATACAATTAATCCTTACAAAAAAAATGAGATTAAACTTGATTTTGTCATTATCTAATGTTATTATAATAGAAATTTTAGAGCGACATACAAATTATGCTTATTAATCAAGATTATACTTATTATTATGTATGTTTTAACTTATGCTTGCTTTCCTAATTTTTAAATGTTTATTATATAATTTTATGCTTGCAATAATTAGAAAATGGAGAATATGAAGATTAAATTATATTTTGGGTAGAGAGCTGACAAATTCGTCCCTGAATGTGTAAAGCGCGAACAAATTCGTCCTTGAATGTGCCACGTAGGCTATTTCAATTAATGGTAATGGACGAAAGTTAATAGAGGGATAGATTTGTCGCACTTTTTTCACTTTCATGGACAAAAATTTGAATTTCCATCTTTTAGGGACATATTTGTCAATGCTCTATACAAGGACGAAAATGATAATTTACCCTTATTTGATGAAAGGATATCACCCCTTAAGTATATATATTCTATAATAAGAATAAACAAATAATGATGAGAATTGTTAGGCGAGACCAGCAACAAAGAGTGCTCACCAGATTCGGAGCTGCCCAGCCAACAAGAGCAGAGAGAATGGTCATCACCTAGATTTTTCAAAATTTACAAGGAATTATGAAGCTCAAAAGGAGGAAGAATAGGAAAAACTAAATCATACAATAAGCAAATTATGAAACCTTCAAAAACAAAGATAGCATAGTAAAAAAAATTGGAGAAAGAAGAAAAGATGCTTACAATCAAAGCCGATAAGCAACCTGATAAGACTAGGCGTCTAGGGTGTCGCATAGCCAGTATCTAGAAATCATGTTATCAAACAGTCAGAGCTCTAATTTTACTCTCGAGACAACAAAAACAAATATCAATGCCCTTTCTTCATCGTCAGGAGCTATGCAAAGAGATAATAAACGAATAACACTAAACATTTCTTCAAACTCACTCCACCAAACATGGCCTCCGACCGTCCGAGATATGTTTGCAAGAAGTAGAGCAATTAAAAACGTTTTACTTTAAATTCAAATAACAGGAGACACAACTGAATACATATTCAAAAATTCACAATAAAAAAACGTTTAAGTACTTTAGTCAAATTTCAACCAATAACATAACGAAATTTTTTATTAAATAAATTAACAAACAAGGGTTTATCTCAGTTAGGTTGAGTCCAGAACATCACTCTAATAATCCAGTCAAGAAGGCCCACAGAAACAGACCCATTAATCTGGTGCAACCGATTACACGATCTACAAACGAATGAGAAAAAAAAGTAGAAACTAACCGCAGCTGCAAAAAACGTTTTGTCGCCGATCTCAGAGAGAATGGTCATGGCCAGTGACTTGGTGAAACCCTAAGAAAACAACAATAAAAAGAAGGGGATTGAAAAGCAAATCCAAAATCAAGAAAGAAAATCTTTAATGAGAATGAAAGGTTCCGAACCTGAACGATTGAGCTCATGTTGGCTGGACGAAGAAGAAGGACTGAGAGAGAGAGAGAGAGAGAGAGAGTTATGAGAGAGTGTGTTGGTTTGTTATAGTGAAAGTCATCGGAGGAGGGAGAACATTAAAGGACAAATGAATACTCGCTGCTCAGAGAGTCAGAGTGGAAGGTGCGCGTGTGGGTGCGTGGCTTCTTTTTTACTTTTAAAAAATTATATTTTGTGCAGAGCATGGGATTCAATTCGCTTCCTCGGAATCTGGATAAAAATCATTCAAAATTAAAAAAAATAAGCATCACAAAGACAAACAAATATGCTTGTCTTTTTACAATTTTTGTTTATTTTACCCATTAAGTTTCCATGGTTTTCTAAATGAAAGATGCTTTTTGCTTCAAAATTTAGATTACAAAATCATTTTAATTTCTACTTTACAAATAGAAACATGTATTTTATATAAATTAATATTACAATATTTTTAAAAAAGTTTATGGAAACAAATTTTCTTTTTGCTTTCATTTAAACCCGTTGAATTTTTGGTGAACAATAAATTGGTAGTATTATAAAAAATAAAAATAAATCCATTCAATAAACCAGTTTTTTTTTCAGTGACTCATGCTTTCAACGAGCCATTTTTTTAACTTTAGTGTGGACGGAGAAGACACAACTATTAGATTAATATATTTTATATTTTATCGGCTTGGTGGTTTTTATCCACAAAAACAATAATGGTCTATGTAGTAATTAAGACAGATTCGAGAATGGAAGAAAATAGAAGCATGAAAAATAAGGAAATTTTAATCTCTTTCCTTACTTAATTTGGTTATTAAAGTGATAAATTTTTTAACACTAAAAACAATGTAGTTTATTTTTTATTAGTATTTTAATAGCTAATTAATGTCACACTAATATACAAATCTTTTACTCTTGTACAATCACACATTTTTCCAAATATTCTCATATTAATTACAATTAAAATATATTAATATTGTAAACAGATTATACAATCATCCAATATTTCAATATTATTAATTTTTACAATATGTTTAAGATATTTTTTAATTTGTTAATTATGTAAACGATGTTATACTAACAATGTATCAAATAAATTTATTCAAAATATCACAAAAGGCATATTATGTTGCCTTTCATGTTCATCTTGGGAATTGCTTTTAATGCTAAATAAATTAATAAAGGTTTGTTTACATTTAGCAATGGTACTAAAAAAGTATTGGATAATATTCACCCCGAAAATCACCTTTGATTGATTCCTCATGGGTGGAGGGGTGAGGAGTTGTAGTTTTCAAGCTATCAGGTTATACTGATCACAAAAAAAAAGTGCTATCAAGTTGAAACACAAAAACCATTTTGGTAGCTTCTTCGATTTTTTTTAGTTTTTCGTAAAATTTAAGATCAACTAGTACTCTTAAAGCATTTATATAGCTCTAATAATTATTATATTTGAAAAACCAGTATTTAAATCACGTCAAATAAAAAAAGTCTGATTATTAAGATATATGAATATTATAAAATAAATATTTTTAAAAAATTTACGGATTAGAAAAAAACAATTCAACGAGAGCATCTCAAAAGGAGGCTCAAATGACGATGTAATTGGAGATTCTTAATTAAGGCTAAAACTTGAAACAACTACCATACAGCCATATACGACAATTTGTAACCTTTTCCAATGGAAAGAGATGCCTAGCTTTTATAAATTTTTAATCCAACTTTTTGTTGGTTTCTTCAATGAAAGGTAGAGTTTTGAAGAATGATCTAGTAGGTGGAGATACAAAGATTAATCAAAAGTAGCAGCAACCTTATTATTAATCAATAAATTTTAAGATTCGTTTAATTAATCAAAAGGCATACTTTTGAATCAAACGTGCATGGAGGATCTTGGCACCAATTTTCAAACATACACTTAAACTATGTTGGTTAAGGTGAGAGAGCCAAATAAGTCTATTTTCTTTTAAATTTATTAGTTATTTAATAAACAGTTGGGATATTTTATTTTCCCTTTCTACCCCTATCTCTTTCCCTAACTCATGTTCATCCATTTCTTAAAGTTGGGATGCATCTTTCTTTAAATGCTCCCACAAACACTGAACAAAAATGAAGCAATTAAGCAAACTGCATGAAGCAGAATTAATAAAATAAATAAATAATTGTTGTCGTGGAATTGTTTTGTTTGGGTTTTTGATAAATAAGAAGAAGAATGAGAACTATAAGAAAATATGTGGGTTTTGAATGTGAAGTTCGTTGCCGCACCTAGCAGCTCCACGCAGTAGACTGAAATGTGCAGGTTGGCGCGACGTCATTCTCTCGATTCTTCACAGAGCACAAATATTGACGAAGCTCCAAATCCGATATGGACCCGTGAAGCTTCTGAACTGCAATGAGTTTAAGGCAAAGCATGTGCACACTCTCCATAGTATCTCTTGTGTAATTTAAATTTTAAATTATTGTTAGGACTTGTAAGACATTTGTTATTATTATATTTAAATAGAAATTAAGATTAGATCAATTTGTTATTATTATATATTATTAACTCACAAATAATCACTTGTCACGTTAGATAGCGCTTAATCACGCCATCCACACTATGGTGGGCAACGGAAAACACCTTCTTCCCCCACGAGAACACCACCAAAGCCATGTTAACGCCGCATGGAGTGCAAAGCTCACTGGCTTTCTTTTAAAGCCCGTTGCGGCGCTTGGAGAACATGACTTGGAGGTTGGTCTCGTTGGCAAAGTACAATTAATGGCAATTCTATATTTCATAGTCGTGATTCTTTTTCTTTCCATCTTTAATGATTATTTTTTACCTTTTAAGTGAGTTTTGTAACATTGAGTTTCGTTGAGTCAAGTGTTAATTTTTTAATATTTTCTTATTATTGACACTTTCTCTTATATATATAAAAACCTCATGTTGAGGAAAAATAAAAAAAGAGAATGGAGTGAATGAATGAAAGGTAAATTATTATTCCAATTTATTCGTATATGATTTTTAACATGGTATCAGAGCATGGTTCCCTCCATGAATGAAAGTCATGGCTCCCTCTATGAAAAAATTTATCTTCCACTGCCATAAGAGTTTTTCTTCTTCATATTCTCAAACTTTTATCTGTTTTTTTCTTGTTCATATCTTAATCTTCTTCCCAAAAACAACACAAACGGCATAACATAAATCCGTTTTGAATCCTTCTCGTACCTCAATATTGAAGCCTCCATGCACATATTCCATTTGAAGGTCATTGATGTGAAACTTGTTGCATTGCTCTAAATCCTTCACAGACCAACCCTAAAGTTTATTATTGACATGAACATGTGATTGTTCTGAATCTCTTCTCGTATCTCAATTCGCCATGCACGTATTCCATTTGAAGGTCATTGATGTGAAGCCTATTGCATTGTTCTGAATCTTTCATAGACCAGCCCTGAACTCTATTAATCTAAACATATGATTGTTCTAAATCTCTTCTCGTATCTCAGTTCTTTTTCTACCTCACATAATCGAAGCACCTGCTATGTATTATCCTGAAGCACCTTCTGAACCTATTATTGATCAAAGTCATTCCTGGAAGAGTGTTTGAAGAAACAATTGACAAGTTGGGCATGACCGATATTCATGCACCAACTTGAGGGGGAGTGTTGAATTGTGTAATTTAAATTTCAAATATTTGTTAGGATTTGTTAGGCGTTTGTTATTATTATATTTGAATAGGAATTAAGATTATATCGGTTTGTTATTATTATGTATTATTAGCAGTTTGTTGAAACTCTCTCTTATATATATAAGAACCTCATGTTGAGAAAAAATAAAAAAGAGAATGGAGTGAATGAATGAAAGATGAATTATTATTTCAATTTATCCGTATATGATTTTTAACAGTGTCATCGTGGCAGGTGGTGAATCGGGTCATGCGACGCTAAGTTTGGTTATGCGGTTGTTGATGGCGGCGCCTCTGATTGCAACAATGGTGATAAAGAAAGAAGGAAAAAAGAAATCGAGGAAGAAGGAGAGCTAGAAAGGAAAAAAAAAAAGAAAAATATGTTGTCTGTTGATTAAATAATTAATATATCCAAATGTGGAAATTACTTTCCTATGGTGGAAGACCTATTTGGGTTTCACACACTAGTTTGTCCTTAAGCTATTACTCAATTACTTGTGCTTCTAGATATGTCTCCCCATTGGGTTAACACTTGGTTCTTGTTGGGCTATGTTTTCAATTGGGCAACTTGTTGGATCTTGCTATTTGCACTTTCTTTTGCTAAGTACACCCTCATATCCCCTTTATACCTTCCAACTATCCATTATGCTCTTTTCCCTTAAAGATGTACACCCATTTTGCTATTCAAAAATATTTTTTTGGAATTAAATGTACATATTCTGGAAATATATATTTAGAACTATAATTTATAGTTTTTGAGATACATTTCTGGAATGGTATACATTATTCTAGAAAGTAATTTATGGTAATAACCAATCATATTTCAATCAAAGTACATAAGAGTCATTGAGGGTTGAGGGTTGAATGGTTGACATAGACTTGGATTAGAAAATGAAAAAATGCACTTAAGGGGAAAAATCATCGTCAAAAGTTTTGCTTTACAATTAAGATGTGTAATAAATAAAGTTAGTCATGAACGTACATTAAAACATAGTGTCACATGAAGAAAAACACATCATTACATAATCATTATATGGTGAGTATTGTTTAAAATTAGGATTTAAAGAATAAAAAAGATATAATGAAAATAAAATTTTAGATAGAATTTAAAGAACTTCAATAATAAAATAAAAAATAAGATTAACAAACATGGATATAAGTGTTTATATTGTAAGCAATTTTTTTTTTTGTATTTCTTATCAATGATCTTAATTTCTAAGTAATATTTTGTTAAAAAAACATATATCTGATATGGAAGTATATCTCTAAACCTATTAATTATACTTTTAAAATATATATTTTTGGAATAGGTATATTTAATTTCATAAATATATTTCTGAAAATGGGAGTGTAAATAACTAGAGCCAACTTGTTTTCTATTCTTTTAGATAAAGAAATATTATTTATTTATTCAAATTTAAAATATACTTTAGTAATTATTATTATTATAATTAATTTTAATATTTTATAAATCAAAATTATGTGGCTTGGCTACTTTCACGATGTATATATTAGCCTTTTAATTTATCTATTAATGAATATTTATATTTTATAAATAAATCTTATAATAAATAAATATATAAATTGTATAAAAATTGCCAAAAAAAGAGACTTAAAAAGTATGATTATCTTAGACATTGTCAGGTCATCTCAAATGAGTGAAAGGTAAAATTTAAATTTTAAAAAGTTGGAAATAAAAACACAAAATTCTTTGTTAAGGTAAAATTCATAAAAAAAAATAAGAATAAAAAGTGCAATTAAACCTATAGATTAATATTATTTTTATTATACCCATATAAATTGTACTTATATTGGAATCTATTTATTGAATATTTATGAACTTTATATATATTTACGGTATACGTGAGAAGATGTGGATATTTATTAAAATATAATTATTTAAACAAAAAACAAAATAAATTAAAATTTAATTATTTAAAATATATATTAATTATAACATACTTATAAAAAAATACAATTTTGAAATACATATTTATGCTAAAAATAAATTAGAGGAATTTATCTTATATATAATTAAAGGTATTTATTTATTATTAATTCTAATTATATAAGCTAATATTTACCACTTCCCAACCTAAAATCTTTTAATAAGAACGTAATATGTTTTTTGGGTGCAGCTTTAAATCTTATCCGTTTAAATTGATCTTAGGGTTCAAAGAAATTGGCTGGAGGGGGGTTTGAGATAATGAGACAGGATGATCTGATTCCTTCCATTGATCACATCCCCTCCCCCTATCACCCCCTCTCCTTTTTCTTCTCTCCCATGCAAGTTGATCTAAGGATAAAATAATTAAAATTTGAACTTTAGACCCACAAAAACAAATTATTAGTAGTTTTTTTATACATGAAACTTTAGTTTGACTTATAAATATGTTCAAGAGTCTAATTTGTGATAATATAACAAAAAAATAAAAGTAAAAACATATATATGAGATTTTATAAGAATTAAATTTATCTTGTTTATAATATAATAATTTTTTTAAAATTTAACATAACATTCACGATAACTTATTTAAAAATATATTTTACAATAAGACATAAATTTATTTTTCAACAAACTCAATTATAAACTTTAGTTTGACTTTTTATAAATCAACATAATTAACATATACAAAAAGATAAATAAATGTTAGATTTTAACATATTACAAAAAATTAAATATAATAATAACACTAACAAGAAATATTTATTTATATTTTTTAAGTTAAGTCGACCTGTTAAACATAAGATCTTTTGAATGACTAAAACTTAAACTTATTTTTTTCAAATATTTGAGTTGGCCTAAACCTGATATGGACTAAGGGAGCATTTATTTTACAATTGTTTTTTTAATTCCCGGGAATGAGGTTGGGAATATATTTTTTTCATATTTATTATGAGATAATAAAATAATTATTGCAAGATATACAACATATTTTTAAAATAAATGACTTTGTTATGACCTATTTCCACTGTGGCGCCCAACCTACCCGTGAGCACCATAACACGCATGATGAAGCTAGTCAGCAAGAACAACTAAAACTTAGAACCAAATGACTGTGCCGCCGGATTCATGTTGTAAGTCCTGGATACTAAGTTACTAAGTCTTTATGGGAAGAGTGGAAGATCACTCATGTTGATGCCTTGCATAGGAAACATGAAAGGATTGCTAGAAATCAGCATTTCCCTCATATGTTTTAACTTGTAGGGATGCTCATCAACGATAATCTCGTGTGTTGAATTACTTTTTATATACGAATATTCATTGTAAATTATTTGAAGAATTAAATTATTTTGACACGAAGGATTATCTCTTAAATCCTTATGCTCCTGTCGAATAGATTACTTGGGAACCAATTGTATAAAAGTTTGAAAAAAAATTGTGAGTTTGAAAACATAAAACTTTATTTTTTCGGGAAGAATGTGTCTCATTAATTCGGTCCTGGCCGCATTATTTTTGTTTTTTCTCCTTTTTTAAAGTGTCAAATTGTGTGGGGAGTAATTTAGAAAGTATACACATATTTTTTTTTGTTGGAATTGAGAGGAGGGGCAAAAAAGATTTGTTGGAATAAAATTTGTCAACCAAAAGAGCATGGTGGTCCAGGAATAAAAAATATTTTTTCTTTTAACAAAGTACTTTTGGCAAAATGGAGATGAGACCCTTATGATGGGAAAAAAGTGGGTTGTGGTGTGAGGTACTTGAGTCAAAATATGGGGTTGGAGAGGGTTGCAACTTGAACGGGTTAATAAAAACCATCTATTTGACGGAGAGATCTGTGTGTAAGTTGTGGAAGCCACTCTACTGCGAAAATTCCTTTTTTGGAGAGACACTTGGGGTGAGTGAGGAGTGTTTTGCAATTAAATATCCTAGATTAATCGTTTCTAAATTATTGTCTTAAAGGGGAAAAATTAGATGATGTTGGGAGGTGGTGTGGGGAGGAGTGGATGTAGAACTTGTCTGGGAGGAAAGAGTGATTTTGATGGGAGAAAATAGATATAGAGAGATTTCATAGTGAGTTGATGGAGATTTTCTTGAAAAAATATATTTTGGATACTTGGAGATGGGTTCCTCATCAAAGTGCTATGTGCAATGTCAAGTCGCATATTCATTAGTAAGCGGAATTCATAACTGATTCTCAAGAGGTAAATTCTTTGAAGACATGTGGTCTCTTATAATTCTCCTAAAATAAAATGTTTCGTATGGAGACATGCATTGGAAGTGTGACATTTGTGTTATAAGGGGTGTGATGTACAAGGTGTATTCTCTGGTTCTATTAAAGAACGCTTTTTTGCAACATGTTCTTATCAATGAGAGAAAAAAAAACTAATAATAAATGGATTTGTGTTTGGATTGGTGTGGTGTGGTCTAAGTGGAAAGGTAGGAATAACACCATCTTCAGAGAAATTTTATTTGACAAGTAAACGATTGTCTAAGAAGCTCATTTTCATATATGGACTTGGTTAAAAGATCTGAAAGTTTCTTTTGATTACTCATATGACCAGTATGCATTTAAAGACAAGGGTAGACGTGCAAGTGCAAAGGAAGACCGTGTCAATGACACGAGTTCATGTCCAGGCAGGGAATGATTCAATTTGTAATTTATAAGGTGACATTTAAAAAAATGACAAATGTTATACTATTTTGTAACATTTGAGCTAGCTAGAACAGTCATTGATATTGTTTGAGAGTGGATAGCTTTTATGACAGTATTAAGAGATATTAGTATCTAGCATTGGTATCTAATATTAATTTAACCATTAACCATGGTGTATCTCTTTCTGTAACTTATTTAGGTACCATTTAATAAAAATCTTCTTAGCCGATTTTTAAAAAAACTTCTATAGTTAGCATGACAGACACGACACTTGGATAATGCTATTCATTTAAGGGCAATGACATTAATCATTATAGGCAAGATCACATGAACTACCTTATAAATTAGTGCTAGCAAAAACCACAATCTGTTTTTTTTGTAAAACATATATGATAAACTCTTCTATAAAAGATAATTTAATCTTTGATTTTGTGTTTGAAAGATAAATTTATTCAACCTTCGAATCGCAAGCCTTCTATTTTCACATTAAAAGACATTTCTAAGATAAAAATCTTTGAAAAGAAAAAGCTCGTCAACTTTTATCCTTTTTCGTTTTCCTTATTTATTTTCGTCATCAACAAGTATATGAGAATTCAGATTTTGTTTAAAATAATCAGTAGAAGGACCAGATCTAGCATGAGATTGGTCTAGTTACTCCATTGCCTGTTGACTTGACTTTAGGTAATTTACTAATAAACGATGTATAATTTTATTATAATTTTTATGTTAAAGTTAATGACATTTTCTAAACTTATAAGGCGAGTCTTTTCTTGACCTTTTTTTATTATATGGACAATCATAGAAGACAAAAACTACTAAGTAATACAGTAGTAGTAGTGTAGTACATAGTCAAAAACTAGAAAAGTAATGAACTTGAATTTCCTAAAATATTTTTTAGATAATAAAATCTAATAAAAATTATTAATTAGAAAATAAAAAATATAACCATATTTTATTTTAAGATATAATTTCTTGATCTTAAAGAAATCAACTTGACATTTCTATACTTAAAATTTAAAAAAATTAAATAACTGAGCTTCAATTTAAGACAACTGTTGGTTGGTAAATGGATGATGTGGCTTCTAACCCCCGAATTCTGACTTTTTTTTATATATACTAGGATGGAATATGAGCCCAAAGTGAAAATTAAAACATTTAAGGATATATGGAACCAGCCAAGAGCCAAAGTTATGAAGAAAGGAACATTACAATCACATATACCGCGTGGCAACTTCACTCTAACTGGTCTAAAAGCTCATCGAAAAAGACTGTTTAGATAAAATTTACCGGTCCTTAACGTTTGTTAGACGTTAATTTTCAGTTTCAACTTTCATCTGCATTTCTTATACAATTATTATATTTTTATTTGATTAAAGGATTTTTTCGAAAGCTGAATTACATTGAATATTTATTAACTGTTATAAGATTGTTCTATTTGAATGGGCGATTTAAAGTTTCAACACTAAATATAGTTATCTACCCAAGGAAATAAAACATTGATTTGGTGATAAATGAGGAAGAAATTCAATTTTTAAAAAATAAAAACTAACAAACTAAATAACAACTAATATTTGTTGGAAAATTAAACAAAAAAAATAGTGGCAGTATTGAAATCAAAATTCAAAACCCTAGAAATTAAAATAAATCCTCCAGCCAACCATTGACCTTGTACCCTCGAAGGTTTCGCCTCATTTCTTACGTTTACCAAATTCATGATTTTATTTCTACGTAGTACATAGCATAATGTAATGTTTCTCCATTGCTCCCAATATGGATTCTCCCTCTTCCTATTCCTCCTCCTCCGAGTTCGCTTCCATAGCCACCGCTGATCAGGTACTACCCCAACTCTGTCAAATCAATCATTGGGAGTGTACTTATAGTGTCTGAATGCCAAAAGTTTTAGTCTTTGGAAATGAATTTGGAGTTTCTAAATTGGGTTGTTTTGTTGTGACAGAGTGCTGCTCGGAGTGGCGGAGGAGAAGGCGTGGCAGCGGAGCAGTCGCGGCGGTGGCACGACGTGTTCTGGTTAGGAATATTCTTAATTCATTTGATAGGGCTGGGGTTCCTTATGGGGGTTCTTGGTTTAAATAGGTTTGAGAGAGAGAATAGGCTTAACATTGACAAGTACACGTCCCGGTTTTCTGAGAATGAATCCGGGTTGACCGAGACTTACTGGCCACTGTATGCTGCTGCTGGTGGGGTTGGGACTTTCCTTGGATGGAGTTGGTTGTTGTTGTTGGGTTTTCAGGCTACTCAAATGATGAAGGTTTCTGTTCACATACTCACCACTTACCTTGCTGTCATTAGTGTTTTGTGCTTCTGGGCTGGCCAGATTTTCTGGGGTGTTGCTTTTGCTATTGGAGCTTCTATTCAGTTCCTGTATGTCATTTCAGTCATAGACAGGTATTGGCCTCAATTTGTCTTTTTTACATTTTTTTTAATGGTGGATTGGATTTAAATTGTTTTCTTGTTAGTTGTTACTCCAATTGTGGATTTAAAACCAGTTTCAGTTCTAATGGGCTCGGATCTCTTAAACAAGTGGTTAGGGGTTTGAATTTTGACTCTTGTGTATGAAGAAAACTTGATCGGGAGGAGGTAAACCCTCCTTTTAGTGCCTTCAGTTCTCTCGAAGGAAATTAGTTTCGTTAAACGACCGGAAATACCCCTTGTAGGCTTGTAATCATATGTGTGTCAAGAAACGTTGTGGGTCAAAAGACAGACATTGACCTTGGTTGTTAGTGTGGTATAATTAAGAATAATTTGGCATTGTTTTGTTTTCTTGGGTATCAATTCACTGTTCTTTTAGAACTGGAAAAAAGATGGTTTTTTCCTCATAAGCAAATGGGATTGGAATAGTAAGTTATTCTTAGTATATTGGTTTATCTAAAAGTCAACAATGCATCCCAATTTAGTTTTCTTCTTTGCCGTGTACTGTAAAAATGGTGATTGATTGGCATATTTTGTAGGACAATATCACTGTTACATAATGTCCTAGTTTGAATATATTCTCTGTTTTTTTTTTGCCATCCAAATCCAATCCCTATGTTTTCAACAGTCCCCCTTCCCTGGAAATGCAAATAAGCATTTGTTAACTTGTTGTTATATTCCATTTTAAAATAATTTTTCTTTGTATGTCTTCAACGATTAATGTTGCCGGTTTCTAATTTTCTGGTTAAGTTTTTCTGCTGCTTCTTTTTGCTTTTGTATAATTGATTGAGCCCATAAGATGGTCTCTTGTGGCTTCTTTTCTTCTCAAGACTTCCATTTACGATGCTGGTTCTGCAAAAAGCTGTGAAGATGGTTTGGAATATTCCTGAGGTTATGAGAGTGGCATATGCTTTTATGTTTGTCGTGCTTTTATGGATGGCCTTATGGTCATTTGGAGCAGCAGGTGTTGTGGCTTCAAGCATGGGTGATGGTGGACGCTGGTGGCTTCTTGTGGTGAGCTGGCAAGTTTTGCTATCTGTTCTTGTTTGGACTGGTTTTGGCATCAGATTACTAAACTTTTCACATCTGATTACACCGATATTGCCATTCATGCTTGCAGGTTCTCTCTGTGAGCTTATTTTGGACAGGTGCAGTACTATGTAATACTGTGCATGTTGTAGTGTCTGGGATGGTCTTTCTTGTTCTTTTTCATGGCGGTAGTGATGCAGCTTCTATTCCAGCTAACTCCTTAATGAAATCTCTACAGTATGCTTTAACAACATCTTTTGGCAGCATTTGTTATGGTTCATTATTTACTGCAGCTATTAGGACACTTAGGTGGGAGGTAACCAATCATTATGACCAATTTTAATTTCATTTCCTTCATTTATGGAGGCTTTTGCTTTCATTTTTTCTTCTATTAAAATTTTGATTTGTCTTTCAGATACGGGGATTTCGGTCAAAGATTGGCAATAATGAGTGTTTACTTTGCTTGGTTGATTTCCTTTTTCATCTTGTGGAGACTCTTGTTCGTTTTTTTAACAAGTATGCATATGTTCAGGTACACTTCTGTGTCCATGTCATTAGTTAGTCTTCTATATGATACAAATTGCATCTTCTATTATGATAGGTTATTGTGGATTTACAATTTTATATTTAGTTTAATTGCTGGTGCTTCCATAGGAAATGCCATTGCCAGAGTTTTCTTAGTTTAATCAGTTTATATATCGTCAAAATCATATTTTTATTGCTTTAGCCAAGTCAAGGATATGAAGTGCTTAAATTATTTCAAGCATTAGTATCTCATATAAAAGTTAAAAATGAATAAATTGAATAAATATTACTAGAATTCTGATAAAGATAAATTTAGAAAGATATGGAAAACATTTACGCTCTGGCATCACTTGGCATTGCAAGAAGACACAACGGTAATGCATTTCTTTGAATGGTATAAAAAGATCAGTGTGGGGCATAATCCAACATCAGATTTGTTATGAACTGTGGATTGTTAAAAACAGTAGTCTATTTTGTTATGATGATTGAAATATAGCATAACGACAAATTGTGTTTATTTTTGTTGAGTGTATGAGTTCTTGGAAAACTTAGTCTGGCATGCTTCATGGACCATGGTTATGTCCCTTACAGATTGCTGTTTATGGTAAAAGCTTTAACCGTTCAGCTAGAGATGCATGGGAGTTATTTCAGTCAACTGGGGTTGAAGCACTTGTGGCGTATGATTGTTCTGGTGCTGTTCTTCTAATGGGCACTGTTTTTGGTGGGCTGATAACTGGAACTTGCTCTGGTGTTTGGGCATGGGTTAAATGGAAAGACAGAGTTATTATGATTGGATCCACAACCATGCTGATGGGGATGGTACTGGTAAGTTAACAATCTCCTTTAGAATTTGTTCTTGGGACTTGGACTATGTGCTGCTTGTTAACTTTTTATTCTCTAAAAATGGTGAGAAATATTGAGATGTTGTGCATAAACCACTTGTGACCGATTGGATTGTATCAGTATAATTGTTTCAGTTTTGTGGGCTTTTCCATAAATTAAAAAACTTATAATGGTGACATGCCATACTTATCGTTTCCTTGTTACATGTTGACCATGAAAAGTATTCAAACGGTGAAATGCTCAATATGTTCATTTTTTTATAGCTATGTATGACAGCTAAATTAATTATGGCATGCCTTGTATATTACTCTCGTGTCGTGTGTTGAGTCGTGACTATTAAAGTCAGTCAAAGCTGTATATTGTTGAACGTGTGTTATTTTTGGTGTGTACATATGACTTAAAATATGTAATTATTCAGGTTGGATTGGCCATGGTTGTGGTGGAAAGTGCTGTTACATCCATATATATCTGCTATGCAGAAGACCCCTTATTGATTCAGAGATGGGATGCTGAATTTTTTAACCAGATGTCCGAGACTCTTCATCAGAGACTTCAATATAGGAGTGCTCGAGCAAGGGAAGTTTTAACCCACAATCGACTCGATGACATTGTACAACAAAACGCATCTATTTGAGGAATCACATTGTTTGTTACCATAGCAGTTTGTTTATCCATTACATGCACATTTTTCTTTTCATATTTCTAGTTTCTAGTTAAATTAATAGGAATAGGAGAGAGTCTCTGGGGGTATAGTTTGGCTAGCTATCGGCAACAATGTTGGATGTGAAAGGGGAAAGAGAGGTGTAATAGTACGCTGTGATTCTCTTGTGTTCAAGTTTGTGAATTGATGTGTAGACTACAAAATGTACAGTTTCTTAAGTTTTTTTTTGCAAAAATTGAGAACACTACAGTATTGAGATGATTTTTTGGGTGTGTTTTTTGCTGCATAGTTTTTGGGTGAATGTTATTGATATTGGTTTGAAAATTCCAATTTCATAATTAACATTTTTTACGTGTGTATTGTCATCTTAATTGTTGAATTCTTCATTTTATTTACTTTTTAATGTAGTTATATTTATTAAATTAATTGTTAGTACAACATCGTGTAATAATTAGATGTGGATATATGGGCCATGATTTGCAAACTGGTTCGTTTGATTTGCAGCCCATGTTGACCTGAATCCAGAGAATGTTATGATGGGTTGACTCATTTTGCTTGTGAATTAAACGGATGCGGTTTTTTTTTATAGTAGAAATTGAATACGATGTAAGAAGATCTATATTAATCACAGATCAGCTTAACGAACGGATGGGAATTACCTGCAGATGCAGTTGGAGAGAGAAGAAAAAATATAAATTAATCAAACTATAAAGTGCTTACGATTATGATCAGTTGTAAAATGTTTGTATACCTATTCATAAGTGGAAGAGCTTACGATTATGATCATGCAATTATTTTTTCGTTGATTTAAATACGACGAGTAATGATAAAAAAATACGATGAGTTCTTAATTCCTTCCATCGTTTTAAAGATTTAATATAGTCCGTGTAATTTCTTTTCCATATGGTCTTTCTATCTTTCTATTCCTTTGTTTTTGTCTTTTTTGAATTTTTCTTTGATCTTAAATTTTAAAGGGTTATGATATTGTAGAGGAATCAATTAAAGAACTTTTGAATTTTAGAGGTGACAAATTAATGGACAAAACGAATTGTTTTTCAAGTAAAATTTACAACTAGACCAAAAACTGAAGCAGGTGACTATTTCTTAAAAAAAAAAAAATCTAGTTTGATTTTTGATATCCAATATAAAAAAAAAAAACAATTTTCTAGGCGCACGTTTCTCATATTCATGGCTATCAGAAAAGGTGAGAAACCAAAGTACAGTTTATACGTAATACACAATAAACCGATGATTGATTACTATAGTTATAGATTCGGAACTCAAATGGACATTTTAGCAAAGCAACTTCCAATTCCATAACCTTTTGCACTGTGGACATGTTTGATTGGGCGGTGTAATCACGGTAATTTTGATTAAATATGATTTGATTATATAAAAATCATAAAAATATATTTGAACATTATTTTTAATTTCACATTCAATTTTTAAGTTTCAACTTATTGTGAGTAATTAAAGATGTACATTCTTTTTTTCTTTCTTATTTGCATTTATAATAGCAAATAAGTATTTAAAGACATTAAAGTCTATTTTAATAATTTTACACTCAAAATTAATTATGACTCAAAGTATTTAAATATTAATTTCTTAAAAAATCAATTTTTTAATATATATTATCTAAACAAAAATCACATTACCCCAAAATTAATAATATAAAATTTCGTTAATTTCAAATTATGTTGATTTAAAATTAATTCTATCAAAGTTGTCTAAACGCGTTGTGTAAATTTTTTTGACAATTTTCTTTTGGCTGAGAAGTGCAGAGTTTGATGTTCTTTTTGATGAAGATGGTTCCAATTTTTATATCAGTTCATTTTTAAATTTTTTATCATTTACTATAAAACTATATTTTGGCTTATTCAGAGCTCTGATATCCCCGCACAGTTGCCCTGCACGCAACAGCTGCAAGCTTCTGTGTTATGTTTGAATTGTTGATAAGATTGATGTTGTACTATTTTAGCAGCAGTCTCCCAATTATGTCTTTCAATTTTTGTAAAAAGACTAAGAATTTTTTTTCTTTATTTTAAAAAGTTTTATATCTATATATATAATAAATTATATGTGATAAGTGATAACATGAACACCGCCGCTAACGCTTACATTTCTTAACAGTCATTGCCTTGAAGTAATTTGTACTAATCCTTTGAACGTTGGTAAACTAAACTGTAACAACTTTTCAGAGAACAAATTAATAAGGTAGTAGCATTTTTAAGACCAAATTGTAAAGTATATACTTAAAATATACTATCATGTACATATACTTAAGGTTTATTAATTAAATGAAGTGTGTAAATAAAGGAAGTCTGACACAAAAAGCAGAAGAAAAGAGTTTGAGGTGATGCGTCATCAAGTGGTATAAATGCATCAATACGTTTTCCAATTTTAGCTTTACGCTGTAAGTTCCAGACTTCCAGGCTTCAGCTTCAGCT
The DNA here is from genome assembly GCA_013407115.1 of Glycine latifolia. Taxonomy (NCBI): domain Eukaryota; kingdom Viridiplantae; phylum Streptophyta; class Magnoliopsida; order Fabales; family Fabaceae; genus Glycine; species Glycine latifolia. The sequence goes on along the minus strand of CM023950.1, from coordinate 38,863,476 downwards.
TCACCACACCAACGTTAGCGTAAAATATAGCCATACTACATACTACATACTACTACTACTTCTACAGACTGACACACTAGTAAACACTGCAATGCCACAGCAAGGGCTTGAGGTTCCTTTCAAGCAAAGATTTTACTTTATTTAACCTTACCTAGCTCATAGCTTAGCTGCTCCTGTTCTTGTAGCTTAGAACCCAGAAGCGCAGAACACACTATTAATATTACATGCTGATTTTTTTAATTTTAAAATATACTACTACACAGTAATGTATTAGTTTGTTGTTTCTTAAGTACTTGTGAATATTTTTTATTTTTTTAAAAAATATTTTGAGATAAATTAAAATAACGAAAATACCACTAACAAATATTGTAGTTGTACTCTATAGTAGTAAAAGGGAAAGAATAATAATTTATTTTTTGTTTTACTTGACCTCAATCTCATCACCATCCCATCGATCTCAGCATGCACTCCTTCCGATAGCTCTACCCTCGCTTTATGTGACATGCATATTAAATATATCAAGGGTATTGTGATACTGAAGTAAATACTCCTACTACCCTATCATTTTACGAATATAAACTTTTTTAAAATGATAAGGCACAGTTAAGTTATTATAATTATTTTAGGACTTATTTTCTCGTTACTCGCATAGAGACATTAAAATCGTTGACAACTTTTTTTAAAAATTAGTTCTTAGAATTAGACATATATAAAATAAATTTTGTTTACTGAAAATTATACTATTACTATAAATCTATAATAGAATAGAATATATTTATTTAATTACTTTAAAATAGTAATGATTATTTAACCAGCATTTATATCAGAACCTTTGCACAGATGATAGAGGTCAGAGCTGATAGCAGCTAGAGCTGAGAGCACAGTTGTGTAGTATCCTATTCCTGGAGGAGGCTGGAGGGAGAGAAGCATGCAAAACAGAGAATCAATCATATAATAATATATTTTGTCCGAAAAGAGATGCTGCAACACTTTTTCCTGTCTTGGGATATGGATCAAAGATACGGGAGTAATTATATAAATTGCTTTGTCAATTTAGTCTTTAAAACTGTACTAATAATTAACTGAAATATTCTTAAAATATCTTAATGATTATGTAGAAAATACTATCTTATTAATTGTAAGCAATTTGACCATTATTATAATTTCAAAGTTAAGTTGATTGATTATACACTCATTAAGAAAAATAAAAATGTAATTATAATAAAATTTTAAGAGAAATAAGTATAATCCGTAATATTACCTCCGTCCCAAATATAGGTGTCCGTAATAATACTGGCCAGTAAGATAAAAATTAACGTAGTTTTAATGATTTTTTTTAAATAAATAAATAACTCAAACATCCGAATCCGAAGATTCCTTGGAATACAATGAGGAAGGACCGTAAACTGTAAAGTGAATAAAAAGTGAGTGATTTTTAAAATAAGTAATTATTTAGTATATTTTAAAAATCTTTCAAAAACATAAAAAAAATATAAAACAATAAGCCCGTACTAGTGATGCAACACTACACTACAGTCCACACTCTTCTTAAAGCTTCATTCATCCAACACTTTATTATGGATTTTTTCACACTAACATATAACAAATAACAAATATATACATATCAAAATATATATATATATATATATATATATATATATATATATATTTCACAATAGAAATATGAATTTGGAAAATTTGAATTTACACTATAATTTTTTTTAACTTTTTCAAAATTAAGTTAATAATTAGGGTCCGCAACTCAAATTCTTAACTGTTTTTCTTCTTCTTTTTTAGTGTTTCTTTTTAAAGAATGATTTTCTAAAGATAATAAAATAATATAAATAAAAAATTAATTCAAAATAATAAAATTAAAAAATATAAATAAAGATAAATTAATTCTAAGTAATATTTTAATATATATATTTATACATAATAATAATTTATTTTATATAATTAAAATATAATATAATAAAAGTATGAAATAAAAAATTATAAAATAAATTATCTTTTATATTTATGATAAATATTTTATAATGATATAAAATTATTTTTAACTATTAATGACTTATTTAAAAATATTAAACAAAATAGTTAAAAACACTTTTGTTAAAAAATTCTTTCTAAAAATACTCTCATGTGGAGATAATTTTTTTAATTTATATATATAAAGTAATTTATATAATTAAAGTCTATATCTTGTAATAAAATTAATTACATTAATAACATAAACAATAAAAAAAATTGTTTGATTAAAACTTTAGAGAGGATAACAAATTTTTTAAATACTTAAAATAAAATTTTAATTGGGTTAATTTTACAATGACAATAAAAAATTTATCATAACTTAAACAAATATAAATATTAATTCATATTAAATTATAATTTTTTATATTATACATTTTAATAAATCTTAAAAAATAGCATAAAAGAAAAAGAAAATATGTTTTTACTATGTACAAATACGTTAAAATATTACTTAAAATGAATTTGTTTTTATTTATATTTTTTAATTTTAATATTTTGAACTAATTCTCTTTATTTATATTATTTTACTATCTTTTTAAAAATATTTTTCTTAAATAAACAAAAAAAGTAATTAAGAATTTTGATTGGAAAGATCTGAATTGTTAACTTAGTTTTGAAAAAAAAATGAAAAATCATAGGATAAAAAAATTGTACATACACTGTAATAAATATGTATGTTTGTGTATATATATTTATTGGATATGTATGTTTATATATATATGTTATTTGTTGTACGTTTGTGCAAAAAAAATCACACTTTTATGCTTCGAACTGCATTTTCATGTTCTGTACTGCTTCCACTTGTGTTCTTTCACATAACATCAAAATGAGATGATGATTGATGATTGATGATGCTACTTTCCTAATCAGTTAGCGTAGAAAAGATGCAAAGCTTCAACACAACCGAATCAGAATCGATCTCACCACTCTATTCCCATTCTCCCTTCTTTCACCGGTAAATTATAAACTACTACCTTCGATAGCTTATGATTTTTATTTTCCTACTTTTTGTGAAATGAGTAACGATGGCTGGAACAAGTATTCACATGCAGCAACAAATGCATGTGTTTATACTTTTCATGATCAGAAAAAAAATGTATTTTTTTAAAACAGAGTTTCCCTGTTTTTTCTGTGGTCTGAAACAGGGAAAATGACTCCAGCCGAAATCCAACGCGTTTCTCGGATCTTCAGCATTCTTTTCGACAACACGATGCCGTTGATTTAAGCTCAAGTTAATACTCTCTTTCTCCCTGTCCTTACAAATATGTTTATAATATTTTCAATTTTTAAACAGTATCCTTTGCTGCAGGTGCTGTGTTTGGTGCAAAGTCGAGCAATGTGGCTGTTGCTGCAAGAAACTTGCAGTGTGAGACATTCAACACGGTATTAATCTTCTGTCTCTTTTTCCTTTTCCTTTTTAGGTACATAAGTTTTGTGCACGCGTGCCTTATCTATTTTTGCGTAGAACCTTGGGTGTGCAGAATTTGGTTCGACAGAGCAGCGAGGCATGTTTCGGAGAGGAACCAATAGGGCCACCACCGTGTCCATGGGGAACCAGCACTTTGAGAACTGGGCAGAAGATAGCCAACACACTGAAGATACTTGCACAGATATAGACACCGATGATAAAAACCAAGTGGGTCTCTATAGAATTATTGGCATATTGTTATGAGTTGGAAAGTTTTCATTACAAAGGCTAAAATACACTTTTTCGGTTACTCATTTTGTTTTTGTTTTTTTAGTTTGGTTCCCCAAATTTAAAAGTGTCTTTATTAGAACAAGCTGGCCTTTTAACACTATTTTTGTCACAGATGCCACAACCACTACGTCAGATGAATGTTTGTGATGAAGGTTGAAGTAAACATCCTTGGTGCAAAAACTTATCGAATGAGTAGTTCGGACTAACAGAAACACTTTATATATGAAGTAAAACATTTTAAGCAATGGAAAAAGAAAAAAATAAATAAATAATAAGACACCAAGCCTTTTTGCCTGTTATTAATTAATTTCTGGGTATTGGATAGTGATACTGATGATGAGAATTGTGGGTTTTAATGTTTGACAGTGTTTCTCAACTGTGTCTTGGTGCAATGGAGTTGCGGACGGGGCACTTGTAGTTGTAGACTCACAGGATCAAAGTAAGACTAAGGTTAAAGCTGAAGACCAGAAGGTTGTTAGCTGCTTGCATCTAAACCTTGTGCTTATTATTACTTCTTGTTTTGTTGTTGGTAGCTTACTTTTTGTGAATGTTTTCTTTTAGACCGTACGTAGGCTAGCTCAGAATCGTGAGGCTGCAAGGAAGAGTCGGTTGAGGAAAAAGGTAATTGCTCTTGGGACATGTTTGATTCTAATTAACTTGTCTATAAGCTTATTAAGAAGGTTATCCTGACTGGCTGTTAGTTGAGGTAGTTATTACTCTCGTGTTTCGTCATGTTAGTTAAGGAGTGATTTTTGTTTCTGCCCATTACTCCTAGTGAAACAACAAGTTCATTTCTCACATAAGTCTTAGAATTATGTTAATGGAACATATTTGAGTAGTTTATATTGTTTGGTTTTAAGTAGGCATATGTGCAACAGTTGGAGACCAGTCGAGTTAGGCTTGCGCAATTAGAGCAAGAGCTTCATCTGGCACGTCAGCAGGTGTAAGAAGTTGAAGGTTTTCAGTATATAATTTGCATTCAATTTAATTTTGATATTATTCTATTTACTGTTTTTTGGGTTGCTACTTTCTCCAGGGTGCAGTTATTGCAACTGGAAACCTGGGGGATCGCAGTCATTCTGTTGTTGGAAATGGTAATTAAAGAGGACTATTTCATTCATAATGGCAGAAACACGGTTGTTTTATTGAGTATGTGTTTTAGTTTTGTTCTGATATCTTTATAATATAGAATGGTAGCTGCGGAAGACAAAAGGAATGTATGTTATTGTTATCGTTATTCCACAGATACTTACAATGTTAGGAAGAGAATTTGGTCTCTTTGCATTGGATACTGAAATTGTATGATATTGGTGTATAGATGATTGTTCACAAACGAACATCTCTGCCCACAAAGTCTCTTAGGCAACTTAAAAACATGCATGCATGTGTGTGATCTGGTCATATTCAAGAATGATGTTGAGGATTTAAATTTAAATCATTTTACATTCCTTAAATCCAAACTTTTTACCTTTCTTACATTTTCAAATGATTTAAATTTAAAATGTAGGGATGTTCACTTGTGCATTTTCAACTTTTTGAAAATCTTATTGACGTCTTGAGGGAATGATCAAAATTGATATGTTAGTCTGTATTTTTTGGTGCTGATGAGGGTAGCATGGCTAAATATTGGGGTTACTTTCTTAATGCCAAAAGTGATAAAAACCATTTGCTTAATTTCTTGAAGCTCAGGTTTCATGCTGAATATGCTTAAGTGTGTTGAGATTTAATTATTTTTATAATATGGGAGGGAATGTGAATATGTCATCTCTGATATTTTTATTTATTTTTTGTATCTTTCAGGTGCCTTAGCATTTGACATGGACTATGCCCATTGGGTTGATGAGCATCAACGGCTGATCAATGATATAAGATCAGCTATAAATTCTCAAATGGGTGAGAATGAACTGCACCTTCTTGTAGATGGAGTGATGGCACATTATGATGAATTATTTAGGTTGAAGAGCATAGGGGCAAAGGCTGATGTATTTCACATACTTTCTGGGATGTGGAAGACACCTGCAGAAAGATGCTTCATATGGCTCGGTGGTTTTCGATCTTCGGAACTTCTCAAGGTGATTGACCATTTGAGTTACTCACATTTACTTTTCTATGGTTTAGAGTATATATTCTGTCTTGAGTGTTAATGAATCTTTTGTGCAGATAGTTAGAAACCAGCTTGAGCCGTTAACCGAACAGCAGTTGATGGGCATTTACAATCTGCAGCAGTCTTCCCAGCAGGCTGAGGATGCATTATCACAAGGCATGGAAGCATTGCAGCAGTCTCTTTCAGAGACACTTTCCTCCTCCTCTTTAGGGCCCTCTGGTTCTGGAAATGTTGCCGAGTACATGGGCCAAATGGCAGTTGCATTGGGCAAGCTGGCCACACTAGAGAATTTCCTTCATCAGGTAACAACTAATCCTGGTCTCTAGTACTTGATTGTAACACTTTCTTCTGTTCTATTTTCAGAGAATTTCCTATACTTGTAAAATAGCACTTTTATTCTTTTCTTATACCATAGATTTATATTTATATTGGAAACAATTAAAACGATTATAACATGAAATGTATACAGTGAACATTTTTTTAAAAAAACAGTAGGCCATTAATCATTATTGCTAATTTTCACTACTATCAAAAGCCTTCAAAAGTTTATATCAATTGTATTCTGAGTATGTGTTGTCTTTCTTAGGCTGACCTATTGAGGCAACAAACTCTGCAACAGCTGCATCGAATTTTGACCACTTTCCAAGCTGCTCGTGCGCTACTTGTGATAAATGATTACGTTTCACGGCTTAGAGCTCTTAATTCATTATGGTTAGCGTGTCCTAGAGAGTTCTAGGTGCCAGCCACAGAGGACAATACTTGTTTTCCATGATATAATCTTCTCTGGAAGTTGCTACTAACCGCATCTTGATCTGTACAAGTTTTTAACTTTTGAGAAATTTGTATATTACTGACATGTCAAGCGGATATTGTGCCTATGTTATGCGTAGGAATAGAATTACGTAGGCGTAAATGCAAATCATTGTCACATTTCCACTTACTACTAGATAGCACTGCAAATAACTTTTATAAAGCATGACTTTTATTGATATATATAAATCATTTCATTTCCCTTCCTTTCTTATCCACACATGGTAATAAAGGAAATCCTAAATTTAAACACCAAACTATGATGACACCTTTATTTTTTTTTTTGATCCAATAGAAAATTACATTAAGAAAGTATCACATCCCCTATAATGACGGTACATATCAATAAGTTGAACTAAAATCACCATAGAATGAAAAAGCAAACTTTGTACAGACTTTTCTCCCTTTTTATCTTCTGCAATTTCTCCTCTAACGAATCATCATCGTTGTAACCTATGCTATATTATGAGCAAGCGACAATAATCAATTTCCACTAAATACAAATTTCCTTAATCTTCAATCCTTATTTACCGCTTGTCTATAGATTTTTCTCCTGCTTTTGTTCATTCTTCCTGCCAAGAATAAAAAAGAACAACACTAGTAAAATATTCAATTTTCTTCAAGCAGTTTCGTCATATGCAAGTGAATGGTTGCATAAATTTATTCAAGATGAAAATAATACATAGAAAAATGAAATGAGATTCTACTAATATCTATAAATTACTTTATAGAGCTTGGGGGGGAAATTATTTTTATTTTCTTTTTAAGTGCCCATTGAAAAGTTTATCTAATCAAGTGATAACAAAACTCTACCTGGTCTTTGGTTTTTCCTGCATGCCACTTGTGGAATGAACACCCCAGTACCTTTACCATTCTTCCACAAGTTCACAAGCCAAAGGGGTGGTGAACCAGAACTATGTCTTTCCCACAAACAAAAGTTGCTTGCAGGTGGAGATGCACAGTTAAAGCTGTAAACTGATCTGTTTGAACCACCATTTGTGACATTAATGGGGTTGAAACTTGTTTCTAGTAAATCTTCATTGTCTTCAGATGTCAATAGCAGAATCTGCCTCCTAATCTCAGCATAGAAAGTATCTTCTTCATATTCTGCCTCAGACATAACACTAGGAACTGAATTCATCTCCATAGCAAGATTTAGGATTAACCAAGCTTTCTAATGAAAAATTAGCTTGAATTGTAGGCTTGTGTTGCTGTAAGGAAATTGTGATTTGGAACGTGAAAATAAAAGGGTGTTGAGGTTTATGTATAGATGGATGAATAAGAGAGAAAAGAGATTACTTTGAGGTCAGTGTTGTGAAAGTAGTAGTGTGTAAATCTCATCTCCGATAGTGTCCAAGTTGGAAGAATATGTCCATTTCGTACGTTAGCAAATGTCCGATACTTTAAATTTTAAGATGCAATCATTAAATCAATATTTGCCAAATCAAGTGGATCAGAACACATGGCATTTGGCGGTTACTATCTCGTGACATTAATGGTCATTATTCATCACCAAACATCAACATCAGGGTATGCTTATGGTTTGGGTTACCTTACCATTAAATATCAATTTATTCGTTGTTGTTTCATAACTTCGACTTGTTTGTGTTACAAGTATTTGAAGACGTTAATTAAGAGTATCTTATTGGTGTTGGCTCACTTCTTATAACTAACGTTAAAAAGGTCAAATTTTATATGCTGATATATGGATTGCTGAAACTCTGATCACGCTATTAAAAAAATAAACAAAAGTTTTGTTCCATTTTTGGCATGCTCTTTGATGAATTGCCCATGATACTGTATTCAAACTAGGAGCCTGTAATGTATTATGATGAAATTCTTAACACGAAGGGGACACAATAAATGTCACAGATTCCGGACAAAAAATTCGTGGTTAAAGATAATGATTATTAGTTATCTTCGACTAGTTGCTTCAAGCCACTAATTTTAATTAAGATTTGGGTGAGATATTGACGTCCAAAGCAAAATTTTCACCGAGCCACCTTTCCTTTATGTATTCAGGAGCTTTGAGATTCACGGTAAATAAAAAAATAAAAAACCCAACTTCTCTGTAACTTCATATTAACAAATGATCAGTTAAAAAAACAGCTTGTACCTTAAAAAAAAACACACCGGCCTCAAATTGATATTGCGAGTTCTATATTTTAAAGTGTATTTGAGTATAGAAAATCATATAAAAACCGATTTATTGAATTATTGTGACTTGTTGTGAGCTCTTTTTTTTCAGGACGGGTATACTAGATATGGTCATAAATACATCTTTATCATAATTTTTTTATTTATCCTAAAAACAATGGATAATAAAAAGAAGGTGGATTGGGAGGTGTGGTGAAGATCTATATTATATAATTGAGATGGCATACGCCATAGACAGCTGTTGGCAGAAGATTCTGGTGGACAATTTCCTCCGTGGGCCATCTCAGAGTCATTTTTTGTTGGGCTTTGGATATCATCAATACCTAAAAAAGAAAGAAATAGAAGCAAAGAGATTCTCTTTCACAATCCAGCAATTCCAGACTTAGGCTTCGTTTTGGGTATGCAAAGTAAAGGGTGAGCGGATTACACTGAAATAACTTAGGATGACGTGAAATAGATTAATAATAAGCCATTTTCTTATTTAGATTTTTTATTATGAAAAAAATAAAAATATCATAGTATTTGATAAGTGAACGGAATGTAATGAATTGTGTTTTCTTTTTCTTTTATCTTATACTTATCCAAATTTTTATAAAAAAAATTATTATACCAACACTCTAGTTTTAAAAAAAAATTGTATAGTTACAAGATGATGTGCTTAGTCAAACGATACATTAGTGTTCTCAGCAATTATAAATTTGGGAATCAAATGAGAACCACTTCTAGGGAATTAACAATGTAACTCATACATCATTGGGAAAACACCTTTTTTATTATACAATTTCGTCGTATTGACTACATACAAGTTTATGAAAAATATTTGTACCACAAAAGTTATCTAATTATATAATTATTTAAAAAATAATATTTGTCTTAACAATAAATGCTCTCATGATAAATAAAATATATTAAAAACTTCAATTATTAAAATTTTAGATAAGTGTATATAATCAATTAATTTCTCTAAAGAGACATTAAAAAAAACTTGTATATACGAGAATTTCTAATTTAACCAAACATAAAAACTTTGATTCTTATAAACATGTGTAAGCATTCATGAGAATCTTTATAACTGAGTGAATATATTTTAATATTTTTAAGAATCATAATTATTAAGAATCAAAATTCTGAAACTTGTCAGTAAAAAGAAATTCTCAGACATCATGATTATTAGATATGAAAAAAATTATCTTTTATTGAATGCTCCCTAGGTGGTATTATAAAACACAGGTTCTCATTTTATGGTTCATGAGAAATCTATCATCTCAATTATGAACATAATGCAAAATGATTTATCAATCTCTTCTTTATACTGAACCCCTTTCTATATAAAATAATGAATCAATTCATAAATTATTAATTATATTATATATATATATATATTTATATTTATATCATTTTTTACTATAGCTCTCAGATTTACATTTATCAATAATATTTTCCAGAAAGGATAGTATTTAAAATCAGCAAACATGATGAAATTATCGGTATTGAAATTATTTTTAGTAATGATAGGACAAGTTCTGATTGACAATTTCCTTTGTGGGCCATTTTAGAGTCATTTTTGCTGGGCTTTGGATACCATCAATATCCAAAAAAAAAAACATGGAAGCAAAGAGATTCTCTTTCACTATCCAGCAATTCCAGCCGAAGGCCTCATTTCGGGTATTTAACATAAGCGGAGTATAGTGAAATAGTAGAGAATGGAGTGAAATAGATTATGCTAAAATGTAACATTGATCATTCTTATTTTTTTTTATTTTTCAAATAGAGATATTTAATATTTGTTTTTTTAAAATAAGCAACTTTGGTTAAATCTTAAATTATATATATTTTTTATTTTATTTTGATCCAATTGAATTCTAATCTTAACGTAAACAATGAATTAATAAGTTAAAATATTAAAAAAAATATAGACAAAATTGAATATTAGACTGAAATTGAGAATTTTCAAAAAGTGAGAGACTAGATGTCTCTACTTTTAAATTAGAGAACCAAAATTGTGAATTGGATAAATTGAAAGATCAAAGTTATATTTTTCCCAATTGATTAACAAAGTTATCTTTTATTTAATATTTTATTATTGAATCAAATATAACTTTCATTCTATTATTTGAGAGATAACCTACTGTTTACGGGTAGTAATTAACTCATCGTCAAAGACTAAATAATAGATTAAAGCAATGGATATTCCTTCGAATGGCAAGGCAGTTAATACTATATATGGAAAATACTATTTTTTTACTCATAGTAATTGCAAATATGTGAGCATCTTTTTAATAAAAACTTGAATTTTAATTCATCACATTGCGAAAGACTAACGTATTCTTTTTAATCTAATCTTGTTGGTGAAAGTAAATACTACTTTACATTAGTTCTTTAAATTCTAAATTATGAGGTTGAGAAAGTTTGGATTCTGATAAATTTGTCAGAATCAATAAAAGAAATACTAAAAAATAATCTTAAAAATTCTTACTACAAATACTAATATAAAAATAATTAATAACTTTGACAAAAGAAGAACATATGGGACATTGCTCTTAGGTCCCAGTAACTTTCATAAACCATTCCATATTCCTTGATCTACAAGTGTTCATAAAAAGAACTTAAACAAGTACAACTTTTTTCGACAAAAGAAGCGTACCACTTTTTATCTTGTATCTGTCTTGTCTATTTTCCAATCCCTGCAGTTGCAGTCGAGAATGAGAATAGTCAGTATCAGAAAGTGCAGCACTAACAAATTGCATGATACTTTTATTATATCTCTTTGATTTTTGGTCTTTGACTTGTGCGACAATAAGAAAATTGAGCGTATGTTAAAACTGAGATGTTTATTATGAATTTGGGTGTATCTAGGAATAGAACATTGAACCTATAAGTTCTTTAGGGGTCTCTGTTCTCATTACTTAGTTATGTTAGATTAATATTACCTAAAGAATACTAATTTAGATAAATTGGGCAAATGAGTTCTGATAAATGATTAAGTTTAATCTGTTTTCGTAGATTGAAACTATAATTGCTAATATGAAGCTATATTTAGATTAGATTGCGGCATAAGGTGAATAAGAAAAAGAGTATTCGTAGTCCTCTTTAGAATGTCATTCTTTAAGTCTCTGCCCCGGTTATGAATTTGCGGCAACACGTTGATGCTATTGATAGATATCATGCCCCGGTTATTGGTTGCAGCAATATCAAATTTAACCTACCTCGTAGTTGAGGTTTGCAGTAACATTTTTTCACTCATATTGAGTTAATTATATTTTTAAAGAAACATAGGGAGTTACTATATTATTTGCAACATGTGTAGAAGAGAAGTGTTGACTTCCTGCCATTCGGCAAGCACAAAATCAAGATACGCATAATTCTTATAAACAATTTCATTGTTTATTTTTTTAGACTATTATATAAATCACAAGCAAGGAAAAAAATATATTCGAAGACTTAAATATTTAAATCGTTGACTAAGCACATTATGAAGTATATATGCCATGGCGTCTTCCTCGGTTGTTATAGTCCTTCAAAATTGGATTTTCATTTTTGTTACGGATAGGCCCAATCCAGTATTTAAATTATACAACCACCCAAAGATAGAAAATAAAATAGAAGATATAATCACAACCAATTCCGTTCATATATTAGATAATGTGAATATCTTTACAGAAGATAATGGGCCTCAACAATATCCTTTCAGGATCCAGGTATTTTACTATAAATACAGCATCATTCATGGTGAAAGGTACACAACAATCCTAACTCTCTCTTTTCCATTCACACTGCACACACAGCACACCACTTGTGTTGTTTCCGGCAGTGATCATCTTCCTGGGGGTGCTTCATCTCCATAGGCATCTTCAGAGAGGGAGAGTTTGATCCCATAGCAAATCCCAGCAAACCTTGCTGGGTACATTCTGTTTCTCACTAGCAGAACAATTTTCAAAATTTTGTGCTTTGCATTTTTGGCAATTATCAAAGTCCTCGACAACTCGTTGCACATTAGGAAAAAAAATGATCCTTTAATTTCAACTCTAGAATGGTATTATTCCGTTCTTGAAAAAAAATACTCAAAAGAAAATGCATGCATGTAACTCAAAAGACAAGCACCATTCATGCACAATCAAGAGGCTTGCTTTTCTCAAGACAAAATGAAAAAGACAAGCAAAATAAGTTCTGACTTTCAGAGCTCCAATTGTGGTTTATTTGCTTTATTTATTAAGTCCCAAAGCTATTGGGGTTCACTAAGTAGCATGTTCAACGGACATCCTGAAAACCGGTGACCCTCCATACTTAGATGCTTCGAGACCCATAATGATTACCAATTAACCATCATCAGTTATATATCACTCTCTAAAAATAATATCTAGAATGCTTTAATTCAACCTCTCAAGTGTGTAAATGTAATGTCTCCAAACAGTGTACCTGAAAAGGAAATGATGCTAATGGGAGGCAACCTAAAGTTTGCCCGTAATGTTTGCACGCCACTACGCTCATTGTTTTTAAATGTCAACAATGTCATGCTACATGTTTTTCCATCTTTTTTAGAATTGCCCAACATGGTTGTATATATGTGTAATTCCTCAACATAAGCATCATATCAATAGTTGGATTTTGACATTTTTTTCGTCTTCTTTGTTTGTACTCATCCTACGATGGGTATGTTTAGAAACAACTAGAGTTTTTTACTTTCTTATCTCCTCTTATAACCACACTAATGGAATTCTAAGGGTGGGGTGTAAAGAAATAGAATGTCAAAGAATAATGGTTTGTTATTTTCCTTGGGCAAAGATAAATATAGTAAGAGTTGTTAAAGTTAAATACGAAATTGTTATACCACATTTGCTTCTCCAATCATTTTTAAAGGATATTACTTCGATGTAACTTGAAAATAAATTACATAATATATATATATATATATATATATATATATATATAATATCACATAGTTTATATTGTCACATTAGATTATTTAATTTAATTTTTTGTTTTTTAATTAAAGTTAAGGACCTTTTTTAAATCTAATACTTTTATTTTTAATTTAATATTTTATTAAAATATTTTTTTTATCTTTAACTAATTTCTATTTTTCCTTATTCTAAACATAGTCTTCCCTTCCCTACATATAATTTTCTCAATGTCATCAACACTAAAGCACTTTTTGTGGGCCACTTCTTGCACCGTGCCTTCTACTTAACCACTGATCACATTACATAAAAGCTCTTATTTATGTATTCCATGTGCAAAATTGAGTGTTATTAATATATTTTTCTTTGCCCTTTAAAAAATCATCTAATTATATATAATAAATTGATCTCATTATTTTTTTAATCCGACATTAGAATAAATATATCTTTTATCCAATATTAGAACAAATATATTTAATAAAAGTTTGAAATATATATATATTTTTATCTTTATCTTGATTTTTTTTAAACCAGTTAGACAAAAAATATTATGCATTTGACAGGAAACATTATAAATATTATAAAGTTAATCAAGATAAAGATAAAAAAAACATATATTTTGAAATTTTATTAGATATACTTGTTCTAATTTTCAATAAAAGATATATTTATTCTATTGTTAGATAAAATATAATTACAAGATTAACTGATTAGATATAATTAGAGTATTTTTTTTAACAGCGTTCAGCTTTTGCACCGTGAATGCAAAGATGATAGTTCTTCTATAATCATGATTAGTGGTCGGTGGCTAGGTAGAAGATAGAACATAAGAAGTGTCGTGTGAAAAGTAGTCTACTGTTGACAACGATGAGAAAGATTATACGTAGATAATGAAATATTAGGTTTAGAATTAGGAAAAATAAAAATTAATTAGAGATAAATATGTCTTTTAATAAAATATTATATTTAAAAAATTGCAAAAAAATTCTTAAATTTTAATTATAAAAAATAAAAAAATTAAATTAAATTATTTGATATGACAATATAAGTCACATAACATTATTATATGATTGGATAATATATGAATCACACTGATATCATTTGTTTTCAAGTTACATCCAATTAACGATTTAATTTGAACGGCAAAAATCGTATAAACTGTGAACATGAGAATTTAAGTAAAATAAAATAATAGATCACATAAGCATACGAGCATTGTGAGAATGAACTTCATATCTTACAAATAAAATAAAATAAACAAAAGTCAATTTGTCTATGATTAAGGTCAAACATCAGTGGCTAGCGAGTAGCGACAGACGCGTAATCATTAATCATGACTCATCCAATGCACGCATTCTCATTCTGTTCAATTAGCTGCCCATTGGGTAATTTAACAATAAGACATGCAATAGTTAGAGCTATCAAAATGGATTATTCTATCAAATGCCGGTTATGAATTATAACGAGTTATAAAAGTCTGGATTTAATTTGACTCTTTAAAATAAGATTCAAATCTAAAGAAAGTTTGATATTTTAAAAAAAATTACAGATTTTGTTGAGTTAAGCTCAAATCAAAATACTTAATAAAATTATAATTAGATTAAACAAAAAGGACTCATGCTTAATTTAGGTTGAAAATTTAAAGCGAGACCCTACATTTTATCAAGTGGATTGGTCTCTTTTTGCAACCTCTGACATGCACCAGCGACTTTCCTAAAACTTGTAAATAATTCTAAATTCAGAACGACGCTGTCCCTTTTTTAGGTTGATGCTTCCCAATTAGGCAGTGAAAGAAAGAAAAGAAAGCGATGAGTTGTTTGAGAATAGTGATGACCCTTCACACGTGAATTCACGTGGAAACGTGTGTCGCATTGGGCAACTTCCCACGTGGAATGAAAAGATTGATTCATCCTTTTTCCACACTTTTTGACTTTTTGCACTCACTTCCCGTGTATATAAGCAAACCATACAAGGCTGCAAAACCAGCCACCATTAATTCCTCAAATTCTTTGGTTTGTTTCTTGTTGCAGCCTCTTCTTACATGACAAGAAAAATAATGGCTACTCTCACCTCAAATCTAAACCTTAGCCCACAACAATACACTGTCCCCAAAGACTATCCACCACATGGTTCTGTAGTTGAGGAAATACAAGGGCTTATTAGAGTACACAAAGATGGGTACGTGGAACGACCGCAAGTTGTTCCATGTGTCACTGCTAGTACAATGAGTCCAGAACTAAATGTGACATCTCGTGACATGGTCATCAACAGTGTCACAAACACATGGGCACGTTTTTATGTTCCAATTTCCCAACACAAAAAAATGCCGCTGCTCGTTTATTTTCACGGTGGAGGATTCTGTGTTGGATCAGCAGCATGGAGTTGCTACCATGATTTCCTTGCAAGGCTATCTACCAAAGTTGGGTGTGTGATTATGTCAGTGAACTATCGATTGGCCCCAGAGAACCCTCTTCCAGCACCCTATGATGATGGATTAAAGGCCATCATGTGGCTACATCAACAACACAACAACAAGGGTAGTGGTAGTGAATGGTGGACTTCAAAGTGCAACTTCTCTAGTGTTTTCTTAGGTGGGGACAGTGCTGGTGCTAACATAGCCTACAACGTTGCCACTAGGCTATATGCATGTGATGGTGCTGCTTTAACTTTAAGACCCTTGAATTTGAAGGGTCTTATTTTGATACAACCTTTTTTTGGTGGGGAAGTGAGAACAGATTCCGAGAAAGGCATGGCTCAATCACCTGGTTCTGCTTTGAACTTGGCAGCTTCTGATAGTTATTGGCGCTTGGCGTTACCGTGTGGTGCGAACCGTGACCATCCATGGTGCAACCCTTTGGTGAAGTTGGAGGAGTTGAAGCTCATGCGTACGTTGGTGTGCATCTCGGAGATGGACATATTGAAGGATAGGAACTTGGAGTTCTGTGATGCTTTAGTGAGAGCAGGGAAAAGGGTCGAGTATGGGGTGTTCAGAGGTGTTGGACATGCGTTTCAGATTCTGAGCAAGTCTCAGGTATCAAAGAGTAGAACCAAGGAAATGATGGCTCGTGTTAAGTCCTTCATGGCTCTCTGATTCTCTGTTAATTTTACTCTTCTTGCTTGCTTCGTGAATCTCTCGCGTATATAAAATTAAAATTAACTCAAACTGGTTATTGTAAATTGCTAAATCTTCAAGGAAATGAGAAGGTACGTGTTATACTGTTAATGCAATAGAAAGAGTAAATTATCATTTTATTCCTTCAAAATGTACAATGTTGTTACGTTAATTAGTTTCTAAAATATTAAAGTCTAAATAAGTACTACTTTAAAAGTGTAATTCATTAATTACATTAGTCCAAAATAAATTTAAAATATATGGCGATTTAAATAATAATATAATATCCACGTATATTTAGAGATTGAAATAACAATAAATAGTGAAGTTAAAAACTTAGATAAAACAATTAGAAATTTTAGAAATTTATTTTTTGAAAAATAATTTCAGCAATGAATACGAAAATACGTTACACAGAAATAATAATAGGTTTCTAAAAAAGATTCTCAAAGGTATGAGATTGTATACACAGTTGCCCTGAATTTAATTCTTGAGTGGATACACACTCATTTTTGCGTAGGCGTTCTCCCTTTAAAATAGCCATATCCATATATAATTATGTCCACTGAAAAATTGCAATCGAAATTTGTATCACGATTATTTAGTTAAATTAATAGTCAATAAAAAATCGTTAATTGTTAATTGTACTGGTGGTTTGTTTAAAGAGAAGTTTTTGAGTTTTCAAAAACAAATTGAGAAATGTTTATTTCTCATGTTTTATTAATTAAAAGTAATGCATTTCCAAAAAAAAAATATTGCTTCCCGAAAAAATATTTTTTTAGCCTATCTCACAAAATTGTTCTCATAAGATAAAAATCTAGCCTTTTTAAGTTAGGAAAAAGATTTTAATGCTGTAAAAATACTATATTATTCTTATTATTTAATGTGTAAGAAGTGAAAGAAAGAGAAAAATATGTATATAACATGACATAAATTTTTAAATAAAAAAATGTAAATAAATAGGGATAACTTTGCCATTGTATCTATTTAAACTTTTTCTTATTATCGTCTTCCAAATTGAAAAAAAGAGAGGATATTTGAATGGGTCTCGCTATTCCCCTTCCCCCCCCCCCCCCCTATTTTCTTTTTTATCAAATAAGGGAAAAGTTTGTGATATATATGTATTATTCCCTCTCCACTCCCCCTTAATTTCTTTTGTTCCTGAGTTATTCTCATTCTGTACTTGTACATCCTACAACAAATACGAGACCAATTTTTATTGTGCTAAGTGAGAGATTTCTCAATTACACAATTTTATTTATTTTTATATAATTTTCACATGAGTTAAGAAATCGGTTGCTAAAAATCAATTTCTTAATTATTATTATTATTATTTTTATTTTTATTTTTATTTTTTGCATTTCGAAATCCATTTTTAGCAATCGATCTCTTTAAGGTGCCATTTTTTTCGCATGAGTTAATAGATTGGTTTCAAGAATTGATTTCTTAAGTGTGTTTTTAATTATTTTTTATACTTTCTTATACTATTTTGTTTTTTGTTATTAATTACATATATTTATCATTTTAAATAAAATATTATTTGACATATGCTATAATAACCAAGGTGATATGCTTCTAGCATATAGTATTTTTCAAGCTAAAAGAATCAATAAATTAATAACAATTGAGCAATACATGCTAATATAAGTGAAAGTTTTCATTATTTTATCTTTATCACTTATTTTTTGAATTTTTATAGCAGGAAACCAAGAAAAGAAAGCAAAATCAAGAAGCCTCTGGATTTCAAGATTTTGATTAAAGATTTCATAAAGATAGAAGATAAGAGAAGATTTGGATTAAAGATTTCACAAAGATAAAAGATAAGAGAAGATTTTGATTAAAGATTTCACAAAGATAATAGAAGATTTTGATAAAAGATAAGAAAAGATTTTCACACCCTAATTATAAATAGGGACTTAGGAGGCCAAAAGAAACACACAGAGACTGACAAAAAAGGCAGAGAGGACAGCAGAGGAGAATAACAGCTATTGAGGAGGCAAAGGAAGAAAACATCAAGCTCAAGAAAGAAAAAGATATAGAGGAAGACAGGATTGAAGGGGTGGTAACTTCCCAACCT
>CM023950.1:38800246-38844191 GCA_013407115.1 Glycine latifolia | reverse complement strand
TAGTTGTAATGCCAATTTTGATATTATATGCATGGAAGTGAACCAGGGGGAGGAAAGACCTCCAAGGACCCTGAGTTTACTGAAATTTTTATTTCACCCATGTTGGGGGTTATGTTTTGCAGGTGATACTCAAGGAGCAGCTGAGAGATCCCAAGGCAAGAGACCCGAGCAGGGATAGGTTCTGTGAGAACCTTAAGCATAGTGTTGAAGAGCATGTTGGCTCTACTTTTGTTTTTATGCCTATTATTTTGTACCCTGAGTGGGAATTGTATAGTTTTGTTATATATACACATTGTATATTATGAGAATTCACCATATATGATGTATAGTGGGTGTTGTTAATGACGGTTGATGACGTCATTTTAGTTATCGCTTCCGATTTGATTATCTATGATAATTGCTGCGCTTAATGACCATAAATGAATGTTAATGAATCAGATATATATATATATATATATATATATATATATATATATATATATATACAGGTCGTTACATATGCTGTTGTTAATTTTTTTTTATATTTTTTGTTTATTTATTTTTTTAAGAGTAAAAATCATTTGTATTTTCATTTTACATATTCAGTTGTTTTTTTTTTAAGATTCGAGCTCTTTTTTTGGTGTAGGGAGAAATAATAGAAACTTTACAAAAATATCCTACCCTAGAGCAGTTTGCACACCATGAGGGGATGCAATCCAATGCTTATCCATTTCCCTTGAATGCGAGCCCCAGGAAGCTATGGTATCAGAAACTTTGTTGATGTAACGAGGAATATGCTCCAAACTCCAAAGACACACTCGAATCCCTTTCCAGAAGAGACCTGGTCTGAACGATCTGCTCTTTGTAACGGTGGAGCCGAAATTCCTCCTCGAAGAGCTATCAACAAATTGTAACCCTACATGCAACCAGAAACCCTGGCTCCAAGCTGAGACCAAACCTTCTTGAATAGCCAGGATCTCTGCAAGACAAGCATCACCATGTGGAATCCACTTCCACAATCCATACACCCATCTCACCATGTCATCCCGATAAGATTTTTTACTTTAATTATGTTAGTCTATACGGATTATGATATTTATCTATTTTTTTTTATTATTTTCTTCTTCTTTTTCAAGAATGCAAAATAACATTAATTACATCCACACACACATGTTTTTTAAATAGAAAAAACAAAACACTTGTATGATTGAGATATTTTTTTTAGACTGGATTTCCATTTTTTTTTAAAATATTTCAATCTTTCTATAAAAATAAATAAAATTGTTTTGTTGTTAATAAAATTTGTATTTAATCCACAATTTATACTTATGGAATTACATTATTATTCAATCAATAAAACATCAAATATGAACAAAATAGCGCAAAAAAATCACCTCCATAAATTTTTTAAAGGAATTAACTAATTCCTATAACTAATATTTTTTAAATATATATAAATCATAAAATTGAAATTTAAAAGGAAATTAAAAAAATCTTAAAAAATAAAATAAATATTTTTTAAAAACTGGCCCATTGAGAAATTGATTCCTAAAAAATTGATCTCTCAATGTAAAAAAAAATAGGTCTAAGGTGAAAAATTGATTTGAGGGGGATCACCATTAATAATAATTCATATCACTTACATAAATAATCTTCAACTTGCATTATTTATATATATTTTTATATTTATGGGATAAAAAGTTGAAATCAAATGATGTAATTGAATAATTAAGATAATTAGTTGATTGTCATCAAAATTTATTTTATATATATATATATATATATATATATATATATATATATATTAAGTTATTGAAAGTCATAACATCATTATGAATTAATAATTTAGTTGTGTGTAATTTTTATTGAATTACATCGGTGTAATTTAATTTCTCTTTTTTATATATATATAAACAGAGTCTTGTAAATATGATAAAATAACCTAACTAGTTAATATTTATCAAGATATAAATACAAATTTAAATTCATCTTGTCATATTTGACAGGACAGATCCATTGCCTCCTGCCACCCTAATCTAAAGCTTGTTAATAATTTAGAATGACATTTTCAATTTTAGATTAATGCTTTCCAAGTAGGTAGGGAAAGCGATGAATTCTCAAAATTGGAGACAACATTTGAGAATTCAGATATCTCTCCTAATGTGAATTCACGTGGAATGTGTGACAACTTTCAGCCTTTCACACTCACTTTTCCAATACTTTCTCACTTCAGAATAATTAAATTAATGGTTGATCGTAAATCATATATAGAAAATTCATGAACTGTTGTGTACATTGAAAGTGAGTTACAAGTCGAAAGAACTTTACTTATAGTGCCATGATTTAAGTTCAGGAACTATTATTGTCAGAAAGACTAGTTAATTATTATGGCTTTTTTCCCTTAATTTGTGAATGTGTTTTTTTCAGTCTCATAATTTTGATAATTTTTTTTAAGTTTTTGATGTAATAAATTGTGAATGTGTATTTTGATAATTTGTGAATTTTTTTTCAAGTTTTTGATATAATAAAAAAATAAGTTTTTTGATATAATAAATTATTTTTAAATTTTTTTGATATAATAAACTCTATTAATTCTGGAACATCATTATGCATTTTCTTGATATAATACTTTTGTAGCATACAAATTCAAAAAAGACTAAAAAATAAAAATTAATTTATGACAGTTACAAATCACAACAAAGTATCAATTAATTATGTCATATACTAAAAACAACAATTTATTAAAATTTAGAAGAAAAAAAATCAGTTTTAAATTTTAGAGATTAAAAAAATATATATTCCATTTTCAGAAACTAAATCAATAATTAAGTCTTATTTAAAATTAGTTTTGATACCAAATATCAAATTGTATACTTATTTTAAAAGTTTTTAAAACGATTTTGACAAGAAAATGGATTGAATTTTTCAATTAAATCATAATACTTATTCAATTTGAATTTATATTTTAAAAATGTTACAAAGTACTAAAAATGACAAAGTGTTAATTTATTATGTCAAAAGAGAAAAAAATAATATCAAAATTTAAGAATTAAAAAGATTTTTAAATTTCTAAGACAAAAAAACACACCCCCTAAATTCAAGGACTAATAAAGCCAATTATTAATTATCATTTCCAACTTAAAGGACTAATCTCACAACTATACTTATAAAGATCTAATTAGGAAAAAGAAATCCTCAATAAAGATATGCTAGCACGTCTCACTTAATGCTTATAATATTACATATTAACTAGTATCTTAGAATATTTAATATAAAAATATTTCTCAAATTATTTTTACCCAGATGCTTTGCCTAAAAAAAATACTTTTTTACCAGTGATGTTTTTTGTTTAAAAAATGTTTAGGCAAAAATATTTTATTCATTTTAATTCGTTTTGGTAAAAATATTAAAAATGTACGAAATCATTTTATGAGTATCTTGTTATACATACACGATGATTAAAAATAGTATATGACAATGATGAAACACAAATAATACATATCCCATAAATCTATCAATGCGAGCCAGTTCCCTGATTGAAATCAAAATGCAAGAGAAGGCTCCAGCTATTGTGACACTTACGGTGTTTTGGATAATGATTGAAATATGCAATTCATTGCCTAGAAGAACATTACAACAAGGAACAAAGAATCTACGAAAAATACAATCAAGAAAAAACACATAATATACGGAAATTAGCATATATTGGGGAACTAAATCACATCAATGGTCAATGACTAGTTACTCACAAATAAATAACCATTCAGCTATAATTGAAAAGCACTAAACATAACTATGCAGTATTATTTATGGTAGTTGGAAATATCAGCATCTCTTCCGACGTCTTCAACCTAATTAATTGCGTGTGGAACCATTTCTACCTAGCTAGACATCATGACATGATCAATTGCCTGTAGTGCTTGGTTGGAGAAAAATCGCACGTCAACATCGGGATCCTCACTGAGCTCAACCAGACATGGACGAATAGTCTTCTCCACTACCTGAATGGCAATGATGTTCACAGTAAGAGTCTAAGACAAACAAAGATGAACAGAGGATGGAAACAAAAGAATGATACTTACAGACTGATCAACGATGGGAAAGATGGACTCTAATACCTTTGCCACATTGAACTTTATGTTGGGCACTCTAAAAGGGAGTAAATGGCAGCAATTAGGAACTTAAAGAAACTGTATGGACATGATGGCATGTACCCAGCTTTCAAAAGGTAATACAAAATACCTGTCTTTTGATGCAGCAACAACAACTGGTAACAAGTTTGAACAAGTGATTTCAGGGCCCATCACAGGAGCGAGCAGAGAGATAGCACGAAGAATAGTCATCCGATACAAATAGTGTGGGTTGTTGTTCATCTCCAAAACCTGTTCCACACATTCCATATAGATACTTCTGAAGTTGCATTTAGGAGAATACAAAAGGTAATACCGTAATAGCATATAGCAAACATATATTTCAAGACATGCACAAAAACCCACACAGACGTATTAATGTTGACATTTGTTGGCGTATCATTTCGTTAATAATACATTAAGCAAATAGACGAACCTGAGGAATTATGTGCTGCATAGCCCACTCAGGTCCAAATTCTTCAGCAAGGCGTTTCAAGTTGTTAGCAGCTGCTTCGCGAATTGAATGAACCTACAATAACTAAGGTGGTTAACAAAAACAGTCGTGCAATATGCAGTTCCCAAAATGCACCCACACTAGCAAGGAAGTGTAGAGCACAAACCTTATCCTGTAACCACTGCATGCAAAGAGCACCAAGCTTGTCATCAAAAAAACTAACCCCCAATTGACTTGCCAATAAGGGTATATATTCAATAATTGCAAGCCGGACCCTCCAATGCCTATCCTCAGCAAGCTCAACAATGGCTGGTAACAAAGACTGAGATAACAGATCAATTCCTATAACCTGCAAAAATATATTGATTAAAATGTCTTCCAAAAGTTTTCTTTTGCTTTGTATTTTGTGAGTATAGGGTGGTATGCAGACATCAAGACTTAAATATAAGCATCAGTTCTGCATGCTAGAATTAATTATATCACCAGAGGAAAGGAGGAAAGGATCCAAAAGAAATCTAAAGCATTCTGAAAATTAAATTAACTACAGAAACTATAACAACCTGATTCACTTGATCAAGCTTGCTGATAATGTTTAGGCGCACGTCGGGAAATTCATCCTTCAAAAGGGAAAGGAAAATTGGAAGAAGTTGCTCAATTGTTGCTTCCTGCAATGAAGATAAGGTAGAACTGAGATTCACATTTACACCAAAAAACTACTACTGATAATTAGCCAAGAAAATAGATTTTGAGGACTATCTTTTATGAGAGAATGGAGACAGAAGAAAGATACAAAATTCTTGGAAACTAAAGACGGGGAGAAAGGTTAAAAACTGGTGATACAAGATTAGTTGCATAATTAAAGTATCACAATCTAGTAAATTCAATATAAGTATTCATACCAGAAAAAGGCAAATGTCAGTTACCACAAAGTAAGTGCACGAGCAGTCAAACAAAAAACAGGCTAGATTAATCTATTAGTTCCTGAATTATTTGGAAATTTTAAATCTCTATACTTTAGAAGTTTATAATTAGATCTTATATATCATTTTTATTAGGTCCTAACTAGGGCTCAAAACACAGGTACCTATTTGAAAATTCTTAAATAATTCAAGGACCCACTAAAGAATTAAACCACAACCTTTACCTGATTCCTAAATTGTTTGAAACCTCTCAAATAGGTCCTCATACTTTGAACAGAACCCTAACAAAACGCTAGCCAGGGACCAATTACAAACTTTTAACGTATAAGGGCCCTCAAGCCCCAAACAACAGATTTCACCTTCATGATACGGATAATGTGTATTCCTGTCTAGAGAACAATAACTGCAGAAAATGATATTTGACACTCATACCTTTCCCAACACTGGAGCCATTCCCATTATTACTGAAGCCAAAGCAGACCGAACATGCTGAGAAGAATCTGATGACAATTCCTGCAAAAGTTGTTTCAAAGAACTTAAACCTGTAAATATAAATTTAGCATACTGAATTGACCAACCAAAACCTAGAAAAGCCTCTGTATATAATCAGTAATACTAGTGTGTTATAATTTCTTTTCCAGAGATGTATACCTTCACACAAGGAAGAATATGCTGAATTGAAAGATCTGGATTTAAAATCCGGCAAAACTTAGTCACTTTTCCAGCAGCTGCTATGCGCACTTCAGCCTCATTATCTCGAAGCAACCGCACATAAGCAGGTACCAATTCCGTTCTTCACAAACAATAGTTAAGAAAAATAAATATATTGCTTAGGCTTCAGAGTTGGGCCTCAGTAATCATAAGAGATAATCAATACAAAAATCACATGATTTAGCATTATTAGCATATCATGAACATCCAATACACCAGCTAGTGAACTGAGCTTATAAATCATAATACAATATATTCACATAACATAGCACTATCATAGAAAGATATGCAACATGTGCAATAATCAGCAAAATAATAATAATAATAATAATAGTAATAGTAATAACAATAATAATAATAATAATAATAATAATAATAATAATAATACCTGGTAGGTTCAGGGCCTACAGCTTCACAAAGTTCATACAATTGATTTGCAACCATGTAACGCACACGCCAAGACTTATCCTATCCAGGATGAAATTAAATCACATAAATAAATGAAAAATAATATTTGGTATGGTGCATATAACATTCTACAGACATATAAATGCAGGCAGACTAAATAGAGATTTATTTTATTTTTATTTTATAATTTTTGTCCACTCCTAAATGTACTGGTAGGCCAATAACTAATGTGTATTGAAGAAGAAAACCCCATCCAATGGAGGGAGGTATCCAACTAGAGGGAATTAAAAAAAATGTACTGATGGGCCAATAACTAATGTGCATAAAAGAAGAAAACCCCATAGGCCCATTGATGGCCTATGGAGGGAGGTATCCAGCTAGAGGGGAACAATTCAGTTGAGAAGGGAGAGGAAAATAACAGAGTGGAGACAGATGTTACTGGGGGGAAGAGTGATGCAGGTAATCATTTTGGAATGATGGAGAGTTGGTTATGAACCCTGGCTGGTGGTAACAGAGGGTAAGGAATTATTTTGGAAAAGGTTGGGCAAGCCTACTGGCTTGAGGGAGGGTTCTTGCCTATCTTATGCTTTGTCATTTTTACTGTTTTATCGTTCTGTTTTCCTATATCCAGTTCCTATCATGTACCTGGGAGAAGTTAACAATAACTGGGAGTATATGTGCAACACAATCTTGGGGCTCCAACAGCTTGCCAAGAGCAGCACAGCCCTCCACAGCCAACAATCTGACAGAATCTTGATCTGTTCCAAAATTACAACACATATTAATAGAGGAAAGTACATTCAGGAGACTCTACAACACAATCACACAGCCTATGTAAATATGTAATAGACAAATGACAGACACTTTCCATCTACAAAGAACAAGAAATATGTATTCAATTACCATCTTGAGTAAGATCATCAAAAATTGACATGACATCAGCCTTCAAATGAGCATATTCAACAGTTGCAGCAAATTTCCCAAGATTTGATGCAGCCGACCTTCTAACCATAGGCATGTCATCCTGACATAACTGACTGTATATTGATCTCAACTCTGTCATTGATGTTTCTGGTGCGCTAGGGTATGCAATATGAAATAGTCCACATGCAGAGACTCGAGCAGTAAACCATTCACCTGCTGCCAATCTCTGAACAAAATAATCACAGCATGAATGGGACAGAATGTTCAATCAACTTAATCAATGGGAACTAGCAGGATACATACAACACACCATAAATGACAAACAAGCACCAATACATGTGTGATCACTTAGCATTTAGCAACAACAAAAATGTTATAAATTGCAGAGTCAAGTTTCAAGCACCATTCAAGTTAACGCAGATCCATTAACTAACCTCTATCTCTCATTAAGTACTAGGAAGTTCAAGTAATAGAAAATTGTCAAATTCCAGGAAATAAAGTAAAATTAATATGATAATCAGAAACACATCAACCCCCAAAACCATAAGTAAAAAGGAAAAAAATTATGTAACATTCATGATGAATCTCAACTCTAATAATAAAATCATTTATATTGATGAAAAAAAGTTAACTAACCTTCACCAACGGGATGTAATATTCAACCAAATCACTCTCCCTCATTTGAGATCCAATTCTACAAAGTGACTCCACAGCTTTATCTCTCACACAGGTTTCCTCAACAGTGCAAAGTGTCTCCAGCGGTGGCAGCAACACACTGGCATGTTCCACTCCCCCAACATAAGGAATGAACACTCCCAACTCTTCTGCCATTGCAAGAAGTACTTCATCATCATCATCATTATTTTCACTCAAAAATGGAATTAATTCTCGACGGGTTCGCTCCTCCCCAAGAGCACGCGCAATTGTTGATAGCCTGCGAATTGAGTTTAACCGCAGCTGGATGTCATCATTTTTCAACTCATCTATAAGCACTGCTATTGGATATAGTGGTTCGTCAGCCATAGATATTTTGCTTGGTTCCCAATACTTCTGGCAGAATCAGTAAATTAATCTAATCGTTAGAAGAACAGACATAACCATAATTCAAAAATTAATGAGAAAATAGAAGTACAATTATCAGTATACGAACGGCAAATACTACTAATTAACCACACCAGCATGAATTAAATGCATAAATCACCTGAACTTGGAACTCCATCTTAATAAACTAATTTCATACACATTCTTAACTCACTTTTTTCCAGCTCTAGTTAAAGTAACGCATATAAAGTCAAATCAAGAGTTTAACGACAGGAAAGTAGCCGCTCGTAGTTCAATTGTATGTGTAGTGTGCACGTGCGCGTACAAAACTATAGGATTCAGTTAAGTTTAATTACGGTTCCAACTTTAAAAGACACGTATGCTACATCTAAAACATTTTCAAGAGCTCACAAAACCAAACAATTGAGAAATCGACATCAAAATATTTAGTAGGAAAGTATCAAGAAAAAAAACCTAGAGTTTTGAATCCAGATAGGAAAGAGCAAAATACTGTAGCGTGTCGCGCGAAAGTGTCGATAACTTTCGATTTCACGAGCTACCGAAACGTGAAGATGAAGAAATTGCGATCTCCTTCTAGGTAAATCGTTGGATACTGATGAATACGGGTTTCAAAAACTCATTATTGCGAGCTTCTACGCATGGACACCGGAAACCCTAAGACCATTGAAGAAGAGGGAGAAGACGATAGAGGGAAGCAATGTGGTCACACACAGAAATGGCATTCGAATTACCTATTCTGCTCGAGTTTAACATTAAAACGCAGCGTTGAGCACTTTCACGCTTTTTCTTTTTTTTTTTTTACCTTTTTCTAATCAGAATTACTTTTAAAAAATATTCCTCCATCCCATTTTGTTTGAGGTGCTTAGCAAAAATTTGTTTAATTTTAATTGAAATTTTACTGTATCAAATATTATTTTTTATTATATTCTTAATTTTTTTTGTGAAGTGATAAATAATAAATATGTTTTCAATAAGAGAACATCTAGTTAATATGAAAGATAAAAGATGTATTAATAAATTCATTAAATTGTATTTTTTTTATAAAATCCAAAATATCAATTATATTACTTGTGCCAAAACATTACACAAAATGAAATGGAAAATAACTAGCATAGGTTAATTATATTCACTTTGGATCATAAGTGAAATAGTGCATGAAAAAATAGAAATGATAAAATTGTTATATTTGATAGACTATTTAAGTTGGTTTTTATATTTTTTTATTTATTTGATGGTAAAAAAAATTGTTTGATTTTATAAATAGTAGTATTTCAAAAGCAAGTGTTTTTTTTAGTAATTTTCAAAATTCGAGCGAGTGAATTTATATATTTCTTATAATACTTATTAGATTTTGTGTTTTACCTTTTTAAATAAGATAGATTTTATTATATTTTTAGATATTATAATATACATTATAAAAATATTAAACTAAACAATATAATTATGTTGTTTAATCAAAATTTAATTTAATTTAAATAGTTTATAACAAATTTTAATATGCAAGTTACTGAAATAAGCTTTTAATTTTGATTTTAAATTTAATCTTGGAATTTATTACATTTAACATTAGTCAAAATAAAATAACAACGATAAAGCCTAAACTTGATGCATATAATGAATTGATTTATTTTTATATTAAAGTATAAACAATGCAATTAACATTCATTTTTTTCTCTAAAACACTAATTTTTGTTACTAATCTTGTAACAATATAAAATATCTTATTTTCTTAAGTTTAATTTCTGTGCATTTTCACTGCAAAAGTTGACAGTTAAAAGTTATTCAATTAGAAATCATTTTGTTTTTTTTTAAAATATATTTTTATCATACTTAACAATATGGAGTATTCTCTAAAAATCAATATGGAGTATGAGAATGTAAAAAGGAAAAATTATGCTATCATTGGATTTTGATCAAATTCTATTTTCCTTTATACTTCGCATACTTACATAAATTCTATATAATATTTGGTCGATCGAGAAAATTCATATATGACTTGGTTAGATGTATCCTTATTACAAGAGTTTGTTTAAATTCCCGTCCATGTTCTCGGCTTCATTTTGACTTCCTGCAGAATCTTTCCTAATGCTCATGTTGAATCTTTGTAAATTGAAGCTCATGTTGCAGAACTATAGCAGATTGAAGAGACACCTTTACAAAGTAAAACAAATCATAGATGGTTGTTTAAATTATACAGAGTATATAAAGATGATGAGATATTTTGGACATTGTAAATTTGTAATTAAGTTTTAATCCTCCCACTTCTCCGGAGAGATTTTTGAATTTTCTTATAGAAGCCAAGAAAAGAGATTGCATCTTATAAAGAAGGAAACTGTAGAGTTGAGTCTGTCCCAACAAGTTGCCACTAACTTCTAGCTACTTGAGCAAGGGGGTCTTTAAATTTGGCCCTCTCACTAAGATCTTGGAATTCATCCACAAGATTTTGAGCTAACTCGATTAAATTTGAAGCAAATGTTCCCAAAATCCAAAAACAAGGAACTTGTATTTTCATACAAACCTTAAGGCTCAGGTTTAGGAGTCTTCTCCTCACTTATATGGTATTCAACTTTTCTATTTCTATCCGATGTAGGACTTTAACTCACACTTGTACTCCAACAATCTCTCCCTCAAGTGTGAGTCTCTTCTACATGGTAACCTCCCTCTCGAACGAAAGTCATTTTTTCAAATGGGTCTTCTCCTCACTTATGGTGTTCAACTTTTCTATTTCTATCCGATGTGAGACTTTAACTCACACTTGTACTCCAACAGATTCTTACACTAAGTTTTGGACCATACCCTATTTCATAGAGGGAAGTAATCTCCGGTGGCTTGTTCTCATTGTCTTTAACATCAATCAAATTCTCTGGTTGTTCTTTTTCCTTATGCTCTCTTGCAGCTTCCCAGCTCTCATAATTCACTAGGAGGAATGACAATTGGTCAATCTTCATCTGCAATTGTTCAGCTGCCTCGTAAACATCTAAGAGAATGTCAACGGTGCTTAGCTTTTCCATCCTTTCCACTTTGCTTCCAAGTGTACGTAATACTTTAGCTCCTTCAATACCAGTCTTCTGAAGTTCATCATAGAAAACGAGCTGACTTTTATAACAATTATCTTAGAAGTTATAGCAAGAATGATTTACGACTGATTGAAAATGCATGTAAACTCATATAAGTAATCTACAATACATTCAAATTTGTAATTATGTACCAGAAAAAATTGACATGTATTATTGACAAACAACAACAATCTAAACTAGCAACAATCATTTCATGGAAAGACATATGATCTTATATGTTGTTGGGAGCTAGCAGAGGATTGAAAGGAGAAAGGATAAATTAAGCAAATAATCATTGTGAAAGAACAATTCATAAAAATGGTAATGGGGCAAAAGTTCATACATGCACATGCAAATCCTATACACCACCCTAGAGGGAGAAGGCGAGAAGGTAGCATATAACAATAACAAAAATACAAATCAAAGAAGGAAAGGTTCCCTTCACTTGTATTTCTGAAAGTATGCATCCATGCATTGCCATGACCATGCAAGCACAATGCCTCAATGCTCCACTGACTTTGACGTAGCTTCTCTAAGGATAATTGAACATCTTGTTTGGACCATGAGGTGGTTCCCATTATGCAAAGTCTACCTGCAAGAGCAAAAAACTTGTAAAATGTGGACATTATGGTTTTGCCATTTTAGCAAGTCTTTCAAAAATGGATACCAGATTCTCCTCTTGAGTTGACGATTGCACTGCTGTTCTATAACCACGGTAAAGAGGGTCATCAGAGGCTTGATAAACAAGTATTTTGGATGGGATCCTCTCATATGCAACGCACTGTAGGTACCCATTTACACAACCTAAACAAAGTACCACAGGAACCAACAAATCTAGCAAGTCAGCAACAAGAACAATTTTCTAAGATCCTAATATATTTAAGAATTTAATTAGAATCCACTCACATAATTTACTTTAATCTTATTATTATCCAATTATAGATTTGTTATCTAGAGTGATTTTAAATTAGTTAACAATGAAAAATTTCATGAAAATTAAAACTATATATTTAATGTTGTTTTCTAATTAATCAGGACCCACGTGACATGAGGAAAGTTGAGCAAAACCTTCTAAAGATGTGGCAACTCCTATGAAAATTTTCACCACCAATTTGTGTAGATCCTCCCCAGACCAAATGGGATAAATGCAAATATTCACAGACAAACTTACACCAGCACCAATGCCAATTAGAACCAATCTGTAAAAAGCTGTGCTGAAAAATTGCAATCCGGTCACAATGCAAAATGTCAACAAGAATACACGAAAGCCGTATTCATATTGCTTCATCGCAGGGTACAACTTCACATAGCTCGCACAAAACCCTGCACACCACAACAACACAGTCATCAAACCCACGCACAACCTCATCATCATCAATCATGAGCGTTGCCTTGCCATCAATTAAAGAAAAATGCCTAACCAGCCATAAAAATGGAGACAACAATAATAAGCTCCTCAAAAGATCGACCAACCAACACGGATAACTGTGCAATACCCAGAGCAAGCACTCCAGCAGAAATTGTTCCCAAAGCACGATTGAAACCTTTGTTAAGGGTTGCACCTATACTCCCACATCATCACCACAAAAAAAAGTAAACATTTTCATCGAGCAACATAATTAAAAAACCAAAAGAAAATTAGGAAACTATCATATATTCCCATAATTTGTCCATTTCCCCCAACCAATTTTCACATATTAGGTGAAAGTTAATAAAACTCAATTAAGCATAGATTGATTGAGACTATGGACACAGGCCTAACTATACAATAATTTGTTACAAAAGTCAAGAGGTCATGCTAACTTCCACCGTATTATTTTCATGCTTCATTCACTTCGCTTCTAAAACATGGTTGATAGAATCGCTAATTTGCCTGATGCAGCTCTCAGTTACGTTCTCTCTTTTCTCCCAACCAAAGCATCAGTTGTAACAAGTGTTCTCTCCATGGACGGATCCAAAAGTCAGCCACGGAACTGAAAAATTAATAATAAATATTAACTAAAATTTAAACTACAATAGACTAACAATTTAAATGTGCGATACCTTTTAGTTAAGCCGTGTAGGTTATTTCTTCTTATCAACTTTTTCTATCCTAAGAACTCTGAATGATTGTTCAGAGTTTCAATTTTGTTAGTTTCTGGATCTGTTTCTGTTTGTTTCTTTTTAAAATATGCATTAAGAGTAGATTTTTTCATGATACTCTCTACAATCAATCACAATTTTTTTAAAAACAAATCTAAATTAAACACCATATATATTTTTGAAAATGTGCAATGAAGAAAAATCGAGTGTGTAACAATTGAGAAAATAATAGTACCTGAAGAAGGAAATTAATTAGGAATTTTTTTTAGAGTGTTTTACGTTATAAAAAAATTACAAAATTGTAAAAGTTAATAATATATTTTTTAAGTATATCTAATATTTACGTTATAATCTGGTCGAATATATTAAAGATAATAGTATCTTTTTAAAATATATCTACTATTTACTTTTGAAAAAGAAAGATTGACTACAACAAATTCTAGGTACATATTTTTTACAAAATTCATTATTATAATTATAAATTTATAATTGATAGTAATATAATTATTTTTTAAGATATATATATATATATATATATATATATATATATATATATATATATGTTAATTGCATTTGGAAAGGAGGGGGTTAAAGTCCATGCTTACCCCCTGTACATCCATCTCTGGTTCTCTCCATGAGATGGAAACCACTTTGGCGCTCTGTTTCCGCTCTCTGTTTTCACGACGAGAGCTACTTCTATGACATAAAAATATTTTTCTGTCTAACTTAATTACGAATTTAATTTATTAAATATAATTAGAATATTTTATTTTTTAAGACAAAGAAAAAAATATATCAATAACATTTAGTTTTTTTGCACAGGAAATGATAAGATGAGAGTTTTTCTGCGACCATACTCGATGATCGTGGCCAGGTATAGCAGAGACGCTTATATTATGTTTAGAATATAAAAGAATAAGAATTAATTAAAGATAAAAATATATTTTAATAAAAGATTTAATTAAAAATAAGAATATCATATTTATAAAAAGATCCAATTGTAATAAACAAAAAATTAATTGAATTATTTGATATAATAATATAAACCACGTGATATTAAATGACTCAAGTCACACAAAATTAACAACAAAAATCGTAATTACAAAGAAAAAAAAAACAAAAATGTAACTGTTAAAAACAAAAGCTATTTGGAAATGCTTATACGTGGGCACGCTTGTAAGGCACGTGCGATATTCCCTAGTTGTACTTGTAGGTCAGGTCAGGTCCGGTGCTTGAATCTGATCCAATACGAAACCTCCGCGCGTGCTACAACCGTTCGCTCCTCTGCCATTGTAGCTTCGTATTCAAGCACAAAAACAAACAAACCCTAACCCTAACCCTAATCGAAACCCCTTATCCGATCATGGCCACCGATGCCCGTGACTCGCGTCGCAAGCATCGCCGTTCTTCCTCTCCGGAGGACGTGGACAGATCCTCGAAGCGTCACAAGCACCGCCACCACATCCATCGCCACCGCCACGGGAGCAAAAACCGCGACGAAGAGATTGAATTCGATGATCGAACAATTGCTGCGGTTCCTTCTCCAACTCCGCACAGACATCTCCCTGACGACGATGTGGAGGAGGGAGAGATCCTTGAAGATGAGGCTCTCGACGGCGAGGTTGGAAAAAAGGAGACGGAATCTGATGTTGAACCTGGGGAAATCAAGGTGACAGGAGATCGAGATGTTCGATCTGATAATCAAAATTCGGTATGTTACGATTGAATTTGTTTGTTTGTTTATTTGATTAATTTAAATTTTGTGGATTGCTACACGTGACATCTGTTTGGTTGCGGAGAAAGTAGAGGCCATTGGAATTGATTTGAAAGAAATTTTTGCTTTCGTAATTGTGTTGTTTTGGTTGCGATTTTTTTATCAGTATTTTAGGTGTTTCAGTGTATCTCACTTCCTCTTGGTGACCAAACAGAGCACTGTGATTCTTTGTTTTCGGACGGTATAATGAGTTTTTTTTATCCTTGAGAGCTTTGGTATAGTACCCTGTCAGTGTTTCATAGATATGTAAGAACCTGGTTGCACTACACGAACATGAGTGAATTGCAAAAGAAGTCTCTCTAGGCGTTTCAGTGAAGACTGGTGGCTTACAGTTAATTTGTAAGAGCTGGTTATGAGTTTTGTAAATTTATTTTTGCTCATGGACTGATTTAAATGCACTGTTTAATTCATTTAGCATCACTTCAAGCACTGTGATTCTCTGCATTTGCACTCAATTTCTTCTTTGTGTTGGACAGGGACACCTCACTAAAATTTCAGAAACTAGAAATGAAGACATTAGGGATGATAAATTTATTAGTCCTGCAATTGATGAAGAAGATGATGTCTCTCCTAATCGTTCAAGTTCTGAGACTCGAGATGGAAAGCATGCTCAAGCTCGTACAGATGGTGTGGGCAATGGTTATTTGGATCCTAAATCTTCCAAAGGGGATAAGTGGCAGAATGGGGAACTTGGACATTTTAAAGGTAATGAGAAACTAAAAGGTGACTTTGATGATGAAACACTGGAGACTAACGTGAGGAAAGCACATTACCATAGGAATTCATCCTCCGATAGTGGAGGAGAAAAATATAGAACGTCAGGAAGTTCTCCTTCTCATGGTAGATATAGAAGTCGATCAAGATCAATTGGTCATACTAGAGACAGGTCTCGCTCTCGTAGTATCATAGATGAATATGCTCATTCCAAGAGAAGGCGCTCTGACTATGAACATGATGAGGAAAGAGTGAGGGCACGTGGAAGGGAGCATGGTCATGGCAGTGTGATAGATGATAGAAGGGAATACAGTATCAGATATCACAATCGAGAGGCCAGGGATAGAGATATGGATAGAGACTTGCACAGAGAAAAGAAACAAGAGGAAACTGGCAGGGGTAAAGAGATTGAGTGGGAACACAAAAGGGGAAAGGAACGTGAAAGGAGCCGTGATAGGTATAGAAGGGATGTAGAAAAAGATATGAGCAGGGAAAGGGAGGAGGATAGGGACAGGAGACAAGAAAAGGAAAGAGATAGGAGCTGGGATACAGTGATGGAGAAGGATAGGAGAAGGGAAAAGGAAAGAGATAGAAGTAGGGACAGAACAAGAGGTGGCAAGAGAGATAAAGACCCAGAGAATGAAAGGGATGATAAGAATCGGGCAAGAGATAGTATTAAGGAGAGGGAAAGGCGTGATGATAAATATAGGCACAAAGATAGAGACACTGCAAATGTTAAGGATAGGCATCTGCATCATGAGGATGGTAACGACAATGGAGATAGATATAGAAAACATTCATGGCGTGAAGAAAATGAATATCATTGGGAAAGAAAAAGAAATTCTAATAATCCTGTAAAGGTTTATAGCTCAATGGGAAGAACTGCAGAAGTGGATGAAAGCAAACTAATGATGTATGTTTCATTAACTATATTATAACTTTCTTAAACATCCGACTTTTTCTTCTATCCATTTCTTCTTTTCTATCCCTTTTAAGTTCCTTCTGGAATAACATACTTATTTTTATGTATATTGATTGCAGCAGTGAGGTTGAACCAGATGATTTAGAGGAGGATACATTACAATTACCTGAGCAAGAAGAGGAAGATCTCAACAGGATCAAAGAAGAGAGTAGAAGACGAAGGGAAGCAATAATGGAGAAATACAAGAAGCAGCATCAGCAAGTAGAAGAAGTGGATGGAAATGAAGGAAAAGGTATTATTTTCCCCATTTCTTTATTGATCTATAATATGGGCTGATAGTATTAGTTAAAATGACCATTAGTTACAAGTTATAATTCATTGTCTTTATCTGTAGTTTTCTTGTCAGTACTTTGATTTTCAAATGACTACACGATATCTTACATAAGAAACTACCCCCCGCCCCCATCCCCTTAAAATTTTTCTTGAAAAACTATGCATAGTTTATAGTTTATTTTTAATATAGGAATGGGATATTGTCAATCCGTACAAACTGTCAAGTAGTGTAAAATTAAAACTTTTATAACACTTGACAATAAGTAAATTTTATCAATCTAACTGTCGAATAATGTGGTGAATTGATAATCATTGTACTATTTCCCCCTTGTTATCTTCCTACCTGGACTGCTTTTAGTAACTTTGTAATGTACTCTTATTAGACAAGGTGGCAGAGATTCCTAATGACATCTCTGAAGCTTGTGATGGTAAGAATGATGATGCTGATTATGTGGAGCCATCATTTGCTGTTGGGAAATCTCCTGAAAATGTGAATGTTGCTTCTAAGAAGATATCTCCTGCTGGAGGCCTGGGAGAGGGTACTCCAAAGGTTTGTCCTTTTTTTTAAAAAGTTGAAGTAAAAATTACTCAATAAGTTAGACTTTATATATTTACATCTATTGTATTTTGAATCTCATTTCTTACAATTGCAGAGTGAAAGATCAGAGGACAAGTTTTGTGATGATATATTTGGTGAGACGCCAACAGGAGTTCGGAAATCAGTAAGTATTTGGTTATATTCTAATTATGTGCCTGCATAATTTTATAATATTATAACTTAGTAGTATGTTATGATGTGTTATAATTTCTTATTGTGGATGAATTTAAAACACCTGTTTCTGCATCATTTTCATCGTATACATTCTTTGATACAATTTCCACAGCCTCTCTGTCAAGCTTGCCTTTTAGGGTAATAGTTGATTTTTCGTTTATTGATTTATTTGCTCCTACATTAACTATTAAGATTTCCTACCTTCTTTTCAGGGAAAAGGAGATGGTTTACTGATTGAGAGGGCTGGCCTAAATGACAATTGGGACGATGCAGAGGGTTATTATAGTAAGTAATTGTATCTAGATGCTTTAATCATTTTCTTTTGATTGTTGAGTTGAGGCCTGAGAGCTTCACTAACTTTCGGGCCATGTCTTGGTTAGAAACATTATAAGTTGTTTATGTAACTTCTTTATTTGGTGGTCATTGTTAAATAGTTTTTGTATTTGTTCTTTAAAATGTGACTAGCATGGATTTTCCATCAAAATTGTTACATTACTTTTGATATTTTGGAAGGGATGACTGGAAAACAATCAAAACATACATGCTAGATTCCCCTCAATTTAAATACCCTTAACTAACTTGTTTTAGCTTTTACTTAAATGGTGACACTTAAGACTCAGTGATTAATTTTGACAATCACATCTTTTACACATCTTTGGTTATCTGAGGCATTTCATGTGGATCTGCTGGCGAAACCTGTCATTATGATGTGGAACATCTTTGGGGGCTATCTGATTTTTGTTGCAATTGTTGTTAAATCTCTGGATACATTTGTTTTTCTGTTCATGATATTATGCTGTGATATTGTTATGCAGGCTATCGTATTGGTGAAATACTTGATGGCCGATATGAAGTCACTGCTGCACATGGGAGGGGTGTCTTTTCAACAGTTGTTCGAGCAAAGAATCTAAAGATGGGAAATGGTGAGCCAGAAGAAGTAGCCATAAAAATTATTCGTAGTAATGACACCATGTGAGTATTGTTTCTTTCTTGGGAATCCTCAGTAAGCTTTTTTGCTTTTGGTTAGTGTTTAACTTTTTGCTCACTGTTATATATATTTAATGTGGCATAGGTACAAGGCTGGTATGGATGAATTGGTCATACTGAAGAAATTAGTAGGTGCAGATCCAGATGATAAGCGTCATTGTGTTCGTTTCCTTTCAAGTTTTAGATACAGGAATCATCTTTGTTTAGTTTTTGAATCTCTTAATATGAATCTGCGTGAGGTTTTAAAGAAGTTTGGTCGCAATATTGGCCTTAAGCTAACAGCTGTGAGAGCATACGCAAAACAGCTTT
Organism: Glycine latifolia; assembly: GCA_013407115.1. NCBI lineage: Eukaryota > Viridiplantae > Streptophyta > Magnoliopsida > Fabales > Fabaceae > Glycine > Glycine latifolia. The sequence goes on along the minus strand of CM023950.1, from coordinate 38,824,654 downwards.
TTATTGCTCTGAAGCATCTCCGGAACTGTGGTGTTCTTCATTGTGATATAAAGCCAGATAATATGTTGGTATGCCTAAATTACTGTTGTATTTAGACTGTTTCTTTTTCCTAGTTTTGTTAATTTCAAGAAGAAATATATATTATCTAACATGTAGTTCTTCAATTTCCTCTTTTGACAAGGTAAACGAGGCTAAAAATGTTTTGAAGCTTTGTGACTTTGGCAATGCCATGTTTGCTGGTAAAAATGAAGTTACGCCATATCTTGTGAGCCGTTTTTATCGTGCCCCAGAAATAAGTAAGTTCCATTCACTGCTATGATTTATGATTTCATAATCCCTAACTGTTTTTTTTCTTGTTGAATGTCTCATGGATGCCAACTGTTTTGGTTTTTGAATGTTTCTATGCAGTACTTGGCTTGCCATATGATCATCCATTGGATATTTGGTCTGTAGGTTGTTGTTTGTATGAGTTGTATATAGGGAAGGTTCTTTTTCCAGGGCTTACAAACAATGACATGCTACGGCTTCACATGGAACTGAAGGGCCCTTTTCCAAAGAAGATGCTGCGTAAGGTAAACATATATTGTTTATTTTAATTTTTTTATCATTAGTGTCTCGCCACTGTTTGAGTGTTGAGTATGAATTATTTTAATACTTGATACAAGTTTGTTATTGTCCAGTCTGTTTCTTTTAATTGTGTATCTGTTGTGACTTGTGACTTTAATTCCTATATGAATCCTCTTATGTGTGGCTGGACCTTCAATTCAATTTTTGGTGTAAATAAATTTGTTGTGTTGTTAATGATATCTACTTATTTACTATCTTCCTTGCAGGGAGCATTTACTGAACAGCATTTTGATCAGGATCTGAATTTTCTTGCTACTGAGGAGGATCCTGTAACAAAAAAGGTAAGCGAGATTCTAGATTGTATTTCAAGTAATTCTATAGAAAATGTTAGAATGAATGGATTTTTTTTGAAGAGTTTGAGTAATGGTGCTAATATTATTCCTTAATTCCTTAATAGACCATAAAGCGGCTGATACTCAACATTAAGCCAAAAGATATTGGGACACTCATTACTGGCTCTCCTGGGGAGGATCCAAAAATGTTAGCCAACTTTAAGGATCTTCTGGAAAAAGTTTTTGTCTTGGATCCAGACAAGAGGCTGACAGTGTCACAAGCTCTGAACCACCCCTTCATCACTGGCAAGTGAACAATGCTGCTGAACTTGACTCCCAAAATGATATGCAATCATATTTGTACATAATGATCCAATTGATATTGAGGTTCTAATTATTTGGTACTATTTATCTTCTTCTGTGTATGGCCCAAGGAGTGTCATCACAGTTGTCGGCATGTTGAAGTGAAAAATGGTGATTTCGCTACAGGCGTACACTTTACTGGCGGTTCTTTCAGTGGAATGTACTGTTTCTATTGTAAGACAACTTGCCAATGGCAGTTTCCCTTAGTGTAGCTGTATTTGTACTTCAAACATTGCTCTTCCAATTAAATTCTCGGAAAATTTTATTATGAGAAGTTCAATTTTGTATTCCTTTGGTAGATTCTTTATTCACTCTTTTTCTATTATCTATTTCTGTTTGCAATATTATGTAACTCTTGTTGTGTTTGGTTAGTATTATTTGCATAGATTATATTCTTATCGCCCTTGGTTTTCATTATTACTGCCAATCCATATTTCACCAATTCATATATATTCCTTGGATTCTGGAGATTCTGATTTAATTTCTCATTCAGGAGACATATCACTGGTTTGAGGCATCCCTTCCATGCTTAGATGCTTAAAAGCAACCCAGGAGAAGGTACCTTGGCTTGTTTATTGGGAGATAAATTTCACTGTGCTGGAATGAATTATGATTTCCGTTAAAATTCATTGACAGTGCCAATAGAATAACTGCCACATTTGAGTGGGAGTTTATTGTTGATGATGTTTGAGCACATATGAGCACATTAATTGATTATGTTGTTAGCTAGGTACATGAGTTAGGGGGAGGGGAATGGTTAGTATTTAACCTGCTTCCTCATCCAGATACAGGTGCCACTGGGCCATATGCCTAGCTGCTACTGCCTTTAAATCATTTCGGTATAAATGATGAAATCTCAAGCACTGGCTTTTCTGCTTCTTCCTTTTTATTCTTTTCAGTTATGTAACTTGAGTTGGGTGTGTAGATATCTTATTTCTTGAAATGTACTTGAGCATCTCTTTCCATCTGATGTCTTGAATTCTTTTGTTAACATTTATTTTCTTAAATTTACCTATATGTATATCCTAATGAACTTGTGTTGCATCTTATCCATGGTGGGTCATTCTGGAGGCAATTCCACTGGATGTGTTTGGCTGTGTTCTTGAAGCGAATTCATTTCATGGTGAGCAATTCCATTCAGACACTATTGTTCTGTTAAGTTTGTGGTATAGGTTAAAATTGCAAAATTTTAATGGATCTGATTCGTTTTCCATTTTAAAATCTTTTTAGGTAATGCATCTTGGCCCTGCAATTTTTTGTAAGTATATTCAAGTCCAATTCCTCTTTCATCTTTGTCAATGTTGATGGCATTAATGGTCCTTGGCATCCAGTTTCGTAGAAATTTCACACCAAGTTCTTGAATCTGTTTCTAAATTTTATGAATATCAAGTTTCCAATTGTGTTAAAACTTACCTGTTGTGTGTTTCTGATGTTTAATGTAGATGGGGTTTAAGTCAGTAATTTCATGGTAGGGTTCTGTGCCAGGGTTGTTTCTTCTGATTAAACATGCTGTTCTTGGCTATGCTTCTGTTTCATGCTCTCCTAAACCCCTAACATTGTTTGATCAGTTTTGTGCTTTTTCTTGGCATTCGTTGGCGAGCATGTTGATTCCGCTTTATTTATTTTAGAGAATGGAATGGAATTTTATTTTTTTGGTAAAATTCATTTCTTGAAGTAATGCAAAACACATAAACACTCTCAATCACACTTTTGTTAATGTGTGGGTTTTGGGTATTTCTAAATTTAGGGGGAGGGAATGGTTAGCCCATCTAGGTTTGGGATACAGCCTTATAGGGAACTTGCAAATAACCCACCTCCGGATTCAAAACTCAATTATTTTGGTAGCCTTCAGTGTTCATCATGGGCAGAGGGTGACAAGGTGAGCCAAATTCTTTTGGTAGCCTTCAGTGCATTGGGCCTCATGGCATTTACATTATGTCAATCTACCTTTTTTTATATATTTTCAATTTTGAGAATGAAGAGAAAATAAAATAGCTTTAAATTTTTAAATAAAATAATCATTAGCCATAGCTTATGATAGGGTATTATGATATCAATTGATCTATATAGTCAACCCCGCCCAGTGAGAGAAGGTTTACTTGATAGCCATAGCTTTACTAATTTCTGAGTTCTATAATTGGAAACAACTACCTAATGACCACCACTAGTTTCTAAGCAGAAAGCTTGTCTCAAATGTTGTCATTAATGGAAACCTTTCAAAACGGATTGTCCTTGGATGTGGTAGTTTCTACCTGATTATCTAGAAAACTTTCTGCTTTGCTTGATATATATGTCATGAATAATATCCTGATCTCTTCTGCTGTGTAATGTTGTAAATAGCATTTTGCACAAGTAAAGCGTTTTTGTAAAGTATCCTAAAAAGAATGCCGATTTTATTGAGTCATTTGAAATGTTTATATTTCATTAATATGGATCCCAGTGTACCATATTTCATGGGTAAGAAATACTGCAAGACTGGTACTTTGGAGTGAATATTTATTGAGTCAGCTAACAGAGATTGAACATATAGAGAATAGTGGAAATGAAGTGGCAATTACACAGGGTAGTGTGGTATTGCATGGTAGGCCTAGGCCGCCTCAGTTTTATTCGCAGAATTCTCTGCCCCTGCCGGTCCAGCTTCTACACATGGTTTTGCATGTGTTATTAGCATATAAGTTTTTTTTTAGAATTTTGAGACAAGTTTTATTTGGGATTTTTTTTTTTAAATAATCGGGAAAAGTGTCAGAGTCCTCAGGCAAGAGAGTAAGCCGGAATCCTACACCCGACGGTGAATGATTAACTTTCCTCCTCTGAGGAACAACCTTGGGTTGCAGAAGAATGTAGCTATGATATCCTCACCTCTGAAACCCACGTTCACTTGTCTCTGATTCCCCACTCTATGAAGACTTGTATATAAATAAATAAAATTTTATTCCACTTTCTTAAAAACTAATAGTTTGGGCAGGGCAGTACCCGAACACAAATGTACAATGTACGTGTGTAAGTTAGATCGAGATATGGAAATGAAAATACGATCTGGTGGAGTTGGTAGTCCTTTAATAAATGATCTGATGTGGGGTATTTAGTTTTGGTTGGAGAAATTTAAGGCTTGTTTTATTTGCTTGTCATGCTTGTTTCGAAAACTGTTTTCTAAAACAGTTCTCCTTTACTCATCAATCAATTAGTTTTAAAATTTGTTCTAAAAAAAGTGTTTTAAAAACTAAAAAACAGACAGATTAAAGATGTTTTCCTTTTCACTTCTTAATTATAGCAGATGGGTTGAAATATTTGCGGGATTTTGAGTTAGGTTGATAGTGTATTTCTGCCTTTTTGAAGCTGTTTCGGATTGCATACAAGAAAAAAATAGGCATTGGCAACAAGCCAGGCTCATTGAATGTCACAAGTATGCGGGAGTCCACAGTTGAAACCCAGTAGCTATTTCCATTTTAATCCATCAAACACTTTTTTCTTCTATTTTTTAGTTTTTAAAAATTGAACAGTTCTGAAAAATAGAAATCAAACACACCCTTTCGTTAGTTTTTGTGCCAGTTTTACTCAGTCGAGTGTTTTATGCCGTTTTTGTGCGCTTTTTGGGAAGTAGGCTATGATCAGCATTCTTAGAGAACCACCTTATGGTTAAATTTGCAAGCTAAATTAGTGACACTTCCCCTCCCTATTTTTCGACCAGCCTTATGGTTAGCCTGACTGCTGTTAAACATGCATCGAAATTTGAAGGGAGAACTATTCTCTTCACTTATTTTTTACTCAACTTTCCAATTTTGCCTCTAGTTGTTTAAAATCAAAATTGATAGCTATTTAAGTTTTTTATTTTTATTTATTTATAAAACAATGTGTTTGATAATTGATATGAAGATGGTTATACTATGGCAGTATTTGAAAAATATATGTAAATAAAAAACAAGCAAATATTTTAAATTTAAACTTGATAGATAAAATTAGTCATGAAAATACTAAAGGTAGGTTTGAAATGACATGGAAATTTAATATCACGAGCGTTTACGACACATAAAATGAAAAAATAGTTTTTTTTTTTTAATTTGGTATGTGTTAACTGTTATAGCTATTTTACATTAAAAAAATTGTTATAGGTATTCATATATTTAATCATTAGGTTGGTGAGGCTGTACAACGGGATGAAACAACTTAGCTTGATGTGCAACTTTTCTGAGACTACGGCACTTTATGGTACAATTTTGAAAATTTGTAATAATTAGCTTTGTAAATGTAGATTTGGAGCAGAAAATATAAGTCAGTCCGCACTCTGCATGCATCTATCTTAAAGTTGAATGGTCATATTGTCTCCTTTCTCCAGTCGCTGGTTTTGGTGGATCTTTTTCCTCTCCAACTCGCACCCAATTGAAACTATTCGTATTTAATTGATTTTTTTTAATCCTATTTAACCGATACCCAAATTTGTCAGTTCATGGAACTAGAGGTAGTATTTACTTGTCTATTAAAAATATTATAATACACACTGTAAATACTTTTCGGTAAGTTTATTTTATTTGTGGGAATTAAAGACTGGTAGAGAAGTTAATAGTGAAGTAGTGAACACATCTTTTCTGACTTGGAGCTTTTAGTGACAGAAGTCACAGAACCGTTGATTGGTTTTATTTTGGATAAGCAAAAGAGGCATAGAAGAAGGATATCTTGGGGGTTTGACTTTTTGAGAATTGGAATGTGCATGGACCAAACGACAAATTTTCTCGTGTATCGTCTTACCCGTGCAAAAATATTCTCTTCCTTTTAAAATCTGATTCTACTTGGACTATACTAGGAAAAAGAAGTTTCTCCCGCAAGTCTTCCTATCCTTCCTTTCCTTTACCTCCACGCTTAATTCACTTGAGAACATCATTACAGAGGGGGAAGGGAATAATCTCTTGATGCCCACGATTTGCATTGCCTTAACCTAAAGCAACACCGAAAAACTGAAGCATCACTTAAGTTCAAAGTCTATAAGCAGCCTTAAGGGGACGTCGATGCACAAAATTAAGTATTCTAATTTCAGTTGAGTAGTAGAAAGGTGGGTTACTTTCCAATTTCTATGAACGAAATTTGCCATCCGATTGTTAGCTAAAAAAAAATTGCCACCGGATTGTGCATTGTGCGGTCCAAATTCTAGTGGAAAGAAATTATGATTTAATGCATAATCCCGTGCCTGTTTGGCATCAATTTGTCTCACCACACATTTTAATACACTTACTTCTCAAAAGATTAATATGGTTACACATTCCTCAAACTTATTTTTTGTCAAAATTAATTCTACTTTCCTTTCAAATAAACAGACGTAAACTCATTTTGACACTTGGAGTGGCCATATCTCAACATGCCTAATTCAGAAGGCAATTACAAAACAAATTCAATCATGAATACAAATACCCTTTCAGCTGTACATTGGGCAATCAGTTTACCGAATCTTATGCACGTGTGGATCCGTTCTAAGTCATTGTTAACTCCGTGAAGATCGAAATATCCGTCTAATAATGGCAACTTTAGGGACGGGAGTAATTTGCTGTGAGATAACTTTACCAATAGTTGGTAATCGAAAAGTAAGTACGACCTTCTTTTCCAACACATTCACCACCACTGACTCGGTCTCTGCTGAAAAATCAATAACATGTGGTATAAGAGCTAGCCAGAGAAAGTAACGAAATACCATTACAATTGCATCTCAAAATTCATCAAATAGAAAGCATTACTGATTGTTTCTGTTTTAAAGATGAAATACTGAAATCTACGTGGTTAAATTGGTCCTATGATATTAACTCATAAAACCGCGGCTATAATTTTCTGATGATACAAGTAAGCAAACCACCGTGAAGGTATAATAAAAGAAAAATGTTACTTCCACACCGTTTTTAACACTTAATTTAGAGAGAAAAAGTTAAAGAAGAAAAGAATTTCGAAATGTGCATCTCTCTTATTTTGTTATCCAAAAAGAAATAATGCAAAAAAAGCTGTAATAAAGGTGGTATTTTTTTTACAGTAATAAAGATGACACTTAAATAACATTCTTTATGATACTATTTTGTAATGCTAATGTTACGAACATCATGTTTTTTTTTGTGGTTTTTGCTTGACTAAAAGATAAAGCTTAAAGACGGTTTTGTTCTTTTTTGTGTCTTTTGTACCGAAGAGGCCAAGAGGGTTAAGATATTAGCCACCAAAAGAAGGTAAGTTCAGACTACCTAAAAGATGACAGGTAAAAAGTTACAACCTCCATTCCATAATAACACACGCACATCTAGTAACATTTAATGGGCGTAAAATTATTTTTGGTTACATCAATGGATGTAAAATACAGTACTATCGTATTTAAATTAAAATGTTTTTTTTATCTAATATCTCATCATTGCTTGTAATAAATTATTATATCAATTGTTAAATAGGAATATAAATAGAAAAGGAAATTAATGAAACTTCAAATATGTAAAACATGAATAATTGTGGTGTGGGTGGCTAACACATATGGAATGGATATCGTAGTTGAAGCAAGCTAAACATAACAAAGTTTCAAAAAGAAAAAGACCAAAAACAGAGTGGTTTAGTACAAAGTACAGCTATAAATAAGTGTTCCCCAGTTTAGCAGCCAAAACACATGCTACCCTAATCAAAAGTGACAACAAAAACAGTATGGGCCAACTGCGCTTTTTCTCTCTAACCCTTCATAGGGGAGAAGCTAGTGAGCGTGTAATTCTGAATTTCACAATCATATGCAATCAATCATGTGCAACAACTAAGCTCATCAAAAAAACAGTAAGATCTCTTATTTCTCTGTAGTGGACAATGTCTGAATTTCACAATCATGTGCAACATACTAATCCACACTCAGTGTAAAATAGAGGCTTACCATTCATTTTAGTAATAATATCAGCAACCCTCTTCCGGCACTTCTCACATTGCATATCAGCAGAAAGAACAACTTCCTGAACCTGTTCTCAGCACAAGAACCAAAACATCATACAAAAATTCATGACCAATCTCAAAACTGAAAATACAATAAGGTGTTCACAGTACCACTGGCAGGGACAAAGACTCCATAGATGCCAGAGTAGTCCTAGTAAGAGGAAAGCTCTTTGAGATTTTTAGACCAACTTTCTGAAGCTCCTTTTTGGAACCATCTTCAAAAGCCATAACAGCATTAACTTAGCAAAGCCTATGTATGTCTAATAAGTTTGCAGGATCAACTTCATCCTGCAGAAATGTGCAGAAAATGATCCATGACTATGAAAATCACTTTCTACGGTGATAGAGCAGTTTGATCACAACCACTTGGGATGCTTGTTTTTGGTGGGCAGAAAATGGAGAGAGCATGAATATAAAAGAAAGTGAAAAAGGTTAGGTTTTATGCCTATGTTAACGGAGATTATTCTTTCACTTATGTACTGGACCTGGCCCCACATATAGTGCTCGGTTGATTTTTTTCTAACTATTAATTATTTTTTCATGTTTGCTTAGTAAACCCGGCACTAAATTAATTGAATGGATCAACTACACTGATGGTGCGCTTGGTTGACTCGGCTTCAAGGAGGCCAGCCAGGCTTCTTGTGGGTGGTTCCTTCACTGTGCCTTGGCTTAAGCCAATAGGAAGACTGAACCTGTAGACTAATTAAAGGATAGTAAGATGAGAAATTATTACATATGTCAAAATTAGCTGAAATCATATAAGTCTCATATCATACAATAATTTCTCAAATAAGAGTGAAAGTTGTAAAGTTAATTATAAGAAATAATTAATAAGATTTGATTATGCAATGTAGAGATTAGTAAAAAATATGATAGTTCTATTCTACCATATAATAATTTCTGGAGTGTGAGAGTAAATTGAAGGCCGGGTATGTTCGAGTATTTATTATTTAACCTATCATAGTAACACAGTTATTATTATCCAAAAGACTACAAGCATTGGATTCATTATCGTAGGTCCTCGTGTATAACAAAAGTCAAAAAATTGGTTCCAGCAGGGTCCATTTCAGGGTTAGAATGGATTGACGTTCTGGTATTCTACTTTCAAAAGTCATGTAGTCTAGACGATCAAACTCAACACGCCAAAGGGAAAACAGTGACTGATCTATGTATGAATAGATGTATGAACAACACAAGTATTATCTTGTTTTTGTCTTGGGTGTCTCGAACTATCGATTGAGGTGAGGTGATTTGGACTAACGATAATGGAGAAAACATTGCCACTAATTATAGTTGTTGTTTAAACTTTATTAATTTTTTTAGGAACAGAAACATGATTAAACCTGATGAAATTTAGTACCCTCATTTCAATCGATCATCACACCTAAAGGAATCCTTAAACCACAAAGAAAAGGCGAAATCATGAAACATTTTAGGACAATTATAATGTGTATTGAACAGAAATGAACATTTAATTTATCAGATAAAACAGAAAAAAATTTGCGCACAATTTTAATTAGTCGTTTAAAAATATGTAAGGTTTTGCTTTAATAAAAAAATTATTATCTAGTACTATATGTACGTGTTTTAAACTTTTTCATTAACAAATATCTATAAAATACACATTTTTTTACAAAAAAATATAACGAGAATTTATATCCAAATATGAAATATAACACATACTGTAAATAACATGCGAATACCTACGGCCTACCGCCTACAGGGGATAAAAAGCATCCGAACGCCTTTCAAGTTTCATCCTATTTTTGTCTAATAATAAACCCATAAGTCCATAACAGATATTTTAAACATTCATAATCATAAAAAAAAATCCATTACCATACAAATCAAGGAAAAATCTCTCTCCTTTCGTATTCCATATCTTTTAAGGCACTTTAGCTTATTTGACGAATCGAAGAATTTCAAATACCTGTCTAATTTTCTTTATGTTCTTCCACGAAAATCGCACATAGTGTTAACCTGTATTTAACACCTATTTCTTAAGTAAATGAACATCCTTCCACGAAAGGACAAAATTACCAAAACTTGCTTTCCATCTCGAACCATCGCCTTCCACGAGTGGTGAAATTTCTATGAGGAACTCTATTATTGGAGCAAGTTATAAATTATGTTGAAACATTTTCAACGACAAGAATACCACAAACTATTCTACGTTAAAGCTAGCATTCCACTACGACAAAAAAAAAATTCAGTACAAATACTAAGGCCATTTTTATTAGTATACTTTTGATCCAACGAAATTAAACTGTGAATATTAAATACTGTGGTCGTTGGATTTATAAAATTAGCAGGTTAGTGAGTCACCTAACGTTCAATTTCCGTGGAGCCTCTGATCTTTAGGCAGGTGTGGGAAATGTGACCTGGAGCGGAACTCCAATTCGGGCTAACAACCAGTCTTGTTTGAAGCTGAGCGGAAATAAACACATGGGCCTATTCGGGCTCAAGTTGCACCTCAAACCACATGCCAGGAAATTACTAAATGCACCTCAAAAAATCTACATATTCTGTTCTTAAACTTCCTCTCCCCAGCAAACTCAGTTGCCTCTTCAACAAATCTCCATGACCACCGCATCCAACCTCCACCCAACACCACCACTGCAACCACTCAATGTCACCTCCACATCGCACCAAACTCACCACCGCCACACATTATTATGATCCATGAACCTCCAAGTCGCACTGAATCCACATTGCATCACACCACTTCCATATAGTTACAGATTGAGTAAATGATAATACAAAATGTATATGTGACTTTAGTTTGGCTTCATTTTTTTATCCAAATAAAAGCGAATTATGATTATAAAGAATATTTATATTATTTATTTATGAAAGTATACTATTGTTATATATAAAAAATATTGTTTTTTATAATAATTTCTTTAATATCTAATATAATTTTAAATTCATTACAATATAATTATTTTATATAAATTAAACTCTAATACTTTTGAACATCATTCATTATCTTTTTTAATGAATATATGTATATGTGATTATGTGGCAAATTTTAAAAAATAATGTTTTTTTAATAAATAATTTGAAATTTGAGGTTGTTTGGTAAATATTTTGAAATCTGGGGCAGTCAAACATGCCCAATTTTGGCGTGTTTTATCTGATTGTGACACGTGTCATTTTGAGACGCAATGTATATAAACTTCGAACGATCATAACTTTTAATAGGAATGTCCGATTGAGGCGCGGTCTGTGTCAAAACGCTCTAAATTGAGAGAGGAAGGTCTAGGCAAATCCCCAAATTTGGTCAACTATTTTTTCAAAAAAATGCCTCTAAATGCCTCAAATTTAGGATTTAATCTTCAATCATCCAAAAATTTCCTTGCTTTTCTACTTTTTTAATTATTTAATCAGTTAATTTAATGTTATTTTCTATTTTTTTAATTACTTTTCTTAATTTCAAGCATTTTGATATAAAGTACGCCTCCATCGGACATTCCTATCAAAAGTTATGACTGTTTGAAGGACATATCGTACACCTAATTTGGGCTAATTTTTTTGCAGACATTAAGATGTAAAAATAAAAACATCAACTTAAATAATCATGGGTCAATTAAAAATTATATGCATATTTAATTATATACAGTAATTAATTTGAACAGATTAAATTGAATTTTGACTCAAATCTTAAAAAAAAATTGAACCAAAATCAAAAACTCAAAAAGTGTATCTAGACAAAAGACACAAGTTATTTTCATGAAAATTAATGCTTTGTAAAATTAAAATAGATACCATTTTTATGGAATTCAATTATAAAAACAACAAAGTTAATAAAAAATTAGTCCAAATTAAGTAATATTTTTTTGGTATATCTATTTACCAAAATTATAATGTAAATTTTTAAACAATTTCAGTTTAAAAAATTAAAAAATCACAATATTGTGGTCGCAACACATTTAAAAAAAAACACAATATTCTGTAAAAAAGTGTTAGCGACCGAAGTAGAGATCAAATTAGCGATGGATTTTTAAAAATCCACAATATTCTGTAACAAAGTGTTAGCGACGGAAGTGAACACACCCATATTGGGCGCATTTGACTGCGCCAAATTTCAAAATATTTATTAAAAATGCATTATTTTTTAAAATTGTGATTATGTCTAATACTTGGGCGACTTAACAGTTAACATAATTTATGAGACTAGCAAACAATAATGGCTTCTCTCCCCAATGCCCCCACTCTTTCATTCTCTTCATCTCTTTCCAATCTCCTCCCATGTCGCCACTTCACCTCATTCCTCCTTCGCCGCCACGCCTCTTCCTTCTCTGTGCAAGCCAAGATCCGCGAAATCTTCATGCCTGCACTCAGCTCCACCACGACCGAGGGCAAAATCGTCTCCTAGATCAAATCCGAAGGAGACTTGCTCTCCAAGGGCAACAACGTCGTCATTGTTGAATCTGACAAGGCCGACATGGACGTCGAGACCTTCTACGATGGTATCCTCGCCACCATCGTCACGCCAATGGCGAAATCACCCCCGTCGGAGCCCCCATCGGTTTGCTCGTTGATTCTCCCGAAGAAGTCGCCAAAGCTGCCAAATCCGCTCCCTCTGCCCTCTCCCTCCGACCCTGCTCCTGCTACTCTTCCGCCAGCGAAGATCGTGGCCACGCCTCAGGCTAAGAAGCTCGCGAAGCAGCACAAGGTTGACATTGCAACAGTCGTGGGAACCGGTCCGTTCGATCGGGTTACTCTGGCGGACGTGGAGGCCACCGTCGGAATCACTCCGTTGAAGAGCAATGTGGCTCCGGCGGCGAGTCCAACTCCTCCACCGAAAGTTGCTTCTGGTTCTACTGCACCTGCTCCGATTCCGGGTTCTAGTGTTGTTTTGTTCACTACTATGCAATCTGAGGTTGCGAAGAACATGATAGAGAGTCTCTCTGTGCCTACGTTCAAGGTTGGGTACCCTGTGACTACTGTGGTTGCTCTGTATGCGAAGGTATATGAATGTGGTTTGTGTGAATTGTGATGATTATAACATGAGGGTTTATTTGATGATGTGTTTGTTTATTAGGTGAAACCGAAAGGTGTGACTATGACGGCTATTTTGGCAAAGGTTGTTGCACTGGCACTTGTTCAGCACCCGGTTGTCAATGCCACTTGCAAAGACGGCAAGAATTTCGTGTATAATACTAACATCAATGTTGCTGTTATTGTGGCAATTAATGGTGGTTTGATCACCCTTATTCTCCAGGATGCAGATAAGGTCTATGGCTTCTTTATCGTGAATCAAAATTATTTTGTGAGCTGGACCTTGAGAATTTCATGTTTAATTGAATCCAATCATGTAGCCGTCCTCACCTACCAACTAGCAAGATAAGGCAGGCTATTGTTGTTGTTTTGTCGAATTTGATTGGGTACTTGCTTTTTTGTTGTGACAGTTGGACTTATATCTGTTGTCCCAAAAATGGAGGAGCTGGTGGAAAAAGCTCGTGCAAAGCAGTTGCAACCTCATGAGTATAATTTAGGTTTTTTTTATGGTTTTTGTTGTTGTTGTTGCCAATTTGTTTTCTTTATGTGGACCTTAAGTGTTTTAATTTTGACCCAAATTCAACTGTTCCTGCTACAGGAACTTTCACGCTTTCCAATTTGGGTATTTTTGGAGTTGACAGGTTTAATGTCATACTTCCACCAGGCCAGGTTAGTGATGATTTCTGGGAATTTGAAGTCTTGATTTGAGAGATGTTATGGCAATTTGAACGTTTTGTTTGGGGGTTAAACTTTGCCCTTTATTTGTAGGGTGCTATAATGGCTGTTGGAGCATCAAAGCCTATTGTTCCGGCTGATAAAGATGGATTCTTCAGCGTGAAGAATAAAATGCTGGTGAGTTACTTGTTATAACTACTTTTATTTGTTTATGCTTAGAACAATGGACAGAAGTCCAGGTGAAAACCTGCTTTCTTGTGTGTGGAAATAGAACCTTTTAGCAATGCACCAGAGTCATCATATGTAGGCAATTAGGCATAAACCTTAAATTGCATTTGCATGGTGTTATACTGCATAATGATATTTTTCTGGAAGTTTAATTGTAGGGGAATAGCCTAAACGTTGAACATCTGCATGGGGTTGTGCTACATGATATTATTTTTCTGAATCGTTAGTCCTTGTTGTTTGATGTCAATCGAGGTTGGATAGGGTTTTTCGTGTAAATTCAACCGAGGTTGTGTTTTAACCGACATTGGTTTTCTCTTATTTAGTCAGCCAAAAACACCTTAGCTGACCTCGACAAAAAAAAATATCATTGACGAACATTCATCGAGAAAACTCCTAAACGATATCGGCAAAAAAAGATAACCAATCAAGGTCTAAAAAAAGCATTAACCAAACATTTTTGAACTAACATCAAATAAAGATAAGCATGGGATTGAACAAAAAAATCATAGCCGACATCGACTATAAAATAGTCCTGACTGATATTTGTTGAGAAACCTCATCAACAAACCTTGGTCAAAGAAGGGTTGTTTTTCAGTCAACATTCTGCAATGTTTTTTTTTTTACAAATGCCGGCCAATAATATTTTTTTCTAATGATGTTTCTTGGCCAACATCGATAGAGGCATTTTTTTTGTTGACGTCAACTAGAGTTTATTAAGTTGACATTTGCGAAGATATTTTTGGGTTGAAATCTGTCGAGACTACTTTTTGGGCAACGTCGACTAGGGTTTTTTGATCGACGATGGTGGAGCCTGTTTTTTAGCTGACATCGGCAAAGACCTATTTTTTAACTGGTGATGTTTTTCGACCGACATAGGTCAAGGAAGATTAATTGTTCGATGTCGACCAAGGATTCTACAATCGAGGTCGACTAGGGTTTTTCGTTCGAACTCAACTGAGGTTGTGTTTTAGCCGAAATTGGCATGCTCTCATTTAGTCAGCCAAAAACTTCTTAGCCGATCTCGATAAAAAAAAACCTTGACAAACATTGATTGAAAACAATCCTAGCCGACGTCGGACAAAAAAGGTAATCGATCGAGGGTAGAAGATTTGATTTTAGAGTGGGGTGTTATGCTTCAAGAATATATTTTTCTTAGAATTAATTCAATGGGTTTGTCTCAAATCTTTACCATGATGTTTTTTATTAATCATTTTTATAATTATTTGCTGGATTACTGTCATGACAGAGAGAAACCTCTGAGTCCATCTTCTGAAGTCTCCATTTCTTGAATTTGATTGCTGCTACTTCTACGCTGTAAAATGGATTTTTTTTTTTCCTTTCAAAGACTTCAGTCTTATCTGGCTTGGAATGTGTAGTTCTCTCTTGAAGTAAGTGTTATCTAGACTTTCCACCCTTGGTCTTGTTGTATTCTAAATCAAGTTTCCACCCTTGGTCTTGTTGTATTCTAAATCAAGGTAGGTGTGACAAGAATTTTTTAGATGGTTCAATTGATTCCTAGTGCTAAGGCGCATCTTGAACTACTATATAGCCATAGTTTATAGTTTATTTGTCATCTTTCTCTAATAGAAAAAACCTAGACATAGAGAAAGAGAACTCAAATAGAAACTTGAAATCTAGAACTCAAGAAAGAGAACTCGAATAGAGAACGCTAGTGGCTAAGGTGCATCTTGAACTACTATAATAACAAAAACTAGATTTTATTATTGTTATTATTATTTATTATTATTACCCGATCAATCGATATTGTGCTTGAGGGGAGGGAAGGTGTAATGTAGTTGTGCTTGAAGTGTCCGGGAAGAAGCCATTATGGGGACTTTTTGTAGGGGAGAGAGAAGATTTTAGTTTTATGAAAATCTTAAATTGGGAATCTTTACTCTTATTTAATGTGGTAAATAATTAAGTAATTAATAAACATATCACATCATTCTTTGATTTTTTAGAAACTTATATAAATATTTCCAAGAATATCTATGACTAACCAAACAGATTTTATTCATCCCTAAGAATTAAGATTCCCAGGATTCATGATTCTCGGGCATGGATAAGCTTTTTTATTACCAAATGCCTCCTACGTTTTAATCTGGACAAGACTGTGTTTATTTTATTATTTTAATATAAGAAAAAGAATAATACAATATATAAATATTTTCTATTTTCTAGAGTATTATCTGTAATATAATATGGAAGTCTTGTTAGATGTGATTGAAGCAGAGTGAATTTTTAAGACTCTACTGCTGCAGCATCAGAATTTGAAAGACAAAGAAGCTGAATTTAAAAAAGTTGTAGAACTTCTGGTGTACACTTAAGAAAACTGATGACTAATACAAGATTAGGTTCAGCTTGCTATTTACAGTCGGCCGGCTTGGTCACCGACGATATTTTTTTCTCCAAAACCAAAACCGACCATTACAGTCCGAAAAGTAGAAAAGTTTAACCCCCGATTGTCTGACCATAACGACCAATAACTCATATTTTTATTTCGGGCTGCTTGGGTTTGGTCAGCTCATGGGGTTTGGCCCAGCCCTAATATAGAGGAAGGTAAAAACGTCTCAATTAGAAACAGTTAGACACAGAAAGTATTTAGGTGCTGACTGAGCACTACATGTGAGTGAGTATGACTAGGTACTGTACTCTGACATTCTGCTACATTCCATGACCCTTTAAAGGAACGAACTTGTTTATCTTATATATTGTTGACTGAGGAGTATTAGCGACACAATCTTGTATATAACGAGTAGTTACTAAACTTTTTGTTTTGAAGTTGGGTAGAATTGATTTTGAACCGTTTAAATGTAACTAGATTACTAGAATGTGTGTTTAAATTATTTTGCATTGGAATGTGTGCACAATGAGAGGAATATATTCTGGAATTAGAACAAACTGATTCTAATTTTTTTATGAATTTACAACATCACAATGATCACATGCATTACTTTGTTGAAAGGGGATTTGTCTAGTCTTCAACTTGCATGCATCATATGATGGAGAGATGGATATGATCATATGACTCTTGATTAATGTATGTCATTGACTTCTCTTAAGAAGCACAATCATAGGGTCTAAAAAGAATCAAAGTTTGTTAACACGTTGGATCATAATCAAAAAATCTCAATTATTTATATATTTTTTAGTCTAAAAAGAAAGTCACGATAAATCAGAGAGTGCACGAGGAGATAAAAAAAATGAAAGATATTGTGTAACATTTTGTCTTTTACACATTATTTTTTGTTTCATGACTTAACTAACTCAATTATAATTTATTGGAGTGCATAATGTCCACCGGAACATCCATGTATTTTATCATTAACTTAATGAATTAATTTCAAAATGTAAGGTTTTCCCATTATAGTAAGTTGTTTAAAAGAATTCTATGTTCTTCCATCAAATATTTTACTTTTTCTTGGATACTCAGGTTCAAATATCCATGAATTAGATGTTTGTTTACTGGCTTCATATAATTCAGAAAACACTAGTTTTCTCAAAGTTTATTGTTCATATCTCTCATCAAAAGGTGTTATTCGATAATGTCTTTCTAGCATAGCTCCTGCTAACCCGAGCGAGCATTCAAATATTTGTCCCATTGTTTTTTTTTTGGGTATTGACCCTCTTTTCCATTGTTTTTATTACCATAAAATGATTGTTTAGGAGTTTGGTGTAAATAGAAAAATGGTGTAAAAAGGTTAAGAAATGATTGAAAGTCATAAATGATAAGTCATAGGGTTAAGGTTTTGTTTGGAAAGAAAATAAGAAAAAATAAAAATCAAATTATACACTCAACTTATGGAATAAGTTTGATTCACTTTACTTCTAGTTTCTTCGTTTATTTATTTATGAAAAATATAATACAAGTACGACCCAAGTCCAAGGCAAGTCAGTAAAAAAAAAGTCCAAGGCCAGTCCAGAACAGTGCTGGGGCGTCATGTTCCAATATGAACTGAATGCCTTGGGTCAACCTTTGGTTATTTGCATTTTCGGAAATCTTTTTGTTCAAACCATAGATGAGCAAAAAGCATACTGAAATACGAATAATATATATCAATTCAACCAGCTAATAAAACCTACAGATTGCTATCATTTCAGTGATAGAAAACTAATATGATATTCGGTAATAATCTAATAATGCCCCGAATGTCTTGCATCCGCATTTCATTACTAGTACTCTCACAGAATACAAATATCACAATTTCTGTCATTCAAAACAAATGATTATATGCATATACAGGAATACAAAATTACAAATCAATGGAACTGAAAATTTCACATGCATTTCGTCAGCAATTTCGGAGAAACCTATTCGGTTGTTTGGTGCATCTCCCCCGAAGGGGCCAAGAGCCGTTGAGAAAAACTAACATAATTACATCTTATATATAGTACAAAAATCGAAGCATGTGTACTAAGGTTGCTGATAAACAATGGAGCCACAGGATTGCCTTCTAACAAACAGAAAGGGCATTCAACTTCTTAGATTTTTCTCGTTTTTCTTTTTATAAATTCACCAGTCCAACGTAATATTTCGAGCAAGGTACAGTTTATCAATGTATTCTATAATTGGAAGCGAGGCAGCAATGTACCTTCTCATCTTCTTATCAGCTGATTGCTCTGCAAAAACATTTAAGATAGAGTTTAGGTATGTGGAAGATGGATTGGAGCAAGAAAATCATATCAAAATGATAATAAGATCGGCCAATTTACTAAATATTAAAATCTTGTTTAAAATTTTGAAAAGATGAGAATATTTACATCGGCCAATTTATTTACATTAATTTGTTTAATAAGATCGGCTAATTTTCTTAGTTCACACCGGAATTGATGTAAATGAGCTTCTGGCAAAATTGAAAATAATTACATAGAAGATACAAAGAAAAAGGTAAGCCGTTTAAACCCCAAACTCTAAACCAATAATTAATTTAAGTATACAACAATGGAATAGATAAGTTGTTACGTACGGAGTAGTCAAATAGGAAATTCCTAGGATGACTAGGTGGTCTCGCATGTTAGGAATTAACTAATAACTGCCAACATATGGAATCAGTTTTTAAAATTGATTTCTTTTAGGAGTAGAAATAGGTCAAGCATCCCAACAAGAGTCTATGGCCTAGTCTATACATGGTCAGGCTAAATACATTTTTTAAAAAATAAACCAGTCATTGGCCTTAAGTAAATAAAGATTTTAATTCACATTGCTTATATTTTGTTTTACATAGAATATGTCTCTATTGGCCTATTAGTTGATAAGCCTACTTGTAAATATGCCATACTTATCTAAAAAAATTAGCAAGGAATAGGCCTCTAAGTAGGCTAATTAACCAAGCCAAACTTAAAAGGCTAAATAAGGTCAAAAAAAGTCTACGATAAATCAGGGATAAATCAAGTTGGATTTACAGATCCAGAATTATTTAAGCAAAACCTTATTCGACCCAACTTATTTTCATCCCTAATATCTATATAAACACGTCATATGTTTCATTCTATAAACTTTAATAAGCCCTTTACCGAACAAAATTAAACAATGTAAGTTACCTGTTTCATTGAGCTTCATCAAAAGTTGGTCTCTCGTTGGAAGTGTATACATCCCAGCATATACAGCTGTTCTTACTGCCCATGTGTGATATGGTGCACAAACCTGTCCATAAGCTGTTGAAGCCACTTCTTTTAGAGAACTATCGCTGAAAATGTCAAAAAATAACAAATCAAAGATGTCCCCACTACCCACAAGGCACTTAAATTAATTAGATGTTACAAGAAAGTAAACGATATAACTATGGAACAGAGGTTCAACGCAGCTGAAACTGAACAGACAGGAAAACAGTACTCTCTTTTGCTATTTGTATATCACATGGAAAATTCAGCATCATATTTGAGTTGTTATAAACAAAAAAGGTTTCTTACTCGGTTGACAAAAGTTGTTCAAATATAGCTCTGACAAGATCAAGACCCTGCCGAACTCTGCGCAGATTACGTGAAAAGCTTCCGGATGTTTTCACTGTGGCACTGGCGACATCAAGGTTAAGAATATCCGGTAGAGTGGAACATGTCTTTGATGCTTCCAATAGTCCATGTAGCTGACCATATCAACATCACACATATTCATACCATTGGAACAAGGTTAGAAATTCAAAATATAGAGCCCAGAAAACATAGTGAAGTAAAGTTAAAATTTTGGGAAGTAAAGCAAACACGATGCCCTGAATACTAGACAGGAATTGGGTGAAGGAAAAGTAACTCCGAATAAACTAATGATCAAGAAAACAATCAGCATGATGAAGCGTCATAAAACCGTGCATAGAAGCTTGAGGAATAATATATCTAAACCCTTGTATGTTACAACCCATTATCCAACATGAAACCTACTTACATCAAACTTGTATGTTTTTTGTAATGTTCTTATTATTAAATTCATCAAATACTTAAATACATTATGCGAGTTAACTAATTCAAATAGTAACAACTGAGTAGAAGATGGAGTCAAGTTTAGTAACATCACATTGACCACAACATCTGACTTTCTTCGTGAACATTACCACATTTGGTAGCAAACTTAGCCCTGGATCACTATTCAATTGCTTATACATAATCCAATTTCAACAAAAGTCACAAATTTCAAATTGGAAAAAATTTAAAAATCAAAGATGATTTTGATCACAAGGAGCAACCGGAGGAATTAAAGATTTTAAAGAAAATGAAAATATCGAAACTGTGTAAATTGTAATCATAATTGTTTATTGCCCGCCCGTACGAGCCTCCAATTTTGAATCTTCTTGTTTAGATTTTCCACTTGCACTACCAAAACAAAAATTTACTTGTTTGTGCTTAATGTTCGTTCAACCATTGAAACCTGGAATTTAATTCTTAAGAAGTGAAGAATTAATTTTAAAATATAAGATGAAAAGATTATTTTTTAAGTTTCCTATAAGGATCTTCCTTTCAAGTCAATCTTGTTTGGTGCATAATCAGAAACTATACATTTCAAACCTTAATTGATCATGTTGTGAAGAATTAACTCTTTTGCACCAAACCCAATCCTCGTTGATAAAAAAAAGTTAAAGAGTTACTAATTAAGAAAAACAAGAGGGAAAGGGAATTACAAGGATATTCCTCGTGGTTTCTTC
This sequence comes from Glycine latifolia, assembly GCA_013407115.1. NCBI lineage: Eukaryota > Viridiplantae > Streptophyta > Magnoliopsida > Fabales > Fabaceae > Glycine > Glycine latifolia. The sequence continues at coordinate 38,803,428 of CM023950.1, read as the reverse complement.
GAAATTCACAAGATATCATGTGAATCAGGAAGTGTTAGCGTAATTTTTCCAAAAAGAAAACATTGATTAAAATTTAAATAACAACACAATTCGTTATACACATGTATCTATTTAATCACGATTTCAATAACCTAAATTTGAAGTTTGAATGATAAAAACTGCGATCACCAAGGTTTTAAAAAAACAAACCATAACGCGATCGCAATTGGGACGGCATTGGTCTGCGATTTGTCACGATATCAAAAGCCATGATTTCATCGCGACGCGACTGATATTTAAAACCTTAATGACAATACCGAACAAGAAAACTAAATTTGCGCTAAAAGAAAGAGAAGGGAACCTTGGCGACGTATTCCAATTCAGCGAATTTGAAAGCGAGGCCGAGAGAACGGAAGAGAACGGAGACTAGAGACGCTGCCTCGCAGAAGGTGTCCAAGCGAATCTCGTTGCCGCTGTTCCTCTCCTTCACCCTCTTGGAAAGTTTCTCAAACGCCTCTGCTATGGCTGAAAGAGGTTGCTGTATAACCACGCGCTCATCCATCTCGGGCATCCTTCACTCTCTTCGATCAAATCCTTTAGGATCAAAATTTGATAATCGTTGAAATGTCTGAGACGCGTGTGATGGGAAGGGTTTTCTATTGCGTTTGGAACATTCCCTACAAATGCGGTGTGCCAAAGGTTCCAAATTCTATAACCATACGATTCGTTTCCTCGAAACACATAATAAAGCGAAGCGTCCACCGCTGCTAACTTCGTGGAGCTTTACGATTCAACTTCGCGCCTTTTACATTACGTCCTTGTCACGCTACTTAATTGCAACCATTGGTCCCATAGCCCAGCCCATTAACGATGCTTATGTTGTTCGAATTTCTATTATCATCTCTCTTTTCTCTTCACATATTTTTAGATTTTGGAAATTAAATTTAATAAAAAAGATTTCAAATATTGAGTATAAAAAAACTCTATTATGTTTATTTTAAAAGATTTTTTTTTTACTAAACTTTAAAATTAATTTAAATACACTTAAAGTGTAACATTTTTTTATGGTCACACAATGGTAGATTATCATGTAAGACAATTGAATTGTGTAATAATTATTTTAAACATCATATATAGAATACTTGATCATTTCTCAAACAAAATTTATGTCCTACGAAAAAAAGGACTTGCGAATTTTTCTCGTTTTAAGCTGGAATACTAACCTTCATACATTAGGGGAGCATCACTTTGTGAAGGTAGATTAAGATTATCACATGCTATCTTACAATCAATACTTTATTTCTTATTTGAAAATTATAGCAGATACAACGTTCTGTAGTTATCTATGATCGTGTCTTATTTTCTTGAATGTCTGCATTTCGTTTGAAATAATTAAAATCCAGACATCATATTATGCATTCAATTACTAAAGAAGCCTAATTGATTGATTAAAATGCATAAATTATTGTAAACTCTTTAATATATATCTTCAATCTATGGATAAAAAATATATTAGATATTCAATTAATTTTAGTCAAAGTGAATATGACTAAGCAACGCTTCAAAATTTCAATGCAACTATGAGCTTGACTGATTCGGTTTTTTATTATAGTTTTTTTTAAAATATAAAAAGGTTTTAAAAGAAAAAAAGTAAGACGTGTTCGATAAGTTCTTCTCTTTGCTCAGGTATTTCACTTCGTTAACTATTTCACCGAATTATGTACGAGCTCATAGGGGGGTGATTGAGAATGAGGTGGGGTGGTTCGAGCAGATAACAATGATTAGTTCTAAAGAACATGGAACGGCAGTTGTTAAAAACGAAAATAGTGAAACGCAGCGGAACCTGGTTGCCGGATTCAGCTGCTCAGATGTGCATCAAGTTTGGAATTGGTGAAATGATCTAAAGACACAACAATAGGAGATTCATGATTATTTGGGTATCAATTGGAGAAGAGGTCTGCATGTAAGGTTTTCGGAAAACAAAAGCAAAGATTGGCAACACGTGGAAAAGGATTTGAGTTCCATTTCGACAATATCATGTTTTTATAGATGATTTTTAAAACTATAAAATGAGCTATTGTTACCAAAAACTGATTTTAAATAAACTAGTATTGTCAAAACAAGTTTAATGTGCTTCAACTTTAAAAACAGAAAACTATTTTATATGAAACTGAGCAAAAAGTCATTATATTTCCAAAAACATGAACTAAACCCTGAAACAGTCTGTGTCAGACGAATTAGACATCTATCGACTTGCGAATGAACGAGCATGCACAATTACACACGTTAAAAGGATGCACAATACCAGTAATACAAGGCAAACAACAATGTATATGAAATACCAAGAAACCCTCGACGGGCTGGAAATGATAAATACATGGGCAATAATATGGAGGAGAATAAAATATCCCTTATCCACTTGAGATTTGACATTATCAAGCATTACCTCATTAAACATAGTGTGTAACAAAGACCCATCGAGAGAAAAAGATGACACGAAATAATTTGGCAAATTCGAAAGGAGATCTATTGTTCCTCGAACTCATGCATGTGATCCAAAAGGTAGTTGGCAGCCAATTCCTCATTTTTGTTACAAGCGAAGTACACCTCCAATACGATTGCACGATCAAAACCCATTGCTTCAAGCTGGGGTTAAAAACAAAACATTGCAACACAAAGGAATTATTATAAATTACAGAGGAACTAGTTAACCCCTGGTGTTCCTCAGAAACAGCAAGGGTCTATCCAAAAAATACTTACTAAAAAAGGCAGAGACTCATTTTTAAAACAATATCCATGATGTTTCTGAGGAACGGTAACAGGGCTAAATTTGATCTAATTATGCTTAAAGCCTGCTTTAGAAATGTGTAATGCTAATACTACAACTATCATTATTCTTGACAGACTTGATCAACATATGTAAATTATGTATCACATCCTACCAAGGAACCATGATACATAGTGGCAAGGCACTAGGTAGATTAAGTAGTTTTAACTTGAGCAAGAAAACATCTATCATTCAAGTCTTTATATAGCCAAGTCAAACTTACACGTTCAATCGCCTGGCGCTCCTCGGGAGTGACAGTTACTGCTTGTGGCATTGCAGAAGCCATCTGCCCCAATATGTTCCTGAAGCATATTAACAGCAAAAAATAAGCCAGTGGACATAGGCTGATAGGTAAAAAGGATAACAAGACCTCCCC
>CM023950.1:38667002-38800146 GCA_013407115.1 Glycine latifolia | reverse complement strand
CACACACACACAAATGCACAAAATATTAGCAAAGAACAGAAAAAGATGATCCCTTACCCTTCACCACCGCCTTCTGCAGGTTCATTTATCAGGCGAAGGAAGTCAGCTTGATGATCTCGAATCAATCTCATAAGATGGGGATTTTGTTTGCCAAGCTCTTGTAGCATAGGCTGCAGTAGCAAGAACAAAAATCAGGGAACCCTGAAGAAGATAATGTAGGACACCATGATAAACTAAGGCAAAGAAGAAAACCTGCAATATTTGTGGATTAGCCTGCACCATAGCTCGCAAGGCTTGGAACTGAAATGCAAATGAACAAAATTCAAGAGTCTATTTAAAACATATCTATGATGTAAGAAATTCAGGGTAAATGCAGAGAAAGATAATGATTACTTGTTGACTGTTGCGTAAAAAGTCTAATGAACCAGCACCAGCAGCACCAGAACCCACATTAGGGAGACCCTGTTACACAAAGTTAAGTGAACCACCCAGAAGGTTTCATTCTCTTCAATAATACACAATGTAATAGCTACCTGGGGAAAAAGGTCTAAAGGATTAGCGTTAGGTCCAGCTGAGGTAACTGGAGCAGGTTGTGCTGTTTGTGGAGCATCAGCAGGAGGATTTGCAGGTTGAGCACTTGCAGGTGCTCGGGCTACAAGTGGAGCTTCAGCTTGCTCAGGGATACCCTAACATTGATGAATGATATTAAGTTTTAAAAAATAAAGCTAGAATCAAAATATCAAATAAAAAAAAAAACCACCTATCCAAACGTAAACCTCCACCCAAATAACTATGACACTGAACTGATTTGAAAAATAAAATAAACTGAAATATGGCAGATAAAAATCATTAAGCAAGGAATTTAACATCTAAAATCCACATACTGTATACAAATATTCAACAGCTCTCTCAGGGTTGTTGTAGGCAGCTCGAAGAGCACGCACAACAGTATCCCTGTCCCAGCTCCCTCCACCCATATCGAGAATTTGCTGAATTGTTCCCTCCAAGTTGCTTCCAGCAACTAGATTGGATGCAGCCTGCCCATAGATATCAGACCCTTCCCTGGTTCATAAGAGTCTCTTTTAACAACAAAATTTAAAAAGAAGAATCAATCAAGTTGGAGTGTTTTCCATCTTTCAGGATACAGAATTAACAGGTATTTCAAACTCCACATTCCAAACATCGCAGGAAACAAAATACTAACACAGAAGTTCCTGAAGATATAGGAGCAGGAGTTGGGGCTGGAGCTGGAGAAGGTGAAGATATAGGTGCACTAACTGATGCAGGCCTGTCAAATTGAAAGGAAGCTTTAGATAGCATACAATACATTTCAAAAATAGATGGAACTGAATTTAACAAAACAAATCAAGAAAATCCAATGATGAACCAGTCACTCACAGTGCCCCAGTTGCATCAGGAGCAGGAGCAGGAGCAGGAGCTTGAGGAGCTGCTGACACTGGAGGGGTTGAAGCAGGAACTGTACGTGTCTGTGGGGCCAGCAATGAATGCATAATTGTTAGATAATGTTTACATAACCCTTAAGATGGATTAAGCTTTTGTCTTACCATATCCCAAAAAAGGGAAAAGCCAAAATGATAGTAACATTAAAAATATTCATAACATAGCAAACTGTTCTCACCTTGGTTGATGGTGCAGTTGAAGTAGTAGATCCTTCACCAGATGGGCTCTTACTCTAGCATATTTTAAGCACATGATTCTAATTTAGTGCAGAATAAATGAATATAATCATTGCAAACCAGTAGTTCATAAATTTCAACAACAACATAATATATGCAACAAAATAATGGAATATATTTCGATAACTTCAAAAAGCCAATGTGTGGTAGTTTTTAAAAAAGAAAGAAATAAAAGAAAAATTTACCTTTGATAGCATAATTACAATGAAAGTATTTTCAACTACTTTATTCTCCTCCAAGGTAGAAGCATCCCTAAGAACTTTCCCTTGATGGATTAGCATTTGCTGTGCAGCAGGATAGACATCTGCACCCTGAACAGTTTCTATATTTTTCTTCACTTCAGAAACCTGAAAAGAATAGCGGCTATTACAACAAATGTAACAGACTGATTATTGAAGCTCAGGAAAACCAGAGGATGGCAGAAACAAATCACGAAATCCACATGACTAAAGGCTGAAGCATTGACTAAAGGAAAATCTCAATTGTTAGAAACATGCAACCTTTAAAAAGACAAAAAGCGCATATTACTCAGATATAAAGTACAGTTTTCGTTGTTAAGACAGTGCCAATTCTGACAAACCAATGATAACATGGTTATTGATCCAACTGTAGCAGTATATAAAGATAGATAGGCTCAATTATTGAAATTTCCGTGAATATGATATAGCAATCAGAATTTAAAACTAGTATCCGTCCAGATTTCTTCTTATAGCACAAACTGGTTTGATATTCCTATGAAGTAATGCTCCAAAGAGTGTAATGTGGAACTTATTCACTATCATGTGCCAAGAATCCCAAACCTCCGAAAACATAATTCCCACTAATGATTAGAATCCAGAGGAGCATCAGCAAACACTTTTTCATTAGTTCCCACAAGCAAGGAATCGGAAGATTAAAGTTATTTAAAAGAAAAAGCTATCTAGCCAGAGAAAATGTTCCGACGAGAATAGTACAGTTAATTCATTCGCTCCACAGCATATTCCACGCACCAAATCAGTCATCACTTTGAAAACCAGAATTTAACATTTAAGTAATAAAGAAAATCCAAATTGCCATCAAAATCAAAATCAAAAACAAAATTAAATAACAATTCGAACAAGCGAAACACCAAACAAACCCTAATTAACAGTCAATTTCAGGGCTCTTGGAAGGAGGCGAAACTTCCGAGACAATCCAATTGGCTACACAAAGAAAATAAGACAAAACGGAACGAAAACCCATCGGAAGAAGTTTCGAGGGCCAAACCGTGTCTTGCGGCGTCACTTCGATTTCGAAGTGAGTGCCTTTGAGAGTCTTGACGAAAACCTTCATATTCGTCACCGCTATCGCAATTCGGTGCCACTCGCAGCGTCGGAATTCACGCCAGCACAGTCAAGTTCCGCCGATCCGAAGACGACCCTAACGACGACGTAGCGAAGAGAGGAACGAAATAAAAGAGAGTGGGGCGAAGTGTAAAGAAAAAACCTCTCTTTTTTTCCTGAAATAAAAGGAGATATACCCGAAAATATACTAGTTTATGCTGGCAGTAGTTGATTGATGAGTCACACGCGCTTATGGGGGGGTGCTTGAACGCGCGGCTTCGATGGGATTTTGGTGACCACGTGGACGGTGGAGATGAAGGGGCGTTAACGTGGAGGAAGGATGGATGGGAATTGAAGTGGAGAGCTAGCTATATTTATGTGTCTGACATGGAGGGCGGTGTTTATCTATCCTGCGCTGTTGCGCCTCCGCACTTGAAACCTTTTTATCAATTTTTTTGGATCGTGTGTTTGTTTTTTTTTTTTTCAGATAAAAGATAAAGATTGCCACTATTTCTATTTTTTAAAGATAAAATGTTTTTAATCCTTAGATAAAAGAAATGGTGTGCCTAAACAATGGCTAGCACTCACAAATAAGGGGTTAAAATAGGGTAAATTATTTGTCGACTAGTAATTGTATTTCATGTATTGGATATATGGCTATACGCATTCTCAAAATAATTTATCTTTGTATAAAGTGGAAGACATTTTGAGGGGCTTCTATATCTATATTACTTATATTTGTTTGGTAAAGCAAAAATAAACTAGAGAGGAGAGCAAGTATGAGAAATAAAAAAGTTAAAGATACCAAATTCATTAGTTTTTTTCACTTTATTAATTATCATCGCATAGAAAGTATTTTAATTTAAGTCGAATCCTCTCTTCTTATACTTTTTAAATTTTAATATCAACTAAATAGTTTAATTTGTTGTAACTGAAAATTAAAATTAATTTCAAATATATATAAATTTGATATTCAAAATTTAAATATATTCCAAATTTTACATATGATGTATCATTTTATATTTTTAATATTAGTTGAACATTTTAACTTAATTTCTTATCTCTTTCAATTTATCATTCCAATATCCAATATCTTTAGTTTTAACTTAAATTTTAAATATCTTTTAAAATAAATTATCAATAATTTTTAAAATATCATATATCACAACATAAGTTATTTATCATAAATCTAAAATATAATTTAAATATTAAAATTATTTATTTATTATAAACTAAAACAATCAGTTGTATAAAATAAATATTTATGAATCAAGAGAATCTAAATGCTAGAATATTGGTACCATATTAAATTCTTATAGATAAAAAAATAAATATTTATGAAAATTCATCAATGATGAAAATTATTAATGGTAGCTTTGTTGTTTTCCATATAAGAAAACAATTATTACTTCAAAAAAACGTTAAGATTTAGAAACAGTGGCCAAAATGCCATTTCTGGCAAAAAAATTACCCAAAAAATGTCACGGATCCAAAATTAAATGCCAAAATGCCACGCGACGTAGTTTGCTGGCCAAAAAAACGAAATCCATAGGCCACGTGGCGTTGCACGATTGGAAGACCAAATTCGCTACACAGAGGGGCGAAATAGGTATGACACGTGGCAAGCTTTCAAAATTGCGTATAAACTTCGAACGGCCACCGATTTCGCCTCAATCGGACGTTCCAGTCAAAAGTTATGGTCGTTCCAAGTTTATACGCAATTTTGAAAGTTTGTCACGTGTCATACCTATTTCGTCCCTTTGTGTAGCAAATTTGGTCTTCCAATCGTGCAACGCCATGTGGCCTTTCTGGCCAGCGAACTATGCCGCGTGGCATTTTGGCATTTAATTTCGAATCTGTGGCATTCTGGATAATTTTTTTACCAAAAGTGACATTTTGGCCACTGTTCCTAAGATTTAGGGCTAGCTCTCTACATGGATGCATGTTCACAAACAAACCCAATCAAATGAAAATTTTTAAAAAATGAAATAACATATACATATTTGTAAAAACCACTTAATTAAAGATATAACTATTTTAGTTGACATGTTTAAATATATTACATAATAATAAAATAAATTAAATATTTTAAATTTTAAATTATATTTTAGCATATCTCGTATTATTAAAGCGATAAATTCCGCATAGATTTTTCCCGTCCATTCTGCATGACAAATATGGCCTACACACTGAAATAGAAACAAGTAAGAGCAACTTTAGTGCAAGATCTTGAGTAAAGATCTTGAGCTCAAGATCTGATCTTCACTAGATCTCCCACTAAAGGAAGTAGAGAGATCTCCAATACGGAGAATGAGTTATTGTAGAAGAACTCTTGAGATATGCACATTGTTCAAAAAAGAATAAATTTTTTCTTTTTTCTCTCTCCTTAAGATCTCAAAATGAGATCTACCACTAAAAAACAAAATGAAAAAGATCTTAAGAAATCTTAAATCTTACTTGGTACTATGGAATCTACTAAAAAGTGATCTAAGATCTCAATTTGAGATCTATCACTAAAGATGCTCTAATAATTTTTTTAATATTCTTGTCCTAGAAGTTTTATTAAAATCATAATTAAAAATAATCCATCTTTCTTCCAATATGTGTATTAAATGCGTACATTCCTCTTAACTTTCTATCATCCTTCTGTAAATATTTAATCTAAATTAATCATGTAAATGCTAGGTCCAATTTCCGAAAAATCATTTACATAGTTATTTCAATCACGTAAATGTTAGGTCCAATTTTTCGAAAAATCTTGTCAATTTTTTTTCCGAAAAATCTTCATCCAACGTAAATGCTATCCAATAAGCTAATGATAAGAATGTCTTTAGTTTTTTTCTTCAATACTTATTTGGTATTGGATGAAATTTGAAATTCAAATGTTGATATGTTGGGTGCTATTGACCTATTTTCTTTTATTTTTTCAAGAGTAGGTGGAAGCATCAACTTTTACCATTTCCAAGCTTAAGAAAAATTCAATATTGTATTTCTTCTATCAAAATACTTTACTATAAAATGTCAATTAGTGCTCTCAAGGCAGAAAAAAAAATTATCGAGAAACGGATAAATACATTCTCTTATGATGTTTAAATCTCATGATGTTTAAATGTATTTTCAAACGATTTTTATTATAAATTATTGTCTTTTAATTCTTTATTCATTGTTCTTAGAACACTGAATAATCAGACTCATAACTTAAATCTCTAAAAAAATAAAACACCTTCATGCTGATGATATTGATTAGAGTATCCAACTCATTCCTATTGATATAACAAAAGTTTAGATATTTCAAATGGAATAAGGCAACAAAATAAAACCCATAATGTTGTAATTCCCATAATTTCGGCCTTTGAGCAGGCCAACAAAATAAAACCAATTATGAAACCAGCAAAATAAGGTAATTACTTAATGCACCCCATTTCTTGTTTGGTGCACCCCAAAAATTCCCTCTTAGGAAACATCCATGACAAACCTCTCTCCAAACCTCCATGGTCACCGTACCCCACTCACTCAATGTCACCTTCACACTGTGCCAAACCCACCATTGTGTTGCCATCCAATCACCCACCACCGTCACACGCATTACTATTACCCATGAACATCTACGCCGCACCAAACTACTATTATGTCACACTATTCTTATATAATTACGGATTGAGTAGTTTGTAATATAAATATATTATAAATTCAACAATCTATAATACATTTGTTTGTATTTTGATTTGAGAAATCCGTAATACAAACAAATGTATGTATACATCTAAAGTTGTACATCGAAATGAGAAGTGACAAAATTTTCCCAATTTTGTGTTAAAAAAATCTTAGTTCAAATATGATTGATCTTTTTTTTAATCAATTAGGTAAAAAAAATGTTATTAACTATTTTTTTTTTACTTTCAATCAAATAAGTAATATATTTTTATTAAAAACTAATAACTATTATTTTACAACGTATTGCCCAGTTTTTTTTAATTAATTCTTTTTATTAACTTATAATTTTTAACATAGCGTTGAAAAAAATAATAAAACAATTTGCTATGAAAGTTCAATTAACATTTTCTTTTGCGTCGTGAAAGTTTTTTATTTAAAAAAAATAAACAAAATATTTAGTTTTTTTTCATCAATTGCATCCATTATAAATATATTGTGTAAGAATCTTAAGTTAATGTGAAAATAAAAAAAATTATTTATAAATATTAAATCAAAATTCTCACCTAATAAGTTTAAGAATACAAAAATTCAGACATGCAAATCTCGTAAGAATCATGTACCTAGCCAGTCCGAAATGAGCAAACAAGGTTAAAATGTAAGTTGTCTTGTCCTTGGCAATAAATATAAACTATTATGGGCTACACTTACTGGCAAGACTTGGGCCGCAGCTGGTTGCAAAAGTCCTTCCCAATTTTCTTCCGCTATTGTACCTTCCATTTTATTTTGAAAAATCTATTCCAAAATATAAATTTATATTATAAAATAAGTTTTTTAAAATATAATAGAAGATACCCATATAATATTAGGAGTGCAGGAAATAAATGTTTTTTCTTCGGCTCAATAAATTCATTCTCAAGAGTCAAGATGTTTTGGGACGGTCAACACATATTAGTATAACCGACCGTGAACTTAAACTATTAAATCAATAGGGATTTTGATAATCTGATACATAATGACACATTTAAATTCTCAAGAAGTGTACTTATTGAACATATATGACATTAGATGGAGTTGAAACGACCTGGAATATTACTTGAATCTGTCAAAAATACATCAAGAATAATTTTCTTAAATTCACTCTCATCAAAAGTCCTTTTTGAGTTGGATTTGGTTGGTTGGGCGAGACGGATCGTGAACACTCCTATATTTTAACAACTCTAACATGGATGCATATGCAAATGTTCAATAAGTGGAAGGGTGCAATAACGGTGAAGGCTCAAATTCAAGAATCAGAATCGTGGTTATCAAAGAATTGAGGGTTCAAATTTTTCGTTAACAATTGATTGATAACAAGACAAATTAAAGGTATCCGTGGAAGTAGAAGATATATTTTGCAATGTTTTTTTTTAGAAGGTATTTTGCAATGTTATTTTGTTTACAGGAAGTATTTTGCAATGTTAAGAACTAGTGACTTCTGTAAAAAAAAAATTTGAGATCTTAAACAATTTTTTTAACTAAATAAAGGTAATTTAACTCGACTATAATGATATTTTAATGTGATGATTCCAAACAACCCATTGATATTTATTATTTCTTTATTACATCATATTATTTATTATATTTATATTTTTCTTTTGCAGTATTCAGCGTCATTTTCCTTAGCTGGACTACCCAAACTAATTCATTTTCTTCTATTTTGGCATAGGGTCGAATTCAAAGAGTTAGGTTTACCTATCGTGTGTGCCTACCTTTACTCTCTTCCCCATCCATATTTCCATAAGAATACATGGAACAGAAAAGAAAACTAAATACTATGTCCTTCCCAGCCCCAAATTAGAAAGTTTTTATTTTTATCTGAGCTTTACAAAAATAATACTATTTTTATTTTTTTGTTATTTTGTACAGTTCAACTCACTTTTGTACTATTTTCTAGTGACCCTTCAATTGGATACGAGTTAAAGTGCGGTGATGTGTGAGCCTACTATAGAAGCGCTCACCAAAAAAATGGCCCAAGTTGGACGATCACCAACAAGTGAATAAAGCAGAAATTGAACTAACACAGTACAAGTTAGGCCCAAAATCCGCCAGCCTTCTTTCTTGTTCCAGAACCGAAGGTTATCAATGGACTGTCTACAACCACACTCACCAAAACTACCGCCCAATTTAACCGTTAAAAATAAAAAATAAAATAAAGAAGTTATTTTTGTTTCTAAACCTAAAGGGAGGTTAGAGGAGAAGAGAAGATAAGCATTCAAGAGTCGTTTTAGCCTAAAAGGGAAGCAAGGAGTGAGATGTTTGGAAAGAGAGAGAGCAATTGGTGATTGGTGAGGATGGGAGAAAGTAGGTAGACAAAGAGATAGTTGTATAATTAAAAAAAAAGTGAATAAAGATAAAAATAACTACAAAAATAAAAAATAAACATTAAATAAATTTATTTCATTTATAGTATATCAAAAAAGCTTTTATTTTAATATTATCTGTTCTTTATTTTTTTTACACTAACTATATTAAATTTTATTAACACATTCTCTTTAAAAAAAAATGTTGAATACCCATAAATTATAATATTTCTCACAAAATTATCAAGCAAGTTGTGTGAGTTGTTATAGTGTAACCAAACCTATTAAAGTATTAAATATGTGATAGTATTCAATATTTGGAGAGAAAAATGGCTAAATTAATATCATAATAAAAGCTCAAATTTAAGGTATCAAATCAAATATCAGGGACTAGTTTATTTTATTTTAAAAATTTAAGACCAATGTCTATTCCTTTTTTTCTCCCTTGCTTATATAAAAACATTGTCCTTCAATTCTAACAATGAATTAAGTATGTGTTTGAATTGATAATGAGTTAAACTTATAATGATTTTTTAAAGCAATAAATAAATAAAGGTAATATTTAAAAAAATACTATACCTACTGTGAATAAGAAAGTGCATGTTTGATTCTCTATCTAAATTGTTGCCACACGAATTTTGAGATAAATTCAACAATTTAATGTTCAGGAAAAAAATCCAACGATTCAATACAAAATGAAACAAAAAAATAAAATTAATTCATTGACAAAATTATGTTTAGTTTCACTAAATTTAGTCAAATATAATGACCAAGCCTTGAAAAATAAAATAAAAATTGGTGAAAGCCTCTGGTTCACAGCGCGAATAGTGTCAGACACAACGCCAGTAGAGCCAAAGTGGCGCCAGATCGGTGCCAGTAGCACGGGAGGTGCATCAGGAGGCCAATTTTCACTGGAACCCGACCCCAATAGCGCCAGGAACGATGCCATTAGCGCGAGACGCGCAACAAGGCCACTTAAGTGACTCATTTCTCTCTTTTCCTTCAAAAACTCACCCTCTCTTCTTCCTTACTCCGTTTCCACCATTAACAAGCAAGAAAAACTTCATACTCACTCAACCCTTGACCAAAACCATTTGCATCCAACATAAAAGTTGAAGGGAATCACCAAATGAGCTAAATTCCAGCCTTAGTTTTCTTTGAAAACCATCAAACGGGGAGATAATTTTCTCCAAGGATCTTCACAAAGTTTCGATTTTGAGAAGAAATGAGGCATTTTAAGGACATTCAAGCTTGGAGAAGCTGTCCTCTAGTCCTCATTGTCGTTTTAGAGGTAAGAAATGCAAGTTTTACTAATTATTTGAGATATTGTTCTTCAGATGAATAACGACCCATTTGAGTTAGAGCTGAAATTAGACTTGGGTCATTTGGAAAAGTATGCTTAGGAGATTGTTGTGAATAATGTTTAACCTTGAAATATAAATTTTATGGATATTGGAAATTGGGTATGAAGAATGTATGTGTGGGAAGAATATTGGTTAAATTGATAATATTATGGTATGTTTAGGCCTTTGTGCCTTCACAAAATGTGTTTAGGAGACTATATAAACGATGAATATGTGTTGAAGTAACTATGTTTGCAACCTTGATAATTATCGAAATGTGACATGAATAAAGCATTGAACTCTTTGAATTGATTTATGCAAAGTCTTAGGGAGACTCTAGGGTCTTAGTTAGGCCAAGATAGATCCTTATAATTTGGAAAAATAGTAAAAATGGATTAAACGAAAAAGAATAACGTTCTTTTCATGCAACGGTTGAGAACCGTTATTGATTGTTTGTATGCCTTTATGTAGGGCTTGATATTAAGGATTTTGGTGGTTGTGACCACAAGGCCAGGAGAGCCAGTGTAACACTTAGAGCAGGTGAGCTCTTTATTCTTGGGAGTTTTTCCCTTGACTGTGTTCTACCATACTCCGAGGGAGTGATGATTATTGTATGTCATTATGCATGTAGTATTGAAATTGTGTGTTACTGCTTTTTAATTGAGAATATGTATATGATGTACACTGTGATGATATGTTGTATGATTGATGAGATTCTCTGGTCAGTAGAATGGACTAAATATGGACTTCCTTTAGATCCAGAGTTACGTGGAACAACTCTAAGTGGTCAATATATATATGAATGAAATAAAACCTGAGAGGAATGTGCCCTTAAGTGGATGATCTTCTCTTGGAAGTGCCATATACGTCCAAGCAAAGTTCTGAGATAATGTGTCCTTAAGTGGATGATATTTCTCAGGCAATGTTATATATATATATATATATATATATATATATATATATATATAGTCTGTATCTATGTTGCATTCTCGATGTTGGTAGTGCTCAACGGAATGACACATGTGTTGTGATATACATTTGATGTATTTTATGAGAGTCACGATGGCTAGATTATGTGATGCCTATTTTTGATGCTATATGTCATGAAAGTGAACTAGAGGGAGGAGAGACCTCCAAGAACCCTGAGTTTATTGATATTGTATCTCATCCCATGTGGGGATTATATTTTGCAGGTGATGCTTAGCGAGCGGATGGTGGATCCCAGGGCAAGAGGCTCAAGTAGGGATATAGTTTTGTGTGAACCTTAGGCATATGATTTTGAGAGCATGTTGGCTCATTGTTTTGTTATACATATATTTTGTACCCCTAAGGGGAAGATGCACAGTGATGTACATTGTTGTATATTTTGAGAGATATTGATGTGTGTCTAGAGGACAGAGTATATGATACCTTATTTTGTACAGCCATTGTTGAGAGATATATGCATGTGGTTTATTTAGTCCTCTAGTTGTATGATGTGAATGTTTATCATACATAATGTAAAGATGGTTTTGTTGATGACGTATGATGACGTTATTTTGTTATTTGCTTCTGAATTAATTATTATCTTTTAATTAATTGCTACGCTTAGCGATCATAATTAAATGTTAATGAATTGGATGCATATGTGACATTACATCAAACATGCTCGAAATCACACATTCAAATGCAAAAATGCCAAATTAACTTAGACTATTTCTTTATTATGTTTAATTTGATACATCCACAAACACACAAAATCATGAAAAATTCAGCACAAAACAATTATTTAATTTTTTTTAAAAATCATGAGTTCAACTCACCTCCCATTTCAGTACATATTTTAATGAATGTTGACATAATTAATATTAAATAAAATTGATTTTGGTTATAATTAATTTTAAAATAATTTTTTTAGTGTTTTTATTATAAAAACAAATTAGAAGTTAAACTTAGTACAAACTTTTAGATTTAATGCTGAAGTTATTTAAAATTATTCAAATCTATAATTAATTTTGAATTATTCTCCAACATAAAATAAAACATGTAAAAATTAATTCAAAATAAATTATAAACTTCAAGTCAATTCAACATTGAATTATACACTCAAACACCCTAAAACTCCATTACAAAATTTATAAGAGGATGTATTTAGCCTTACATAACCTCGTTCAAGCTAATAAAAGTGTAAAAAAAATTAATACTTATTTTTAATTTACAAAACTAAAAAATAATAATTTATTAAAATAATCACATACACAATCTCCTTGCAATATCCATAAAAAAAATAAAGAAACTAAAACCTACTTTAGATCTAAAAAAAGATATTATTGGATTTTATAAAAAATAGATAACGTATTTACACAAAAATGTAACATACATTAATGAGACCAACATGGCAACATATAATTCTTTCTTTTAAAAGTAAATAAGTTTTTATAAAATTTACTTTTAAGCCTCTTTCAATGTTGGACCGATTGTCTCCTTGATAATTAGATAGATTTTAGGAGACCAAAATTATGTTCAGACTCCGGTGTTCAATATGCCAAAATTAATTTTTCAAGTACCATAGGCAGAAATTGTTTGTAGCCAGAAGCATGCCCTTAATAAAATATTAAAAATATAACGAAGCAATGTCCCCTAAGTCCTGCTTTGTAATTTTTCTTCTGTAATTCCCTTCATCTAGACAAGGGAACAAAAAAATAGAAAAAGCTGAGAGAAGAAATATTTACATCTCTAAAACACTTTTTTTTCCTTTTGTTTTCATTAAAACTCTATTGCGTCGGCAAGGACTCGTGCCGCCACGAGTCATAATACACATCAGAAGGATCGAAAAGTCCACCAAACGCAGCGTATTCGGTAGTATCGAACTCATAACCGAAACCCATTCCCAAATCGAACGAGTCGTATCTCGGAATCTGGTCCTCAAATTCCCACAACTCGCCGATTCCGGACGAGTCAGACGCGACTCGGACCAACTCGGCCTCCACGTTCTTCTCCTCCGGCGCCGACGAGTTTCCGGAGGGAGGAAGCCCTAGCTCGTCGTCGGAGGCCTCCAGGAGGTACCCGATCTGCGCCTGAGACTCGCCCGAATCTGACTTCACGCCGGAAATCTCTTCCTGCAAGCTCTTCATGACGGAGTCAAGGTCCTGAGTGGAAGCTGCGTCATCGGCATCGTCGAAGAACTCGAGTAAATCGTCCCTGAGTCGTTTCGCCTCGGGCGATTCGAGAATTGACTCGTCCGAGTCATCCCGAACTCGCTTCTTGGAATCCATAGAGAGAGAGAGAGAAATAAAAGAGCAAAACGGTATCGTTTTGGTATTTAAGAGATTAAAGAGATTAAAGAGAGACACGTTTAATCGCTGGTGTTTCAACGAGAGTTGACACGGTGGGTTGTGGTGGCGAAGAGATCTCGTGAGGCTTATATATAAAGGGGGACAATGGAGAGAGAGAAAGAGTACGGTGTAATGATGCTGACGACGCAGGCGCGTGGGACCCAATTCTTAGCCCATCATATACACACTTTGATTTTGCCTTTTTGTTTTCATGTTTCTCATTTTTGCTTTTCGCTTTTGAAAAAGAAAAATGGTGGCTGCTTTTTCCTTTTTTAAAATATTAAGTCGATTTGAATTTGGAGTTGGAGTCCGGGTCAGTTGGCGCGGGTCCCACTTGCCTGACCAATCACCTCTTTCGTGCTTTATCCGTCCCGGTTCGGCCCGTGTTTTTTTAGGTGTTTTGTTTGTTGGTTGGAAAAGGAAAATCAAACGGAGGGAAATTAGGGTTAAGTCTGAGGCCATTTTGGGAAAGTAAGTTCAAAGTTGTTGTTTTTATTTTTCTTTTATTTTTTTGTGATATTGATGGGATTTGGTTGTTATTACTTATTAGACTTGAAATTTCATTTAAAATTCCAAACTGGTCGATGGGAATGGGCCTTCTGAGAAGGTTTGAAATGAAAGAAAAGGAAAGGGTGGTGGTTTACTTGAGTGCTGGGAACGTTAATAATATTGCATTAAAAACCTTTACGATAATGTTGCCCACTATCTCTGCCTCAATCAATGGGATACAGATATTCTTCTCTTCTCTATCTCTACATTTTAAGTTTTAACTATTCCTATTCTCAAAAATGGATAAACATTTGCTTTTCACATCTCAACGTTTCTCATGTGCTTCAAAAGTTGTTTGCTTCAATATCTTCCATAAAATAACTCTTTACTTTAAAATTAAACATTATTAATTAAAAATTAACAATTAAAACTACTTCCAAACCAAAATATAAGCAAATTTAACTAACCTACACATATTTCATTTATTAAGTCCAGAGGTAATATTATATATTATATATAAAAATAAAGGATATAATAAGAGATAAATTATCTTACCTCCTTAATTTTATATATAATTTTAAATTAAGACGTTTACAATATCCACATTATAAGATTTAACAACTCTTCAGATATTTCATTTATTAAGATATAATTCATTCTTCTCGGAAAAAATAAGATATAGCTCATTGCAATGAATAATGTTTTTCTAACTTGTCTTATTTATCTTATATCATTTCTGGTACATAGATTATTTATCATATATCTGCTTTAACTTCGAATTTGATGTATATCTGCTATAAAAAAACTGATGATATTTGATTATGTGTTATAATATTATTTATTTAAGGCTTAAATATTTTTTTAATAATTTAGTATTTTTTTGTTTTTTCAATTTCTTTTTTTTTTGTTTTAGATCTTATAAAATGTATTTTTTTTTGTTTTTTTTTCTTAAAGTGTTTTAAACAACACTCTGAACACTAAAAAAATATTTTGAACAATAAAAAAATTTAAAATACTTTAAGGATGAAAAATAAAATAAACATATTTTACAATAATTAAAATGATTCAAGGCTCGTCATTAAAAAAATCCCAATAAAGGAAATGAGATTATTTCTTGAAAGTTGAAAATTTATATATTAATTTAAAAATAAAACAAATTATATATTAAAAAGAAAATAAAACATCTAAATAACTTTCGCCTGATACATTATTTTAAAAAATAAATAAATAATATATTATTTTATACAAAAATGAAAACAACTTTATAGTAAAATATTTTGTTTAATTTTTCATCTAAACAACGTGCCGTCGTACATGTTGGATAACTGAAAAAAATTATACATCCCAAAAATATTTTTTTACCATGTCTGGTATATTTTATAATCTTCTAGAAATAGGATTTATATTTTTTTTGACAGAATAAATAAGATTCATATGTGTCCACATATATAAGAATATTTATGATTTGTTTCATTCCACTAACCTGATAATGCACTTTAAACTACTTACAACATACTATTTAAGTTTAGAAATATTTTTATTGTAATGGATCATGTTTTATATTATATTAACGTTATTTATCTCGAGAGATATATTATAAAATAACTTTAGTTATAGTGTATACTTATTTAATTTTATAATTTAACTATATATATTATGTCAATAATTTGGGCTAATTTATTCTCGTTTCTTATGTTGTGAAATATTAATTTGGTTAAATTCATATCCTAATTAATAGTCCTATCTAAATTTTGAATCGGATAAAGACATTTATAAACTTATTTAATTTCATCTCACCTACACGCTTACACATCATAAGATTTTAACAAAAAAAAAAATACTACACTTCCAAAAAGAATTTCAAGGAAATATAAAATAAAATTAAAAAACAGGTTACATTATTCAACTAAAAAAATGTCATAACAAATTGATATACACCCCAAAAGAATACATTTATTGAAATGTTTCATCATAAAAAAATGGAAGCATTTTATTTATCGTTTTCTAGAAAGGATAAGTAAGTACTATAAATACAATATCATTCAGCAAAAAAAAAAAAAACTATAAATATAGTATTTCACAAAAAAAAAGTAATATAATATGTTCGTACACATTTCCATTAGTACGATGCAAAACACGTGTTTACTTTTTGGAAAAAAAAGTGTTTAAATTAATAAAAAAAAATTGTATAGATATTTCATAACTTACTCCTATTAATTTAATAATTTAACGTTTCTTTTAACATTTTATTTTTAAAACTAGTTAGTTTAGGCTTCGAAATGTCATTCTTTCCTTGTTTTTCTTTTTTTTCCATCACACTGTATGTTAAATGTTTTTGTCAAGAAACTTAATTTTCTATATTGTGTGGAAAGAAGGTTCAATTTTAGCTGGTGGCGGAATTGTCTTACAATATAGATGAGCTTGTCTAGTCAAATAGTTGTTGCTAACTTGCTATTATGATAGCCGAGTAATTTTACTAATATATCATAATTGGATCATGTCGTACCTTACTACTTTATAATACAACAAGTAAACGAAAATTAAAGTATTTTAAAACCGGGGGCAGGGGGAACCATTCTGATGGGTTGCTGTGTTAGAAAGCGAAGCCCAATTGGGTGTTAGATTAATTTATTGCAATAACACGCCACTTAACCTGATCCTTGTTTTAGACCAGAAACAAGAAAAAACCTAAGACTTACTGTATTGATCGATTTGCTTAGGGGAACTTCCCCTAATAGTTGGCGATGTTTGCGTTATGTTTTTTCACATATAAGAATTTAAGGTGAAACAAAAGGTAGTTGGGGATCCTCGACCACTACGTGAACGGATAGTAGCAGACTAGCACTACTTGGCTACTTGCCATTCTCAATGCCAGTTGGTGCCCCCAAAATTATTATATCTACCCCCCTCGGCCCACAGTGGCAGTGAGTCAGTCACACTGTCCAGTGAACGACGACTTCATGTCTTCATCCTAATCCATCCCCACTTCACATGTACTCAGTAGTTCCATTTATAGTTATTTAAAGTAAATATAAAAAGTAATATTTGATAAACATGTCATAGGATAAAATAATATAAAACCTTATGATCGTTCTCATACGCATAATATAATATAATATAATTTCATATCAAATGGTTTTGTACAATGCTCAAGCTTTCTCTGCATTTCAAAAGAATGAAACCAAACTCTGTGTGATGAAAGTTAGACGACCTGATTCCATCAATAAAGTTTTTTTTTTATTCTGGGGAAATTTATTAAAAAAGAACTACCCAAGGCAATCCCTTAAGATCAGAGATATTAGGGCAGTGATGATGATGATGATTCTTCATCAACAAAGTTTGACATAGTAAATGAATTAATTAGGTTAATTGATATTTGATTTATGTTGACGTGTTTATGGAAATATTTTTTGGAATTAATAAATTTATTTGAATAACTTTTTTTCTTTGAAAGAGACTAATTTTCGGTTAAAAAAAATATTTGTGCATTAGTATACTCACAACAACAAAAAACCATCTTCGCCGTGTGAATTCTAGATCACTTGGTTGCTTGTTTATGTACGAAGTTAAACACGCCAAACACGCGTTGTTTTGGTGGAAAAATCGGAGCAAAGTTGTCAATCATTTTCAATATTGTAATTTTAGGAGCATGAGGTTAAGTATCCTTGATTCCACCTATTCCTTGGTTAGAGGGAATTACAAATCCTTTTTCCGAACTAATTGCTATTTGCTTTCTAACTTGTTCACAAACTTGGCTTAGTAAGTGTTCACAATCACATTTACTTCGTTTTTAAGGAAGTGGTATTGACATTTAGCTAACTTTTGACAAAGCATTTGCCCATTTTAATCCCTTTTTTTGTGTTTTTTGGTGGGTCATGTTAATTTCCACCTAGAAAATCCGTGTCAAAGAAAATTTCTTCAAAGCAACTAATCGTCCTTCTCCTACTTTTCAAATACAATGCATCATGCTTGAATCTACCCTAATATCTATAATTATCCAAGAGGAATGGTTCACAAATATATAGTATCGAGACTTCTTTCTTAATCAACCAATTTTGCTTTATATCCGCATTTTTTAGATTGAAACTTTGAATTTCTATCCATCTTCGTGTAATTAAACATATAAGTATATGGAGCTTCTAATGACCATTCCTTCTTAGTTTGGAATAACTGTCCTTCCCAAGTTCCAACTGTTTCTATCCCTACCGACAGATGCAGTTGAGTTACTTAGACTTTTTTGAGTAGTTCCTTTGTTTTTATGTTTCTAATGAAAAAAAAAATATGCCCTAAAAAAATGTGAGTATACAATAATCAATCTCTCTCCACATTGAAGTTGTAAAAAAGTTGTGTGTTTGGTTCCAAGAAAATAATGGAGAAGAAATGAATATTTTTATTCCTTTAACTTTATCTCGTTTAGATTTTTAATTTTTTTTAAGGAATGATACAAAAATGAGGGAACTAAAATGTTTAAAGTTTATTTTTATCTCCTCTATAATATTAGTGAATTTAGAGAAAAGAGGAACAATAATATATAGATTTATTCATCTAATTTTGTTCTTCCTATTTTTAAAAATATATAATTTTGGTCATCTTATCTTAATATAAAGATATTTAATTCTCACATATTTCAAAATTTATTATTTTATTATCTCTATTTAAAATAGAGAAATTTAATCTTTTAATTTTATAAAATATGTAAATTTAGTCATTTTATTTCGGTCTTAATAGGCCATGAATATTTTTCAACCTATTGAGTTAGAGACTGATATAGTTTGCGATGTATAGCTACTGACATCCCAAGAAAATTTTGTATAAGATGAGAATCGAACATAAATCATCTCACCAAATAAATCATTTTCACTCATATAAATGAAATAAGATCTTAATGCCTAAACTTTTTGGATTAATTTTTATCATTTTATCAAATTAAAAAAATATTGATTGAAAAAATAACTTAATGTAGTCCAAATTTAACGAAGTTACATTAAATTATTTATTTAATCTGCGTGATAATCTCTATTTTAAATTATAATTACTAAAATTGAAGATGAATTCCAATTGGATATAATATATATAATATACAGTCAAAATGGATTTGGATCATATAAAAAAAATTATGAAAACAAAACACTTTTATATCAATTAATTCAATTCAGGAGAACGAGACTCTCCAAAAATCTGATGTCATAAGTTCAAATCATAAATTACATTCTGTTATTAAACGTGATTCTTAACATCTAAAGAAGACGTTCGTAGTTTGAATATGGTCGACAACCCTTTAATTACTTTCCTTTCAACTTGGCCTTTATAACAGGATGGGTATACTTTTCTCTGTAGTTCACTCGAAATTGAATTATTATAATTTAGGAGACCACTTTGATAAAGTTGGATTCATTATTGATGATCTTTTCGTACAAATATGTTCCTTGCTCTGGAATTATTTTGTACAGAAAAGGGTCCTTTTCTTTTTTTTCCCCAACCCTCTCGAAACCAACAGCAATAATATTCCCTAGCCATTAATCGTCCCTTTTCTCTCTCTGTCGACGAACCCGTGTCTACGTGGTGGCGAAGTCCGCATCAAGCACAAGAAAAATAAGTTTGGAACCTAACAAAATCCGTGGCCTAACCCAATCAATTCCAACATCCATGTTTATCGATGCATACAAAAAATTAAAGGACAAATTAAATTCCCATACACCACACCACCCACTCACTATGGCTAAATAGGATATACGTTAGCTTTAATGTATGGTCCTACGGCATAAGTTGATTTTCAACGCTATAGATGATGAGCATAAATTTATCTCTATACACTTTTTCTATTTTTTGTCATAAATTTATCTACACAGATTTCCTCATCATTGCGTGAATGCTACCATACATTAGTGCGCCTTTATTTTTACGTTTGAATGTGTCTCTTTTTATTTTGTTATTTTTAACTAGATTATAAAAAATTGGTTTGGACGATTATGAGAATTTTATAATTATGACTTTCATCAATTTTACGTTAATACATAAGAATAAAACAAATTATAACATGTACACATTTTGAATTTGTCCTTTTAGATTACAAGTCTATTCAAATTTTCATTTCAGCATTCGCTATAAATTGATTTTTTTTTGTATTAATTTTTGCAAAAACAAAATGACAGAAGAGAAGGGGAAAAGTGAAACAAAATAATTCAAATATTAGTCATAAAGTATCTAGAACCAATTTGCAACCAAAATCAAATAACGTGGTCCATATTTTATTGACAAATAAACATATATGAGTTTGGCTCATGGCTGAGAATGTCAAATAAGACAAGTTGTGGCTTGTTGGTTTTGTTTTTTCTTTCTGAGAATTCTGTCATTATTTTTGTTTCCTCTCTTCAAAATTCGAACCCTTACTAGCACTGTATTCAATAATAGGCTTCAAATTGATGAGGGTTGTGTGAAATATTTAATGGAGTCAACGGTAGAGTGGCTTGGGTTGACCGACCCAAAAGGATGGTATGTAGTAACTCTGTTAGACTTTTGGCATTGTCAGTTATTGCTTCCTGCATAAAAAATATTGCAGAAAGAAAGCTTACATACAAAATTGATTAAAGATGTTAGGTTGTTAGTCTTTTGATAAAAAAATCCCAAATATCTTAAATTATCTAAGCATAGTGATATTAATATAGATGTAAGAGAAGTACAGTGATAAACTGAAGTTCGATCCATGCAAGACCGTGTGGCAATTCCACATGATTGGTCATGGAGTGAACTACGTACGTTCCCACAAAAATAAACCAGCTAACTAGCCATATGGTCGAGACTCATATAGATTGATAACAACACTGCCATCTTTGAGAGGATCTAAAAGGATTCCTTGGGAACTTTATATAAACTTTGTATGCATGTCATCGATCTGCGAAATAGCTAGCTAGCATTTATGTGACGCCAAATGCTAGCAAGGATGATAGCCTCGTTGTGGTTTGATACATCAATACTTGAAGCTAGCCAAAGGCTTCTAGACGAGGTATAGTCCTGATGTAACCATAAACACTTCTTTTGTTAGAGAAAGTTTGAAGAACTAAGATAACGAATGAATTAGATAATAATTAATAAAAACAACCTGCTAGCAAAAATCTTAATATAATAATCTGATTCTTCTAATAATGCTTAGATAACACGATTTTGTATTCATAAAAAAAAATCTTAAATGTTATAATTTGGAAATTTATAAATGATTATAAAAAGCATATAAAACAATGTAATGATTTATATAAAAAACAAATTATAAGTTTTGTTAGGTTTGTACGCTAAAATAACTATTGAAGAAAGCAAACTCATATTAGTATAAAATAATAGTATAAATTAAGTGAAAATAACAATTAATTATTAAGCTTAACTGTCTAAGGTAAATGAAAGAGACTAAAAACATAAATAAAAAAGTTTTGAAGGACTAAGATTGTTGTAACTTTTTTTAGGGATTAAAATAATAAATTAAGATAAAATATAGAACTATATATATTCATAATTTACCTTTCCTATATATGGTGGCAAAATTGTATTAATTTTTTTATTAAAAAAATCATTGCCAATATATACATCGCATTATCACTTATTATTTCAAGATTACACCAAAGACTAAAAATACAAAAATCTACTTAAAATGATGACCACCTGGCATGTAATTAATCCTTTATTTGTTTATTATATTTTATATTTAATTACTTACCATGTCTGTACTATTTTTTAGAATACTTTGTGTGTTTAGCTATCACAATAGATAAGATTTGAGTAGGATTTTATAGTAACATCTTAATATCCATATTTTGAAAAATATTCTTATCTGATTTTACATTCATACAAATAACAACTTTAATTATACATATCCACATCTGTAATTTATTTACGTAAAAATTTAATAAATTAATAAAAATTATATTAGTTAGAAAAATTACTACAAATAAATTAAAAATTTACTCTTAAATAATCTAAAATATGTATTAAAATATTCACATATAATACTACCTTGAGTCATATATATATATATATATATATATATATAAAGAATATCAAATATAAACTATTTATTATAAATTTTAAATATAGTTTATATGTTCAAAAAAATTATTTAATATAAATTTAGTGATATTAAAATAAACATTTATCTTCATTACACTAACTAAAAAAATGAAATGAAAAGAAAAACATTGACTGTTTAAAGTTGAAACAACGTGTGTTTGCCTTTCCTTTTGTTCGCATGTTTCTATTACTAAAATTTAGCTAGATAAAAGGTATTTCAAATATAAATAATCTAAAACAGTCATTGATGTCTTTCATATAGCCCCGAGTTCTGATTGGACTACCGCAAGCAATTATATATGAATCAGAGAATTTTATTCTCCCCAAAATCCTATCCGTACTAGTTTCTTTCTTTATCCTTGTGTGCCAAGACATTAGACATCATCTTGGGACAATTCAACTGTACCGTTTATTTTATTTGACATGCATATATTAAAAATTAATTAAATACAGACTAAAACAGATCGAGCCATTCAATAATGACTATAAGACCCGTATTACTTTATAGAATATGGACCCGCTAATACATATATTAGTATTTAATACAACCAAATTTAGACTAAAAAATCATTGAATTTTTTACTTTTTTAAATTTAATTCAAGAATATTAAAGTATTTTATCATTTAATTTAAAGAATAAACATATTTTTCATATAAAAGAAATAATCGTGGAAAAAATATTAGTGAGAGAAAAAGATTTTATTTTTATTTTTTTGAATTAAATGATAAAATATCATAATATCCATGAAAATTTTAAAAATAAAACAACCAACGGTTTTATAATCCAATTTTTTTTGTATTAAATGTTAATGCACTCCAACTAGGATGAATATATATATATATATATATATATATATATATTATGAAGTTATCGAGGACGGATCCAGAGTTTATCAAAGAGTATTAATTTTTTTGCATAATTATTTAAATATCTAAAATTTTAAAAAAATAATAACAATAAATTTAAAAATATTTATTATTAATTTTGTGAGTAAAATTAGATATATGATCTACTAGTAGAAAAATTTTAAACAAATATGAATTAAGAAATCTATTTTTTTATACAATTTCATATATTAAATTTTCTTTAAAAAATCATTTTTTCATATATATGTAAAGGATCCTAAGAAGGGGGATTTTTATCATTTATGTTAACGAGTCTAACAAAAAAATCCTTTTAGGGATTATAACAGTAATTTTTATTCTCAAATAATACCCTATGTTGAATCCGTCCCTGGAAATTATCGAGTTTCAATTTTTCTAACAAGGCATCTCAATTAAAATTAAATATTGAAATAATTAGTTTAGTTTGATTTTTTTTTTACTATGATATGAGTACTAAGTAACTTGTGCTGAAAGCGGATACAAACTTCTCAAAATACTTGATTAAGAAACATAAGATATTATTATTTGTGTCGACCATTGTTGATTTTGACATTTTTCATTTATGTACATAAATACTACAATTCACTTAAAAATAGAGCAGTATAAATTGATTGAGAACAAATTTTTTTCTCATTTTTCTAAAATAAACTAATATTATATCCAATTATATATATGAAAATAAATACTTAGTTCTTTAAAATAATAAAAGTAGTTAAATTAAATTTTAATTAATAATATCATTAATTTTTTATTTAACAAATACCCATAGAACTAATCAGTTTAAATTGTGGTTGTATAATACTACTTTTTTTAGAGGAAGTGTACAATACTACTTTTAATTCAAGGAATGATTTTTTAATTAATGAGTATGAGTTAGTATATTGTCAATACCTCAATAAATACATCAAATTTTATGAAAAATGAATAATATTTCATTAATAAATTGAGGGTATAATTTTTTTTAGCAATTTATACATTTGAACTTGGTTATATATTTTTAATAATTAAGACAAAAAACACCATTTATTTCTTATATAAAGAACTGGATGCAGAATTATCTTTTAAAGACCTTTGACCGTTTGACAGAAAATTAACTAATCTCATACTCTTAAAATATAGTCAGTTTTTAATGTTGACTAACCATTTATTACATATTGTTGTTCTAGTAAAACCATCATTTATTTTTGAAGTGGAGAGAGAGTGTATATACTTTGTAAACTACTTTTTTTTTAGATGAATACTTTGTAAACTACTAATGAGTATAATATTTGGATAAAGATTATTTTAAAGTTTGTTTGAGTAAATGTTCCACATTTCAAACAATACATATGCCTTTAGTCATAACTTTAAAATAAATTTTATGGAATAAAACTGAAAAATCAATAAGAAAACAAGGAAAAAAATAATTAAAAATGAAACATTCAACCCGCTTCAAACAATAATCATGTTTTCTAAATCATACTTATAAAATATAACAAATATTTATGTGTGTTCTAGATAGAGTCATATTAAGTATATAATAATCAAACCCACATTTGTATATTTTTAGGGCAATTGTTAACTTATTTAGCAGATAAAAGATCACAAGTTTAATTAGTATGCATTCACAGAACAAAGAAAATCTAGGTTTTTAAAGGATGAAAAAAATATTTGACAGAAATCAAAACCGAAATTCACTCATTTTACATAGAAAAAAAACAATAATTTCATATTTAAGAGGAATAAAAAAACGAAGAAAATTGTTTACAAGAATAAAAATCAAAATTCGCCTAAAAACATATTTAGTCCTAAAATTTTTGTTATATTTGTAGTTCTACAAACTGCGACTTCTTCTTTTCTTTTATAATATATTATTTTCTTATTTCACCCTGTCCAATGGCCGTTTCAAGTTTCAACCAAGGCTGCCAGCTCTTATGGGTTCTATTTCATGAGACTATATCTGGGCTTTGGTTTTGAAGGAGTGACAATACTGGGCCGGACATGTATAGGTCTCTTTCAAATGAACGTGTGCGAACGATTCAAGGAATGTTTTGGGTCTGACAAAAAACAATTTTTTTGGCCCAAAAAATGAGGTAAACCAATTCCTATTGATAAAAATTTATGCTCACTTTTAGCTGGTTTACAAATGGCCGTTGCAACCCATGTTCTCTTTTTTATGATTAAATGTAATTTCGCCATTTATTATGCAATTTGAGTTTTTTTTTTATCGGCATTATGCTTGTTGAGTGTATGTGTGTTACATTAGTTTGGGTTTCTTGTGAGTTTGGAGACTTTATTTTATAATGTGTTCAATGGGAAAATTGACACTATTTTTGCAAGATTCTTTATTTTTAAATAATATTGTGGAGGTACTATGCTAATCACGAGTGCAGAAACAAATTCAGGCCAATAAATTTTGTTTTGCTACAATTTTTAAACGCTATTATATAAAATTATTAAAAATATTGCAAACACATCCAGGCCAAATTTTAAATGTAACGAGTTACTTTCACGTTAAAGATCCAGTGGAAGGATGACATGGACACAAATTTATAAGTTAAGAAACTAAAATTATTTTTTAAAAAAGATAAATAGCTAAAATGAATAAAAATAACACAAATAACTAAAAACCATTACGAACACGCGAAAGATGGCCTCAACAAATTCCATTACAAACAAGACAAATGAGATTTTGTGTGTGTGAAAAACGGGATATATTAAAAACCTTCAGCTAAGACTTGAAAAGCAATAAAGCAAGGTGTAAAATGGTCTCAATGCTCAATGAAATGCTTGATTATGGAAGCCTTCTACATTGTGACACACAGACCAGAGAGTAGAGTGACGGACAGGTCAGCAATCCTCTCATGCTTTAGACGTTGGCATCCACATTCTGTGACCTAGCAAGCTCACTGGCTTCTGTTTTGGATCACATCTCTATGGTGTTTTCATTTTAGAATGTTAATTATTATACCTTCTAAATTAGTGCCTCGTTGGCTTTCCATTGTGTGAAAGGGCACATAAATACAGTTGCTAGCCACGAATGCTCACTGTTCTCTTCATTTAGTGATGTAGACTTGCAATAGCATTTTGCTTTAATTTTTAGCCTTCTTTCTAGGTCTTTGAAATGGTACATAAACACTAAACAGAAGAAGTAATCAGCCACCGATTTGGTTAGGAATCCCATTCTATTTGATTTAATTCTTTTTATAAATAAACTCGAATGAATTCTGTTATTTGATAAGTTTTTTTTTCATTTAGGTATGTTAGTGATTTGAGAATTTGTTATGGGTACAGTACGAGACGATGGAATGCAATGGGATGGATGGTAGAGGGCTGCCTGCGCCCAAAAGCGATGATTCCCCTGGTTGAAATTTTTTAATTAAAATCTGATTAGCTTATGATGTATATATATAATATTTCCAACAATAAATAAATTATGTTTTCTTTTAAATAAAATGAATTAAATTAGCTTTCTCCGTTTCTCCTGTATCCCGGTATCTGCTACTACATACGATAAAACTTAAAATATATAAAGTTTGGATCTATTACATCACTTTTCAATGCCTCTTTTATGTTTGCAAAGTTGCATCGATATTTTTAATCACATCCACCTTGTCTATTACTTATGATTGTAAAAGATAATAATAAAATTGTTAAAAAAATAATTTTTTTTTTCAGTGAGGCTTCCATGCCCAGGATTATGACTGTTGACTGTTCCTTAGATTCTGTTTGTTGTTGCTTTTGAGCTTCAGCCCGTTGTTCACCACTAATAAAAGAAAGAATTTATTAGACTAAAATTACAAAAATTATTTATTGCATAAAGAACTATATAATTTATAATCATTAATTTATTTACTTGGTGGATAGAGATTAGAAAATTGCGTGCACTAGAGAAAATTCAAACAATAAATAAACTAATGCAAATATATATTGCATTGAAAAAAACTCAAATATATATTTTTTAAATAAATGAATTATATTAGCTGGCTTTTACCACCGTGTATCTGTGTATCTGCTACTGCATGACGGAGGCTAGGGTACGAAAGGAAAACCCAAGCGTAACTTACGAAAGCAACCTGCACCGTTGGATGTTGTTATTTTTATTTTCTTTTTCTTTTATCTTTTTCCTTTTTTTCAGCCATTGACCGAATTACCCTTTCCTTCACCGCACCACACCGCACTCGCAATGGCATCAGCACACCGGCTCCTCCCTATCATGCATCATCCTCCCGAGGCGGTGCTATTTGGAGTAGCAGTTTCCATGAACATATATATTTTAATCATATATATGAGGTTGATAATGATAGGAACCAGAATAGGAATGGAAAAATTAATGTAACGTTGATACTGAATAAGAACAATATCAAAGGTATAAATCTCTGCACAAAATGAACAATAGAAAACCAATAAATAACAGAAATTATAGAACCCTTTTTCTGATAAAGAACGAACTTCTTCACTCAACCCCACCAAATATTCCGTTGCATATGGTTTCTAATTTTCTTAAAATGATGACACCGGAAGAAGCGAGGAGAAGGTTTCAATTGTTTTATTCCTGCCATTGCCACTTCGAAGGCTTCGGGATCGAGGTATCATTAGCCGAAGAAGACCCTGACCAATCCACGTGGCCTGCTTGACGAACGTCAGCGACGGAGACATTGTAAATTGGTCTCCGCAGCGGGTTGCCAAAGCCACCATTTGTAGTATCAAAGGCGTCGCCGCTAAGCGCGGCGGAGGCGGCGGCTTTCGTGAAGCTCGTCTCCGGGAACTCGCTCTCCACGTGGCTGCCGGATTTCTGCGCCTCCTCGAAGCTCCTCTGCTTGCCAGAGGTGAGGTTCAACCTCGAGAAGCATCACAAAGACGCGAACTTTGCTGTTTACAGAGACAATAACTTCACCAAGCTCTCCACGCGTCGACCTGGTGCCGTGCTGGTGGACTTCGAACGTGTATGGTGCCGTGCTGGTGGACGGTGGCAGAGGGCAACGGCAGCGACGGAAATGCGGAGAGAGAAGAAAGAGAAAAAAGATAAGGGTAGAAAGGGAAAATGAGGCAAAGAAAAAGAAAAAAGAAAAAGAAAAATTAAAAAATAACAACCGTTTGATGAAAATTAAAATCAATCCAACGGTGCACGATGACTTTCATAAGTTACGCTTGGCCTTTCGTATCCTAGCCTCCGTCCTTCTAGATACCTTTTAGTCTTTAGATAGACAAAAAGATCTACTGCATTACTTCTCAATGCTTCTTTCTCGCATGCATACAAGGAAAACATTATTCCTTATTCTCTGCTAGCTAGCTAGTTCTTTTATGTAAAGGATATCTCAGCTGTCTATTGTTTAAGCATAACAAATAGACATTAATTTGTAGGTGCGTATTTATTCGATTAGAACTTGACTTTGACGAAAAATATGTTTTGATTGAGTTTAAGTGCAATTCGAATTTCTTCCTTATTTATAAAAGCGGACCATAGCATTATTTTCACGAAAAGTAATGCAACTGTAACTCATTTATAAAACACTTCAACAAAAAACAAAAATTATTGACATCTTAATATATATATTAGTGAAATATTAAATATGAACGTAGCGCATTTAATTAATGCATACAATAAAAGAAAACATTAAGTATATGTTATTAAATGTTTTTATAATAAAGGGAGCATTAACTGATTTTTTTTATTGCAAAACCACACTTATCATCCAATTATCATTACACTTATCTTCCACAAAGAAATTGAAAATAAATTAGCACGATCTTTCCTTTTTTTTTGTGTGGTTGAAGAAACCATGATGATCTCTCCTTGAGGAAGGGATATGCTTCGAAGGAGTTGTGGATGCATTTTTTAATAGATCAGGTAGGGGTTTGGGGAGTGGCATTTAGGTCGAAACTCAAGTTGTCTTGGACGTGATTCTCTTTCTCATTCTTCGTGGCCTCCTTCACATCCTGCATGATATCTTTCTCCAACGCTGCCACGTCATCGCCATAGCTCTTGAAGTACTTGACCGCCGTGTGTATTCGGCGGAGAATGGCGTAGAACTCCTCCACCTCCTCATCCGTCACCACCTCCTCCTCACGCGCCTTCTTCTGCTGTTGGCTCTCCGGAACGGCGGCGTTGTCTACGCCTTGCTTCCTCTTCTCCTTGGCGTCAGACATGGGTGTTGAAGTTCTTTGCTTGCGAAGTTGCGACTGGTGGTCGTGTGTTTTAAAGAATGCTCAGGCACGTACAACAATATTATGATGCCTTTTTCACACCCAATAAGTGGGAGACACGTGTTTTCTGGTTATGCTTTCTGCTGGTTGGCTTAGAATTTTTTCATTTTTAAATTCAATTTTTGTACTTATAATAAAAAATTTATAGTTAAATTTTATGAAAAACTTGAATAAATCCGATAAAATTTTATAAAGAAAATGAATAAATTTATTTTAAGCCTAAAGTTAGACAATTTTTAATGTTAGATTTTAAATTTGGATTTTCCTATCTAGAGTATTTTTTTTGGATTCCAGGTTATCA
Organism: Glycine latifolia; assembly: GCA_013407115.1. Classification (NCBI taxonomy): domain Eukaryota; kingdom Viridiplantae; phylum Streptophyta; class Magnoliopsida; order Fabales; family Fabaceae; genus Glycine; species Glycine latifolia. The sequence goes on along the minus strand of CM023950.1, from coordinate 38,770,582 downwards.
TATACAATTAAAGATATCTCATAATAAAAATAAAGTTATTCTTTTTTAAATAATATGCATATATGAAAAATTCTACAAAAAATTATTATTCACATTGAAGATCTCTTCATCTTCTTTATTAAAAAATATAGTGAAAATTATATCTTTAACTCAGAATCTAACATTAAAGATACTCTTATAAATTAATTGATTTAATAAAAAATATTTGATAAATCTAACTTATTAGTTAAAAATAAATATTCATGTTTATAAAAATAAATTACTAAAATGTATGTTTATATATCAAACAAATTTATTTTAATTAAAGTAATTTACAAGCAAGTCAAATGAAATTATATAGGTTATGCAAAGTCTTATCAAACGTATTAATTAGTTATTTCTATCACCATTTAACTGTAAATGTAAATTCTTGTTGATTCTTTTTCCTTTCATCACTGCAACGCATATAACTTTTAATAATATTTTTTTCTAACACTTATTAAAAATATTATTAAAAACTTTTGACAATATTTATAACTCATGAATTAACGTTATTAATACGTTTTTGTGATATATTATTTATATTACTAAATTTTGTAACAACATAAAATATAAATAACATTTGATAAAATGTCAGAAAAATATATTAGAAATATTTATTTATATTTGATGGTATTTTTAAATATTGTCAAAAACTTTTTAGTAATATTTTAAATAAGTATTAGATAAAAAATGTTATTAAATGTTACAGTATTTATATAGTAGATTTGTTTGGACAAGTTTTCTTAGAAGTAATACTAAAAAAAGAAAATAAAAAGAGAATAAGATGAGTTTTTACATAACTAAAAATAATTTCTCAATTAACTAATTTTTAAAAACTTATCAATATAATTTCTCTAAAAAATAATATGACATATACAAATAAATTAATGAAAAACTCATTTTAACTTATAAAAAATTTCATTTTATTTTATTTTTCTCTCGAGAAATACCTGCAGAGAAATTTGCATTTAAACAGACATTCAAACTGATAGCAAAGGTTAAAACTGTAACTACACGGGAATTTTAATGACATAAGACATTGTCAGCTATTAGAGGATTTTATTTAAAGAGAATCCACTTCGAAGTTATTCTGTTAACCTTCATCGTCAACTTGAAAAAAAAAATAATTCATTGCCTTTTCCGGCATTTTCAATGTTCCAAAACGTAATTTACTGCATAATCTAAATCATATGAATCTTTTGAATTTGTGTTAATGAATATAGATGAACCTTTTTTCTTTATAGTTATAATTCTGTGGGCTATGTAGCTTCAAACTTCCAAGCTCCAGTAATTTGGTGACGGATATGGGACACGGTTTTTTATTAGAAGATTAACCTTGTTTACTCGACCTTTTGTAAGATAGCTATTTTCTTTATTAGCTTTTATTACAGTTTGGGTTCTTTCTTATTTTGTAAGATTAATTTTTATTTATTTTACTTGTAACGTGAAGGCTAACATAGAGCATTCGACAAAGTCAAACACAATTGCATGGCTATGGCTCTTACTAGCAATGGTTGACAGGTGATAATTGGAATGGTCAGACCCGGGATGGAGAATATACTGGATGGGATTAATTTGTGTGTTTTTTTTTTAATGAAAATTACGGGTGAAAATAGGTCAAATAATTTGTTAGGGGTCTATAACTTGATTAAGGTCTAACTTATTTATTAAAAATGTCAAATTTGAGTTTTTTAAAAAATCTTTTTAATTAAAAAGCTTTAGGCTTCAAGAAAAGTTTACTAAGCCTGAATAGTGGAACGATTTAAACTATAACTTATAAGATCATGTTTGATAATTTATAATTTATATGAGAAATATATTTATAATGTTATTTTTTACTTTTAATTATTTATTTTTATTTAATCAGACTTTTTATATAGACTTTAAGATCCTTAATAAATTATTTTTAATATGTAACAAGTCAAATTTAGACTTAGTGATAATGATGCATGTCAAGCTCATATATGCCAAAACCTTATCTGATCTAATCTATTTCCACCCCTAATAATAACACTTTTTGGGGTAAACTCTCGGATACACACTAACTATACTAATTAAGAGGTGTGCCTGCCATTACTATATGCAAAGAATAGGTTGATGATTTTACAAAATTGGATCAGCTAAAAAATTGACATCTCTACTGTTTTGTGATTTTTATTATTTCATAGTTTAAAATTTAAAATATATAAATTTAATTAAAGTTAAATCCCTTTTAAATTTGTCTACATAATAATTTTTTCATGTAATTTTATAAATCTTTTAACTCAGTTGATAAAGTAGGATGTGTGAATTATTATAAATTTTTTGACATTGTCTTTGTACATATAAAAAATAATTATTTTAAATTAAATTATAAATTTATTTGTGATTATTATTAAAATATATCTATTTCGGGGAGTTTTGTTAGTTAATTATGTTTATTTTAACAAAAATATCTAATTTTGTGAACAAATATATTTCTAACATGCATCATAAGGGGATATTCATGCAAATGCACGGATATTTGTCGGGAATTTCGAGGGGATGAATATCGGGGAGATTTTACATCAATAGATCATGAGTAACCATATAAGTGAATTAGACACCACACATTAACTAAGAACCTTAAGGCTTAAGTTTATGGGTCTTCTCATTCACTTATATGGTGCTCAACTTTTCTATTTTTATCGACTTTACTTCACACTTGTATTCCAACAATCCCCGTCTCAAGTGTGAATCTCTTCCACATGGTAGTCTCTCCTTCGAATGGAAGTCATTATCACCCACAAGTATTCCATGGTGGTCATTAGAGTTCACATACTCTAATACCTTGTGCTGCCGCAACACTTGCGGAACTCACTGCTTGACCTCCATCTTTACAATCCATCGGCTCTGATACCAATTGTCGAAAATTTCAAGGGGGTGAATATCAGAGAGATTTTACACTAATAGATCATGAGTAATCATGTAAGTAAATTAGACAACATACCTTAACCTAAAATCTAAATGCTCAAGTTTATGGATCTTCTCATTAACTTATATGATGCTCAATTTTTCTATTTTTATTCGACGTTTGACTTTACTTCACACTTATACTCAAACAATATTTAGCTAGTTGGATCAAGAAAAAGGAGGCCAAACATGTTGGATAAGAAGTTCTTCCTCGACAATAAACCTACACTTTTAGCAGAAATTAACTTATAATGTATTCATTCTCCATGGTTTGCTTTACTTCCACATTCTTTTTTATTTGCCGTTTATATCTACTCTTTCTTTCACAAGTTAATAACTGTGGCTTCTTAAATTGAAACTTTTTTTTATATATATAGAAAAGGTTTGGTGAAGGATGAAAATCATGAAATAGGTGCAGAAGAAGCGAACAAAAGAAACATAAAAACTTTTTTTTTTTTTAAATAGCCCAACAATTAAAAGTATTTTTAACACGTGAGAGGTTAAATTCACTAAAAACAAATGGATACAAGGAGCATGGGAAATTCTGAGGTAAATTTTAGCATGTTTATGTTAGTCAAATTTTAGCCATGACTATTAATTATTTAATTTCAGTCCTCTGATCAGTAAAGGTTGGCACACACTCCAAAGAGTTGAATTAAACGAATAGTATATGAAAATGGACAGATTTGACTCACAACGCGTCAGTATGTTCTCATGTGCAGTTATAAAAATTAAAAAGACAGAAAAAGGAAAATAGCTGCAGTGCGAGAGAGAAATAATAGGTCCTACTAGTAAACCAAAAAGCTTTTAAGATATCCACCCACTTCAGCTTCTTGGGAGCCCAAACATATATAGAGAAATTCAGCTAGATTCCTTTTTCCGATGCGGCTCAAGCACAAGAAAAATAAGTTTGGAACCTAACAAAATCGGTGGCCTAACCCAATCAATTCCAAGAATCCAACATCCATGTTTATCAATGTATACAAAAAAGGACAAAGAAACTTAAATCGAAATAACTATATCACCAATATAATGTAAAACGTAAATCGATAAAAAAAAAATGGTTACAATTCTCCCACATGGGCACTACCGCAGTCCACATGCACTACCACAATAACTATATCACCCATATAATGTAAAACGTAAATCGAAATCCTCACAAAATCATGTAGAAAAGAAACTTGTGGTCAAAACATGGTCAAACTCCAATTATATGTCAATGCAACAACATATCATACCTAAAATTGTACATGTAAAATTTTATTTATTAAAAGAAAAATCAATTGCAGCAAAACAATGTTCACTTTTTATTGATCAGCAGGAATATTGACAATTTCTGCAGCATCAGATTGTAAGCATTCTAATGCCTCATTAGGCACTTCCTCAACCCAAACTCTCACAACAATAATCATAAGACACTGCGGCTAAACACTGTGCCACTTTATTGGCATTGGGATCCACCAATGTGAGAGATGATTTTAAGCGCTGCATTATGTTTATGCACTCATCTAGAATTTCATTCAGGTAGGAAGTATCATCACTAGAGTTGTTGTTGTTTCCTTGTGTTAATATGTTCCACTGAGTGTACAAATGTAGGCAATCGGTTTCGAAAACTACTTCAGGATACCATAGCTCCACTGATTTCTCGATAGCCCACTTGTAGCAGAGTGCATTAGCAATTTGGGAATCATAACAATCATCTGCCATAAAATATGTACCTGCAACATTTAATGTAACCACGCTTAATACTCGAAGAAAGAGTTGACATTAATTTAGAATTTTGATCCTTTATTTATTATATTTAGGTTTCAGATTGGTGGTTAAGTTTAAAAAGTTTTCTTACATTCAAAATTGACATAATTAACATCAAAACCTTGTGGGAAGACTAGTTTGAAATAACAAAGATACTCTAAAGATTAAAGTGAAACTTTTTACACTTAAATGACCGAACTAAACCTTAAATATAGATAAACAATTAAGATTCTAATTTAACCATACTTTACATATTCAAAGAAAGAGTTTAACATGATCATATTTACTCAAACAGAATTGCCTCTGTATGTGGGGTAAATATTATTTGTACCGAAAAATTAAGAAGAAAAGAAAAGAAATTGTACCTGATGCCATAGGTCACCTTTAGAGTTTCTAAAAACCACTCCCAATCCAGTCCCAACAGCATCTATCACAGCAGCAGCAAAGTTGACCTTAATTTGGGAATCCAAAGGTGGGACCCACTCCTCAGTAACAAACACAGACAAGGCCTTGGCCATAACTTGTGCGAAATCCAATTTCTTCTTTCTTAGAACCCAAACATTGCGTTTGTACCACAAACAACCCATTGTGACATAGTGATATTGGCCACATTGTGCCACGAGTCCACGCTAAGCCCCAGTGGAGACGCCAAACAAAAGGGCTTAACCCCTTCACACAGCAACAAAGCGTGTGTGGTTGTTTCCTTGCACGTGGCACAACACGGACAACATGTCGTTGTCTTTGATGATGCCCTTTTGTAACAACAAAGATCTCACGGGTAATCCTTCCTTGCACGCACGCAACAATAGTTTCTTGCACCTTAGTGATGCCACTGCATTCCATATACCCTCCGTCACCTTTGAATTTGGGTTCAACGCACTTGAACTACCACTTGTCATGTCATAAACTGCAAGAAGAAAGGAAAAATAAAAACACCCCAATAAAAACAAGAAATTAAAACAAGTAAAGAAATATTAGTGTAGTTACCAAAATCCATAGCTGACCTACTTGAGTGTGGATGTAGTCAAGAAGGACTCTTAGATTTCATATGTGGGACTCTGACTAGTCTTTGTTAGAAGGACAATAGGAGAGACTTTCAAAACAAATGATTCTGAAAATCAAGTATTTGAATTATGAGTGGATGAGGTGAGACAAAACTTATAGAGTGCAGGAAAAACTATGAGTCCCTTTTTGTTGGAGTTATTAGGAAATAATAATCTTTAGCTTATTAATAATAGCTAGTAGATAAAATATGATTTGTAGATAATTAATTATAAATAATGTATATCTTATAGATAATTAAGTATATTCAATTAGATAAAAAAGTTATAATATTATCATTAATATTCAAATATGTTAAAATAATATAACAATCCTTAGAGATAATTATTAATTTATTGATAATAACTAGTAGATAAAATGTGATTTATAGATAATTACTTGTACATAATGTGTATATTGTAGATAATTAAATATCTGTCATTAGATCAAAAAATTATATTATTATCATTAATATTCGAATAAAGAAATATTAAAGATATCTTGTTTAGTCATATAATGTTATATAATTATTATTGTATGATTAAGGACAAGAGTAGGGCTATATTTTATCAACGTAAAAAGTATATCTCAGTTGTCTATTGTTTAAGCATAACAAACAAACATTAATTTGTAGGTGCGTATTTATTCGATTATAACTTGACTTTGACGAAAAATATGTTTTGATTGAGTTTAAGTTCAATTCGAATTTCTTCCTTATTTATAAAAGCGGGCCATAGCATTATTTTCACGAAAAGTATTGCAACTGTAACTCATTTAAAAATAAAACACTTCAACAAAAAATAAAAATTATTGACATCTTATATATATTATAGTAAAATATTTAATATTAACGTAGCACATTTAATTAATGCATACAATAAAAGAAAACATGAAGTATATGTTATTAAATATTTTTATAATAAAGCGAGCATTAACTGATTTTTGTATTGCAAAACCACACTTATCAACCAATTATCATTACGCTTATCTTCCACAAAGGAATGGAAAATAAATTAGCATGATCTCTCCTTTTTTTTAATATACTGATGACATATAATATCATTATTATTCCTTAGTGAAACTTTGATAATAAAAAAAAGACTGGGAGAAAAATATTAGTCTTTTGATAGTTATAATTAATAGTTTAATGTTTATGTATTGATGATATAAAAATAGTTTTTATTATTATTTAATTATAAATTATTATTTAAATTATTTCAAAATAATTTTTTCAAAAATCAATAAATTTATGATATATGATGAGTTATGATTGGATAAATGTATAAAACTTTTTAAAATTTTGATATATAACCAGTTTTCTCTATAACTAATATTTTTATAATAACCTATTGTTATTACTAATATATTAGAAAGAACTTAATAGTTAGTAACTTAATACAGTTTTTTTTTAAGGGACGAAGATAATGTTAAACACCTATTATTATAATGCATCTTACCTAAGTCCTAATGAAATATAAATTGTCTATTTGAGAATAAAATGATAATTTATTTTGTAATATTAATTTAATAGTTTGCAACTAATTTAATTAATTTTCACATTTAAAAAATATTTTTATCAATTTTAACGTTATAAATATAATTAGTTAATTTATTTATAAGATATTAGAATATTTTATTATTTTATTGTTTAAAATTTAAAATCTATAAATTGAATAAAAAATTTGTCTACATAATAATTTTTTAAGTCAGTTGATTAAGTAGGACGCATGGATTATTATAAATTATCTTACATTGTCTTTCCACATATAAAAATAAATATTTTTAGTTAAATTATAAATTTATGTGATTATTATTAAAATATATCTATTTTGGAGAACTTTGTATGTTAGTCAAATTTTAGCCATGACTATTAATTATTTAATTTCCGTCCTCTGATCAGTAAAGGTTGGCATAAACTCCAAAGAGTTAAATCAAACGAGTAGTATATGAAAATTGACAGATTTGACTCACGACGCATCAGTATGTTCTCATGTGCGGTTATAAAAATTAAAAAGACAGAAAAACAAAAATAACTGCAGTGCGAGAGAGAAACATGTAGGTTCTAGGAGTAAACGAAAAAGCTTTTAAGATACCCACCCACCTAGATTCTTTTTTCTATGCGGATCACATTCACCTCACACTGCCATTGATCCCCAAGTTTATATGACTTTACACTAAAGCAAAAGAATGAGTAATGCAAAGTGGGTCCACAATCCCCGCATCCACGGAGAGATAATACTACAGTAATACGCAAGAATGTGGGGACCAATGATGTTGGCTCAACCCACCCAAGTCACGCGTCGTAATGGATCCGATGAAGACAAACATCAGAACAAACTAGTTGGTTATATAAATTAATGTCATCCCTCCAAAGAGCAGTTCACGGTTCCATAATACTCTAGACTGAGCTATGGCTTCTTCTAATCTCTTAGTTGCTCTCTGTCTCTCTTCTCTTCTTCTAACTTGGGTTCTACATGTAACCGCTGAAGAGGCTACTAGCTCCTCCTCTAACAAAATTGGCCAGGGCTACCGTCTAATCTCCATCAAAGATGCCCCTGATGGTGCCCTTGTAGGGCTCCTCCAAGTTAAGCAGAAGAACAATGTCTATGGCCCTGACATTCCCCTTTTACGCTTCTATGTCAAGTAACTCATATTTACTAGTATCATTATTATGCATTCACATTTTCTCCATCCAACTGTTAATTAGTAAAACCTAGTATGAGTAATTAGTCCCACATTGACCAGGCTAGATATATAAGAAATGTGACTCATTGTCTTGAGGTTTTGGATGGTTGTTATTTGGAGAATTATTACTAAACTCTTGTTCATTGTTCTTGGTTTTACAGGCACGAGACTGAGAACCGTTTGAGGGTACACATCACTGACGCAAAGAAACAAAGGTGGGAAGTTCCTTACAACCTTTTGCCAAGGGAGCAACCACCGGCTCTGAAGCAATACATTGTATGGTCGAGGAAGAAGAACCTAGTATCAGTGTCGGAGTACTCTGGCTCTGGCTCTGACCTTGTCTTCAGCTACATTTCAGACCCGTTTACTTTTTCTATCAAAAGAAAGTCAAATGGGGATACCCTTTTTGACTCCAATTCTAACGAGTTTAACTCATTGGTTTTCAAGGACCAGTACCTTGAAATTTCTACCAAATTGCCCAAAGATGCTTCTTTGTATGGCTTAGGAGAGAACACACAGCCACACGGGATCAAGCTGTACCCAAATGACCCGTCCACTTTGTATACCACTGATGTATCAGCCATTAATCTCAACACTGATTTATACGGGTCACACCCTGTGTACATGGATCTCAGAAATGATGGTGGCAAGCCTTATGCACATGGTCTTCTGTTGTTGAATAGCAATGGAATGGATGTGTTCTATAGAGGAACCTCTCTTACGTACAAGATTATTGGAGGGGTGCTCGATTTTTACTTCTTTGCTGGACCCACCCCTCTCAATGTTGTGGATCAGTACACTTCCTTAATTGGCAGACCTGCTCCAATGCCTTATTGGGCTTTTGGTATGCTTCTCTTTTCACTCTCTCTTATAATTTTTTTGTTATTTAGTATGCATTTGCATTAGTCATTTGGGTGCCACAGAACCATTCCCAATTGTATAGAAAGAGGAATTATTAATTGACAAAACAGGGGCTTGCTAGGTGTGAGACAATAATACTTAATTGACAAATAATTCTTGCCTTGGATCAAGCGAAAAAAAATAAACCGTGTTTTCTACTCTCTGATTGTAAATTCAATGAGTTTCTTTATGCGTGCGATTACAGTAGCACGTTCTTGGTGTGCATATAATGCATTTGAGAATGCAATGGGTCATGGTTTTCCAATTAGAAGTTTTTTGGCTTTACCATGTCTGTGACATTGAATGACAGGGATGTTTTCCTTGTTTGTAAAAGTTAGGCACGCAAAATTATTTTTATTTCTGAATCTATTTGTATTATTTGTATACTAGGAAAGCTTTTCGGTCTTATTTTAATTTTAATAATGCCTTTTGGTTATATATTAATGCTCTTTTGGACAGAACATTCCATTGTAATTAGCAAACAATAAAACATTGTCCCACTAGTTGCTACTAATTAGCAAAGTGAAAATAAATTAATCTTTACTCGTAAACTTTGCCAAAGCACTTTGGTTTTTATGACTTGCATGTATTGTGGATAAAGCAATTTGTGGGTCATTTTCAAGAACCATTTTTGTATATGCATTATGATACCTATCATTCTGTCCTTCTTTCTTTAGAGGTGGTAATATATATGTATCTGTATAAAAAAGTATTGCTATCTTGTCTAGTAAATAAGGTTAGCATTTGATTGTGGGAAATAATATCGGTAGGGCTATTGCATAAGCATCTGTTTTGTTTATATCAATGCATAGTCTATACATATAATAACGAGGAGAGCATGGACTGGATGAAGAAAATAGTAAAAGATTTTGTGCTGTAACTCTACTCAAGCATTTACTTTTGAAATTTTGTTATGGTAAATATGCTTGTCAGTTGTTTCCATTTTACTTGCTTTTCCACATTACTTGGCAATTAAATATATGGGTAGGTGGGATTAATCATTATGCTTTGCTTCAAGATCTAGCTTAAAACTTTTCAAGAAATTGTTCAATTACCAAATATATATTATGTTCCATGCTTGTCTGCCAGAACTATCATTTGTATGAAGAGAACTTTTGTAAAAAGGTACTGAAAAAACATGCTCAGTTATTTTATTTTTGGTATAATATTATAGGATTCCACCAATGCAGATGGGGCTATCACAACCTATCTGTAGTAGAAGATGTTGTCGAGAATTACAAGAAGGCAAAAATCCCACTTGATGTGATCTGGAATGATGACGATCACATGGATGGCCACAAGGACTTCACACTCAATCCAGTTAACTACCCTCATTCCAAGCTTTTAGACTTCCTGGACAGAATACATGGCATTGGCATGAAATATATTGTAATCATTGATCCAGGAATTGCTGTTAACTCCAGTTATGGTGTATATCAAAGGGGCATCGCTGATGATGTTTTTATCAAGTATGAAGGTGAACCTTTCTTGGCTCAAGTTTGGCCAGGAGCAGTATATTTTCCTGATTTTCTCAATCCAAAAACAGTTTCCTGGTGGGTTGACGAGATTCGTCGCTTCCATGAACTAGTCCCTGTTGATGGCCTATGGATTGACATGAATGAAGCTTCAAATTTCTGCTCTGGAAAGTGCACAATTCCCAAGGGAAAGGTGTGCCCAAGTGGAACAGGACCTGGGTGGATATGTTGCTTAGATTGCAAGAACATCACAAGCACACGGTGGGATGATCCTCCCTACAAAATTAACGCTTCTGGAGTACAGGCTCCTATAGGCTTCAAAACTATAGCCACTAGTGCAGTTCACTATGATGGTGTTTTGGAGTATGATGCTCACAGCATTTATGGTTTCTCTCAAGCAATTGCAACTCACAAGGCCCTTCAAGGGCTTCAAGGAAAACGACCTTTCATATTGTCCCGCTCCACTTATGTAGGTTCAGGCAAATATGCTGCACATTGGACTGGTGACAATAAGGGCACATGGGAGGACTTAAGGTACTCAATATCCACAATGCTCAATTTTGGAATATTTGGGGTTCCAATGGTTGGTTCAGACATCTGTGGTTTCTATCCAGCACCAACTGAAGAGCTTTGCAATAGGTGGATTGAAGTTGGTGCCTTCTACCCTTTCTCAAGGGACCATGCAAACTTCTACTCCCCTAGACAGGAACTTTACCAATGGGAATCAGTAGCTGAGTCAGCTAGAAATGCTTTAGGTATGAGGTATAAGCTCCTCCCATATCTTTACACCTTGAACTATGAGGCTCATGTTAGCGGAGCACCAATTGCAAGGCCTCTTTTCTTCTCATTTCCAACTTATACTGAATGTTATGGCCTCAGCACTCAGTTCTTACTAGGGAGCAGTCTAATGATTTCTCCTGTGCTTGAGCAAGGAAAAACACAAGTTACAGCACTCTTCCTTCCTGGAACCTGGTACAATTTGTTTGATTTAACACAGACCATTGTGTCAAAAGATGGAAACTATGTTACCCTTGATGCACCTTTGCATGTGGTCAATGTACATTTGTATCAGAATAGCATTCTTCCAATGCAACAGGGTGGAATCATATCTAAGGATGCTAGAATGACACCCTTCAGCCTCATTGTGACCTTCCCCGCTGGTGCAATAGACGGAGAAGCCAAAGGGAATCTATTCCTTGATGATGATGAGCTGCCAGAAATGAAACTTGGAAATGGCTATTCAACCTACATTGATTTCCATGCAACTATCAAAGAAGGAATAGTGAAAGTTTGGTCAGAAGTCCAAGAGGGCAAGTTTGCTTTAGATAAAGGTTGGGTTATTGACACGATAAATGTGTTGGGATTAAGCCGAAATGGAACACTACCTAAAATTGAGATTGATGGAGAACCACTAATGAGTTTGTCAAATGTGCAAGTCAGCACAACTCAACATAAGTACTTGTACGGGCAGGGAGGTGGAGATAAAATATTGATGGTAGGGTTGAAGGGTTTGAATATCCCTGTAGGTAAAAAATTTAATGTGACCTGGAAGATGGGATCGTAACTTGAGATTGTTTCATCTTAATTGAAACTTTGTAAGTTATAACCTTCCTTTACAAGTTTATGTTTTCTATAAATCTCATTAGTGTCGTGGAAGGAGAGATGAGCTAGAATAAAGCTCCTCCTTTTCCATACTCACAAAGGCATTTAGATTAAGCTGCCTCTCAATGTTATGTTGAAACTTTGAAATGCTTGAATTCAAATTTCGTTTTGCCTTTGGTGCTTAGTGGAATCCTGATGTTAGTGTAATAAATTAAATGTATCTATTGTTTATAAATGTAGTCAAGACAACGTATTTATTGGTAGTTAAGTAGTCATTATATTCCAATTCATGCAAAGATACATGCACAAGCAAGGATTATAGATATTAAAATCCTGAGAAATGTTGGCCTTACAAGTTACAAATGCGGTTCTCAAACTATCAAATGCAACATATTTTCTTCTGACAAAATCGAAAAATAGAGCACTATAATCCTGCAGAGTCATAGAAGGTATTGATTATTAAAGAACCACAATAAAAAAATGGGGGCAAAGTTGCTTTATTATAATTTAATTCATCCAAAATTATGTCCACCTAAAGATGTTTTGTACCAAATGCAATATTGCAGAATCAAAAAGTCAATCAAAAGTTTTTCACATTCGTATGCCATCAAGGAGTTGAGTGAGAAAAGGACCATGAATTCAGTCCAATCTACATCAACAGAGAATTATTTATCTTGATTCACCCCAAATAAATATCTAACGTTAAGTCTAGTTTTCTCACTAAGAGATTTTTCATTGTAATCAACCTGATTACACCTAGAAAATTCTCAAATCAGAGTTTCCAAGCCTATATAGTATATACACTATTCTAAAACCTCTACAAGGTATACTAAACTACAGGCTTTGCACAACCTTATCAATACTAATACACTATTCTAAAACCTCTACAAGGTATACTAAACTACAGGCTTTGCACAACCTTATCAATACTAAGGCTCACTCCCTAGCTTACCTTAATCGAGGACTTTTTTGGATTTTGGTGTTTGGGTCTAAACTAATACTCAAACAAAGGAAAAACAATTAAATATAACCCTGATCAACCCAAACAATAAAGTGCGACACAGAATATATGAACAAATTGTTCCCAGTTTATGATCAACAGGATTTTCTTTTTGACGAAATTGATCTCTTCGATTCTACATTGCAAAACTGTTTCTTGGCCCTTTATATGTTGGAAAAACCTTTTATTTGCAATTTTCTCTCTTGTTGATATCTTGTTAAGTTGATCATAACATTATTTTAATGATCTTTTAAATGCTAATCTTTTGAAATCCTTATTTCATTTAAAACGCGAATACCAGGAAGCATATGATGATGCAAATCTTCAAGAATTTTTCAACTTTTAATTAACTTTTTAACTATCAATTAATTTTTCAATCATTTGTGTGAAATAGAGCCATGGTTGTTAGATTAAGCTTTTGGGAGTATTATCGTGATTAGGAAATTCTCTAAATGACTGCCTTGTCTGATATTTTAATCGTAATCCACTCCATAAGAGTACAATTTGCTAATTCTTGCATTCATAATGGTTAGTCTTCTGATAAAATCACAATATATAATATTTTTTTAAATTACAAAAACATGCATTCGTTTGCAAATATTAAAATCGTAATTTATACGATAGATTCAGCGTAGCCCGAGTCTAATCGAACAGGGCTTATACTGGATTGAAGGTACAAGATCGCAAAAATTGGATTTTGGTTAGAGTTTGACATTACTCTGCTCTAGCTTTGTTGTTTAATAAAACAAAAAATTAAGTTGGAAACTAATTTGGCCTTTTGGTCGATTATTAGGTGAACAAAAGTCTACTTAAAAGCGAAATGACCCGTGTTTTAGCCGACAGAGGCGTCACTCTCGCTAATTGTTTCTTGACTCGATACGGAGTTTTTGATTGAAGCTGAACTAGTGTGTTTTTATTTTTGTTTGACATTTCATCTTGGTTGGCGTACCTGTGTTTCATCAGATTTTTCTAATTAATTTTTTGTCGTATCGGTTAATGCAAGCCAATTTAAAAATAATTAAATTTTTATGCAAATATTTATATTAAATATCTTATATAATTATATTTGATCCAGATGAAACTAAATATAAATTCTGAACTCGCATTTTTTAATAATAGTGGCCATATTTGTAAAGATTATTATGCTTCAGTCAGTAAGGAACTAAGTATCTCTTATTCTTTTTATTTTTATTTATATATTTGATTTTTTTTCTTAATTGTGTTTCTCTTTTAGTTTAGTGCTATTCTTTTATTTTATGTCTAAATCCAATTGTAATAATTTTTTTAGCAAATGCAAATAATGAAAAAAAACTTCAAAATATAATTTATCATGTTGTGTAAATTAAACATAATTTATGTATTAAATATATTTATTTATAATATTTTAATTAAATAAAATAAATATCAATAACGTGTAATACAACAACTAAAATCTATACATTTTTGTACATATGTCTTTTCGTGAAAAGAAAGGGTGAATGATGATTTTTTTTACTTGATAAGTATAATTATTATCACTTAGATCCTTAGAAGTATTAAAATTTCAAAAAAAAATCTTAAAAGTATAATTTATATTTCTTTATCGTTAAAGTTAATCTATGTGGTAATTGATGACATATATGTGATTAATTTGATACATACATGATAATTGATTGTATACATTTAGCGGTCTAGTCAAGAATCAAAATGATAGTGATTGTCATTTATTTTCTAGATGCATATTGTTAGTTGTCATTATCATTTACTTCTTGAATTTTTAAGTGTTATATATGTGTGTATTGTCAATTATTACATAGACAAGTAACATGTTAAGTATAAAAATGTTTTAAAAAAATATTAACTACATAAGTGAAATGAAAAAAAAATACACATACAAGCATAATTTAAATTGTTAATAATTGAGCTGATAGTGAAATACACTTATAGATGGCAAAATGAGTATTTAGCCTAACAATTAATAGGAAAAGGTTTGGCAGTTCCGTGTAGAGTGTGGAGTGTGTAGGTAGTAGAGTAGAGCCTAGAGTGTAGAGAGAGACAAATCACATACTACACATACATCGTAAGTTGCTGACAAGGGTGACGTGTCGTAGGACTGGGCAAAAGCCAACGGCAGCAGCACTTTCCACGCAGCCACCTACGTAGGACACTTGTCCCATCACTGACCACGTGTCGCGCGTCTTTCGGACATTTTGGCGCCAAAGATGGCCGTGGGTTCCACGTCGGCGCTATTGGCGGGAAACCGAAGCAACCACCTCTCACTCATTCACTTTCCTAGCCCACATGCATTCTCATCCACTATTCTTCCCCTTTTTTCCCCACCCCACACCACACACTCTACAGTGCTCAAAAACCATCATCATCATCATCCTTCACATGCATATGCATGCATACCCACCATATCATATTACTATATTCATAATGTGCATATATAAATAAGAACATTGCCTTGAGTCACGTGACCCTTCATCATGACAAGTGAAAATATCTTACTCAGAATGGGACACCAAATTATGCACCACACACTCTCACTCTCACTCTGCCTGCACACACGCTCGCATCACGTGATCTTCTAATACCGGTCGTGTTAATACCAGTATTAAATAATGGCAAGATATGAACCAACATAATCGATGGGAAGTTATGATTCTTGCTTGCACCTGACAACCGTTATTATTTATTTACAACACTAATGAATATGTACATCTTTAGATTTAAGTATTTAAATTTAAGTTTATAAATTGAGTTTTGTAAAAGTAAATAATTTGTTTTCCTTTGCAAAACTTAATTTCAAGATAAATTTTATTTGCAAACACGTTTTTTAGAATAATCACACATGCTACTACATCAAAATGAGTTTACTCTCCGTATGTACATTAAACATTCAAAATTACTTTTTCAACTCATAACCAAACATGTCATAGGACACTCTCCACGCACTTTCATTTATTAATTTTCTTCAGTTAAACAAAAAATAAAAAATAAACTGACGATTTTAATTTATTTCTAATAAAAAGGTTTTATTATAAACTATTTAACCAGTCGTAGAGCATTAGCCAACAAAACCCTGAAAAAGTAATTAAGGTCACCGCTTCTTGTTAATAATGATTAAGGACGTGTTTGGCATTTGATAAAATAAATAAATAAGGGAGAAATATTTTATGGAGTGACTCTTAATTAATTAATTCCGTAAAATTTTGTGTCCGAGTCGGAACCCCTTCATCTTTGCAGACGCTGTCGTCGTCGTTGGCGAGATCCCACGTTGGAGCTCAGTTATCGCAGAAGCACTACGACGTCAACAAATTGGAACCAGGATCGGTAACTATAACATGAAGACTAAAAAAATATATCCTGTACTTTCAATCACTGAATAAAATATCCAAGCAAGTGTTCACTATATTATTTCTAAAACTTTCTATGACTGAATTAAAGCGTGATATAGCATTTTTTATATTTTTTACAAAAATATATTACTATATTATTATTGTCATATACTATAGTTTAATAGTATATTAATACCCTACGCAGTAACATTGTTAAACCTAATCAAATAAAAAAAAATTATGAGATTTTTTTTACTTTTAAAATGTTTATTTATCAATGAAAATAAATTAGTCATGTGGGTAAAAATATCCATAAATTAATTTAGTTTTAATTTTTTATATTAAAAATAAACATATATGTATTTAAGTATTTTCATATTTTTATTACCAGTAAATAATTTTAAACATTTTAATATTATAACTTTTTTCGCTTGCATTTACAAATATCCATACAATATTCATGCACCGCAACTTGGATGCTTGCCAGCTATTACTATTAAATTCTCATATATTATACTAACATAGTGACCCATACAATATACGGAGACGTATTACTTACTATTTCAAAAAAATCCTATTTAAAATTATAAAATTTTAGAGCAAAATATTAAATTACATACAGAATATATAAAAAAATGATTTTAGAATATAAAAAATTACCTGCATAAATTAAATATTTATATAATTTCATAAAATACTTTTATTCTAGTGTAATTTAGCTATTTGTGCAAATATTTTTTAATTAAATTATGTTAACTAACTTCTATTTAAGCAAATTGATTTTCTTAATTAAGTAAAATTAGTTATTTTTGTTTATATTTAAGTTTAAAAAATATAAAGGATCAATGCAGTAGTTTAAGGCTTTGTTATATTCATATGAATAAAAATGATCTATTTAATAGAAGAATGCGTGTTCAATTCTCATGATAAGTAAATTTTTCTTAAATCAACAAATATCACATACTCAAATATTAATCTTTAATATATTGAGTTGAGGACATGAATTCTTTTACCCAACAAAAATAAATAAATATTTAAGTTTATATAGAGTAGAGTTCTGTTCTCATAACATAACTATGCATTAATTATAGGATTTATTGATGTTAATACAACTAATTAATAGTTTGTGGCTTGTGCAACTTACATTTTTTAACTAATTACATATATAATTTAATGTTTAAAGATTAAGGTTTTTATGTATGCATCAATATATTAAGAATCAAATACTTCATTTAAAGATATATATATATATATATATATATATATATATATATATATATAAATGCAGTAAAAAATAAAGAGGTGTATTAGTTGATATTATATGATATTTAAAATAATAAAATATAATATTTAACGGAATGAATATGTCATATAATCTGATTATACCTTAGTTTATATAGAAATCTCAAGCTAAATAGTTTTTTTTATAAATAACCTAACTGTTTACTTTTGATTCAATCTCCTCTCTATTTTTTCATCTACGATGGTTAAACATTAGATATTGATTTAAATTATAATTTTGATCTTTCAATTTTTTAAATTCATGATTTTAGCCTTTTTAATTATAATATTTGGTATTTTTAGTTTTATAAATTGACAATTTTTATCTCATAATAGATGGTTAACTAATAGTTGTAACTATCGAGATATTAAATTAATTTATAAATTAAAATAAAAATTATTAATCATTAAAAAATGTTAATAAAAAATTATTAATGTTAGGTGAATGAGGTGTTTGTGTAGAAGAGGAGGAACACACCATTATAAATAATTAAGATGATTAATAATTTAATATTATTTTAATTAATTTGTGATTAATTTAATAATTTAACTAATCATAATTATTTGTTAATAATCTATATAAACGATCAAAATTAGTAATTTGTAAAATTAGGGACCAAAATTATATATTTAATATATTAAGAAGATTAAAATTATAATTTAATTTAATCTTAAAATTGTTATGATGTAATGTTGGTCCACATCATTATATACTCAATTTATTAAAAGAAATAACAAATTTTAAAAAATATAAATATTTTATGCTTTAAGTAAAAGTTCTAATATGAAGTAAGTCTTTAAATAAAATTAACATGTAAACCCAACTTTTCAAAGGTTAAGTTACACTATCAAACTTTAAAAAAAGAAGTCTAAAATATTTATATTATAAAATATAGATTACAAAATACTCACATTCATACGTTATAATAAGAAAGAAAGAAAAAACATGTGCACACGTGCACCACACCCTACACGGCTACACCCACACATGCACCATTGTTGTATTATAGAGCATAAATTATAAAATAACACATACGTACTCACAAATACAATAAGAAAAACACACACCACACAAATAAGAAAATCCACGTATTCACACACGGACTCACAAATAAAAAGAGAAAAATATTTTTCCCCTCTTCATAAAAAAAAGAAAGAAATATACAAGACACGCGTAATGAGAAAAATATGCACACAAAATAACAAACACACACATAATGAGAAAAACAGAGTCACGGACACCGCGAGAAGAAAAAAAAAAAACAGGCACATGTATGTAAGAAAAACACATACACAATGAGAGAAACACACACGTATACTAAAAAAAAAGTCCATTTTTAAATAACACTAGCACGTATGATCACTAGGATTAGCAAGTGATGAGGAATTGGGATAGTCGGATAGATGCATGAGCATGAGCATTAATGTTCTTTTTTCATAGCCGTTATTGTACACTAAAAATTTCTCATATATTATATGAGCATTTTCCATCAAGATGTTTTTTAAAATATAAGTGTAAATATACAAGAAAAACACACAATTGTTAAACAAGTGGTAAGAGTTTTTTATTTTAAGAAACTTGCGTATAATATAGTATATTTTTTATTATTACTAATGATTAGTGAATATTATATTTTATTAGTATTTCTATATATAATCATTTAATAAGATAAATTAAAATTTTTTTACTATAATTTTCAATGATTGAATTAATATAAAAATATTTAATTAAATTCAAAATTTTCTAAACTAATATTATAATTATAGCAAGAGGTTATTGGTTTGAATTTCCCACTAGTAAAAACTAAGTAAACTAATAACTAACATTTTCCCATAAAAAATATAATTATAAAAAGGATGTTTAAAAGACAATCATATTTGTTATTGTAAAATTAAAAGGAGTCAAACTGAATTTAAATTTTAAGGTTATAATACAGTCATAATAACAATTTTTAAGAATAACAATAATATAAATTTTAAAAGTTATGAATTTTAACGAATTAATCCCACTGCAATTGTAATTTTTTTTAGAATCTGTTCGTAATTAAAAATAACCTTATATTATAATTTTGTAAAAATAAGAAAACCAAAATTAAACGTTAGACTGTTTTAAAACATTAATATTAGTACCCAAAAAAAATTCACACACATATTATTAATTTAATGTGTGTAATTAAAGCACATGATCAATTTTTTTTAGACAATTGAATTTATAATTAATAATATTTTTTAATATGTAAATTATGTCAGGTTTTTTATATAGAAAATCATATTCAAATAAAATTAATTATAATAAATATTTTTAACAAATAAATTAACTTTCAAAATAATTAATGACTGAAATTAATTTAAAAACGTACCAAAAACAGAAAATTAATTTTAAAACAAAAATAAAATTGATTGAAAAAAAGGGATAATACAATTCATTAAGAATTAATGTATTTAGATTATGATTAAGATAAGTGATCTGTTATAAAAAAAAGTGATTATTTTATTCACATTTGTAGTGTAATACAAAAAATTGAAAAAATATAGATCAACTTGTCATATTGGCATTATTTGTTACATTTATTTTTTATTCAAATAAGTATAATCACCTTATCTTCTAACAAATATCATATTATTTATTAATTTATTTATTCAAATAAGTGTAATAATAACTTTATCTACTAATCAATCTCATATCAATAAGTACAGATTAACTATTATTTGAATTATATAACAATATCAATTATGTATTATCTTATCAACATATTTGTTATCAACAAAGATCTAAGGCCCATAACTCCACACTATAAATATATGTTTAATTTAACTTTTTTACACATTTCATTTTTTCATTCATACTATTATTCATTTATGGTGATAAACGTTGTATTACCTTCTTTATAATCGTCTCCATCACGATAAGTGACATTCTTATATTCTGGTAAGAACATCTTATTATCAAGTTGATTTTGTTTTTCACAATCTTATTATGTATTGTTAAGTAAGCTACATTGTTGGATTAAAAAAATAAGTGATTTTAGAGATAATTGAGATTATTTTATAGAAATAGTTGTTAACTAAACTAAATTTGAAAGAGATAATTTTTGAAAAATAAAATTAACTATTCAAATATAGGATTATGATAATATATAAAATGTTTTTTAAGGTGTACGACATATCATGTTGAAACTTGAAAGTGAGAATATATTGGTATGAATAAATTAAAATTTCACGTAAAATATTATAATAAGATAAAAATTATCTTCTATGATACGCTATTCTTAAAATATTGTATGATATGCAGCTAGAAATAGTAAACTTTTTCAAGATCTTTATACTATTTTTGATATATTATATTGTTGTTATGTTTATGGCATATATTAAGTGGAAAAAGTTATGCATCAAATATAAAAAATCTTACACAGTTATTTAATTATATAATTAATAATATAGATAAGTATATTAATTTTTAAAATAATTTATATGATAATGTGTGATTGAATGATAGTTTTAAAAAATATACATTACACTTGCTTTATTTTATCCGTATACAGTAAATAATGAAACAGATAAAAGAAAAAAGAAAAGATATTCAGTACTTAGGGTTAAACTCATTAAAAAGATAATATTTGTTTTCTCCGTATACAGTAAATAATGAAACAAATAAAACAAAAAAGGAAAAGTATTTTGTAAAAAGAGAAACAAATTCCTAGAAAATAGTGTGTATATATATATAACAGTAAAAATTAAAAATATATTTACTTAATTTCCCTTTTTTCTCCTCCTTTACCTTTTATAAAAATATCACTTACTTTACTCGGCGAACAGACAGGCAGCAATATTGGGATTTCCAGTAAAAATAACAGCAACGGCGTTCTTTTGGTTAGTCAGCGTTGGCGGCGCAAAAAGCTGTATCCCCCGAGACTTTCGTTCCCCCACTCGCTCTCCACGCTCGTGTGTTTCACTTCGCGTTGGATCCTCGTAAAGAAGCCAGCCCTGCACGTTAGATGCACGCGTGGAAAACAGAAACATCGGATTCCGAGGGAGTAAGTATCGAAAGACGAGACTTTGCACTATGTTGGCATGATATATGTTGATGGGTCATGCATGGTTGATGTAGTATGTGCAGTGTCACACACAGCCCCATGCCAGCTCACACCTAAAAATAATTATGGAAATAAAATAAACTTTGCATAATTAATATTTATATGTTTTACCAACTCGGTCCCTTTAATGCCAGTTTTTGACCGGCGATAAAAAAAAGGCGAATGGCCAAGGCCTGTGCTGTGTAGAAGTAGTAGAAAAGAGCAGAGAGAGAGAGAGGGGCCCCTCACTCTGATAGAAAACACTGCCAAGCATAGAAGACAGACAGAGACAGAGGAGAGAGAAACCAAGAGAGACAGAGGCAAAGACAGAGTAGCCTCCTCTTTCCCAGTGAAAAACAAACAAGGTAAATTTCATTGTGGAGTGTGTAGTTTCCATATTTTCCGTTGATTTTTCTTCTTCTCCTTCTCGAGAAACTCATTAAGATTGAAACACGGCCTTTTTTATTTTATTTTATTATTAGTGGTCGTGTAATGGCGTTTTCTTTATTCTTTAAAATATAAAATTCTCAGTCTGTGATGTTTTTATAGAGATTTGCGCATCTGTTTCACACTCTGTGTCAAGGTCGGCTATTTTTTTTTTCTTCTGTATTTGTTGGGCTTGGTTCAGCCGAGTCACAGGCTAGTGTTTTCTTCAGATCGATAAAAACTAGTGTTTTTGTTGTACTGGAAGATACAATCTTGGCCATAGATTTGTATTTTTTTTAATCTGAGGAGAACTAGACTAGACTGGAGTGTTTTTGTTTTGTTTTTTGGTTATATATATCAGCATCTTTCACTTGTTGATACTCTTTTCTCTCCTGCTTGGACGAGTGAAGAGGTGAGAGAGAGAGAGAGAGCATATAAAGCTTGAGGCTTGATTTCTGTGTTTCTCGGAGAATTTGTCTTCAAAAAAGAAGGGCAAGCAGTGGATTTATGTCGTCTGGGTTTATTCTGGCAGTGATTGGGGCTCCGTTGAAGCTCTTCATTGTTTATGCTTCTATTTCTTTCTTCTCGACTCTCTTTGTTTGCTACTGTTGCTGTATGCTACACTGCATTCTGAGCCACCATACTGTGAACCCACCTGTTTCAATGCGATTGAGGCCAAAAAGGTTCGTTTGGTGTTTTTTTTTTAAACTTCCTTTGTTTTATTTTATTGGTTTTGGTTCTGATGTTTTTATTTTTCGTGTTTTTTTGATCAGGACTTGTTGTGGAGTGGAGTGTTTCGGAGGCTTTCACATACAAAGATTTTCTTATCTCTTCATATTCTTAAGAGGGGATTTCACTTGAGATCTTGAAAGATTTTGTTACCCTTTTTTTTTCGTTCCTTGGAGATTTCCTTTCTTCTTTGATTGGATTTGGTTTCCTTTCTTGGTATTCTGAGGGGTTTTGGAGGGTTTTTCACTTTATTTTTTTTACCACCATGCCCGAGTTTCGAAAACAACCGGCTTCTAGACCGAAGCAAAAGCTTCACCAACATCACTCCTTGCAAGAGTCCAAGGCGATGAGAAAACTTCGCATCATTTGGGACGATCCTGATGCTACCGATTCATCCGAAGATGAGTCTGAGAGGGTTCAGAAGCCGAAAAGAGTAAAAACAAGCGTGTCGGAGATGTTTCTTCCCCCTCTTCCTCAAACAATGACCACCATTACTCCTGAAACTAGCTCCTGTGAGGTGAATAGCAGAAAAAAGGCAACATTGAAGGTTTGCATTGAAGGTCAACCCCAGAGCAAGCGGGTTGTGACTCACACCCCATCAACGAGAAGGAGCGCTTGTGGGAAATATAGAGGTGTTAGGCAGAGAAAATGGGGTAAATGGGCTGCAGAAATTCGTGACCCGTTTCAGAGTACTCGTATATGGCTTGGCACTTTCAACACTGCAGAAGAGGCTTCCGAAGCCTATGAAACCAGAAGGCTTGCGTTTGAAGCCATGGCAAAGGCTCAAACTCTCAAAACTGGTTCTGAACCTTTGGCTACAACTTCTGATAAGAGTAACTGCTGTAACTCTTCTTCCGCCGCCGCTGCCGACGCCGATGTGTCTGTGTCTGAGAAGTTTTCTACCACTTCTGATGACTTAGAAGAGAGTGTGTTGTCACACAATTCACCATCCTCTGTGCTTGAGTTGGATACCTTGGCTTCCGAATCCGTTGAGAATGGTAATGTTTCAAATGAGGAAGCTATTGAGGCTAATGATTTGGTGGCAGAACTTGCAGGGCTCGAGATACCAGATTTGAGTCTGTTGAACCTGCCACCACCACCACCTGTCGCTGCTGATGCTACCGGGATTGAGCCAAACTTTGGGCTTGATTTTGATTGGCTATCGTTTGATGATTATGGACAGGGTTTTGAGGATTTCGGTGGCTTGGAGAATATTCATATTGGTGGGTTTGATGACAGTGAGCCTAGTGAGCTTCCTGATTTCGATTTTGGTGATTTTGGTGCTGATGAGTTTGCTGGTTGGATTGAGGAGCCCCTCAATATACCTTGTGCCTAAGTTTTGTTATTTGGTATGGCCTCAAGTTCTGTTAGTTTTTTTGTTTTGTGAGATCTCAGGAATTTGCAATACCAATTTCTGAGCGATTGAATGTTACTATATGCGTTTTATATTTTAATTGAGGGAGTTGTTAGCACTTAGTAAGAGTTAGAGCAGTGAGATGGGGAGAGAATCCTTTGGGTTTTTCCCGCCTTCCAAGGGGATCTCGAACCATGCTACTATACTATGTCGTAATTTAAGTCTCTTCTATGGCAGAGTATTTTAATGAAATGAACTTCAATGTTTTGCAACGTTTTTTCTCCCGTCTCATTCGACATGCTTTTTTTTCATGTATGAATTATTCGTTTTCAAACTATTGTATTGATATTTGTCTTTTTATGCACGAATTTGATCATGTGTGAAGCAGCTCCGTTATGTCATAGTTCGTAGTTTACTAGTTTATCAAAATCGATTTGGCTGGTTGATGTAGCTAATAATCAGAATGGATCATTTCACTTTTTATGGATTGAAAATTTAATACTCGATAACAAATCTACATTGTTTGAATCAGTAACATGAAATTGATTTCTTTATCAATTATTATTGAAATTTTAAAGTGAATTCATTTATTAATTGTTTAATAATTCATTTATTTTGGTAAGAAATTAAATGTAATGAAAAACATTTTTTAATTGCTATATATACTAATTTATTATTTATTTAACCAATAAAATTATTAGTTATTTAATCTGAATTATATTGTAATTGTCTCTAAATTTGAATTTGATTTCAAACACTAATATTGAATTCAATTATCAATGATAAAAAATATTAAATTCAATTAATATTGTACAAACTAATTTCCCGGTCTTCTTAGATTGTTACGTTAAAGTCATTTAAATGTTGAGAGTGAATGTGAACATGTGATTCACGTTCACGTCTCTTTGATTAAATTGATCTAAAAATATATTTTTTGATTTATTTAGGCTGTAGCCTTTTATGTCATAGCCGTAACTGAGGAAATGCTTAATGGCAAGGAAATCACTACAATTTATTTTGAGTAGCAAAAAATCTAATTAGAGAGCCTTGATTCCCACGTTTCTGTATCTAAAAAGAAATCAACTCCATAAATATTATTATTATTAGAGGAATAAATCGATATTAAAATGTGATTTTTGGCTTAGAAAAAAAAAAGAAAAAAGAAAAGTTGTAGAGTTGAGGGTAGTATATGCAGAAAGTGGGACCAAAGAGGACTGTAGACGTTAGGGTACAGTACAGCACATAGCTGTATCGCATTGCCTAATAAATAATAATATTAAAAATACTAGTATAATTTAGTCAGCAGAGGGACCCTTTATTCCACGTGTCCCCTGTCAAGAAATGTTTGTTATTCCATATTGTATACGGCACTACTGGTACGTCCAAAAGGTGAGATACCGTAGGATCCGATTTTATGAAATTCCATATTTTCTGCAATTTGGAAGATTTCAATTTCGAGTTTTTGGATATTTTCAAATAAATGTTTTTGAGAGTTTTTTTTATGAACTTTTTTTTATATTTTCAATTAAAAAACTCTCAAAAATATTTGTAACTTCTATCTTATATCAAAAACGGCCCAAAATTGCAACAAATCACTCTACACTCATCAAATATTACATCTGCTTATTCGCCCACGCATGGACCGGCTAAAAAACAAATCACTAGATTGATTGGGATTTTCGATTTTCAAATATATTTTTCTGGTTTTATTTAAATTCAATTTCTTTTCAGACAATACTAAAGACATCATCTCCACATTTTTTTTTCTTAATTATTAGACAACCCCTTGACTTGGGAATTTAAATATAAGAAAATGGTTTCGGTGAGTTTTTTTTTTTTTGTTTATTAGAGTAAATAAACTTGTCTTTTAAACATGTCTAGAAGTTCAACACTAAATTTATGCATATGATAAAACATCTGTTACAAAAATCAGTTCCTTAAAGAAATATTAATACTTCAAAAGATTAGTTTTTGATTCGTGACAATGGATACCTTGTGTCTCCTCAAAAAATAGTTTGTAGAAATTAAATTATAATATTTTCATTACTTAATTTTAATCTATTATTAGTATAACAAAGTTTATAATATGGACTAATTAATAGTTACAAATTTTAAAGTGATCATTTACTAAAATTTATTATATCTAATAATTTGTAATTAAATAACGATATATAATATTTTTGCAATCTTAATGTTATCATTAAATTCTTCTGATTATTCAATAAATTATTATTCATTTTTCGTCTCATTTTAAATCTTGTATCGCTCACGTTTTTTTCCTTCTAGCTGCGAAGCACTCGGTGTAGGTTGTTCATGCAGACAATTCAGAATCTCAGATTTGGTTCACATGCCTACGAGTCTACGACTTTTTGATTTTTTTTTTCTCCCAACCAGCCAACCAACCCATACTCCCATAATTATAGTAATTCAGTTTCATTATATTTTTGTTGTTGAAATTTCCAACTTTTATCATGCTCAGAAGGAGAATCCTAATGTAACAACTAACAACTTGGTCCATGCATAGAGAGTGTAGGGTAGCGTATGGGGTTTATTCAACAGGACACGTGGCTAGCATCAAGTAGTGGAAGACCAGAAAAAACTTTGGTGATTGGTGGTGCATCGAAGAGAATAATGTCGAAGGGATGAGGGATAGGTAAGGGTTGAAAGTGGGCCCCTCATTCGCATATTTACAATTTGATAATTAATCATATTCTCATGATGGGAGTGAGAATCAACATTTCTACATGGCGTTGGTGTCCAAGAGCAGATGCACAACACACTATTCCCCTCTTTCACTATTGGTCCTAACCAAGTCCATATAATCTCTTGTTCAACTTTATTTTTCTCTTGGTCATCATATAATATTAATAATTGTACTAATCTTTTATATTAATAAGCCTTAATTAAGCTTTATTTTTTGGAGGCAATGCTGATTGCTGACTTTGTCACCATTGGTTGCAAATCTTTGTCAATTGTCTGTTTCCCACACCCAAACAATAATATCAACATCTCCCCACTTGTGTACTTAACAAAAGTGTTTATAATGTGCTTTCTCGTGTTAACTAAAAGTATAAGGAGTATAACAATTTTGCTTGGGCACCACGTTATGGCAGTGGACTTCATATGATCCTTATTTTCTATCGTGCAATTTACGTCATATCTAATTGAATTGCCTTTTTTTAAAATATTTTCTTTAAAAAAAAAACAGAAACTTTTCAATTTGACTTTTAAACTTTTTAAATACTTCATTATCCTAAATACATTATGTCCAAAAATTTTAATTACTCGAGAAGAAAATAAATATTTAAAAATTTTATATAAAGAAAAACTGTAATTGATTAACATTTTAAAAATTTGAGAAATTGAGTTCATAATAAAATATTTAAAAGACTTAAATTACACATTACTTTATGCCAGAATAAATCACACATTAATCATGACAGAAACAAGCTCAATTTAAAAGTTGAATCTTGAGTTTAATTACAGTGTCAACAATATTTTGAGAGGACTTTTCATGAACTGGTGCCTCTGCCAATATTAATTTCTTGTGAAAAAAAACTGTAGACTGTGGGAGAAGAATCAGACGTTAGGTTTAGTGGGTCCTTGACAATTGACAAGCTATGGTATAAAGAAGGAATGTGTATATTACGATGTTTTTGAGAAATTTTCAGTTATAGATTTGATTTCTTCGGTGGAATAATAAAACTTTGGGAAAAGAATGGGATATACTTTAAATAAATAAAACGAAAAAGAAACATGATCAGACGTGATTAGAAAAATAAAATAATCAGCACGATAAATTATCTTAATTGCATGCATGCTACTCATCATAATACTAGGCATGACAGTAGAATCCAAACATGTGGATATCCGTCTGAATTCATTCTGATTTTAACGAGAAAAAAATTAAGTTTATTGAGTTTGGATTTGTGTTTGGATTTTTCCCGAAAGTCAAAAGCAGGGCGAAGGCGGATATGAGATTACAGATACTCGTTCCCGTCCCGTAATAAATAATATTACAAAAAGAAAAAAAGAAATATTATTTTGTAATTTTTTAATTGAATTGATTAATTTTGTTTTGTAATATTTAAATTATGATATCATATTTTAAATGTGGATTTGTTATTATTTTTTTTATTACGTAATTAATATTTTCGTTCAATTTTTCAATAAAAAAATTATATTATTTTTAAATTTTTCTAATTTTAATCTAATAGCGGGAGCGGGGCGAGGTGAGAAAAATCTGACCCCATCGAAGACGAGGATGTGGATGAATTTTAAAATCCGACGGAAAATGGGAACGAGGTCGGGGAACGGGTTGTTTGTCAGGGGAAGGGAATGCAATACTCGTCCTCGCCCCGTTCCGTTGCCATGCCTACATAATACTCACACTTTGACAACTGGAAATTATATTCGGCGCTAATTTTTTTGACTATTTTTTAAATTAATATAAGCTACTTATATTCGGCAGTAAATTAATGATAATTGCATGCATGCTACTCATCATAATACTTTAGTATAAGTTTTTTTTATAGAAAACTTTAATTACTACAATTTATTGCATATTTGTTTCATCTTAATAATAACTAGGTTATGCAATGAGGCAAAATAGCAATAATATTTTTTTTAACATATTTATTGTTAGTTGTATTTGCTTTACCTCTTTATCTTCTTCTTTTCTTAAGTAATCATTTAGAAGTATAAATATGTATAAAATGTGTTTTTTCTTTTCTTTTTCGGTAACCACAAATTTCGATCTAATCATTTGTAAAATTAAATAATTAATTTTTGATTCGGTACTTAATCTCGCCTAAAATTTCTCGTCAATTCCCAACAGTGTATTCGGTATGATTGATAAGATGCGGACTATACTCAACAAAAATTAATTATATTGAATCTTGTGGTTAAATTATGTGACCACTCATTCTTCTTTTTTCCTTCAACTTTGCAGAGAAATGTGTTGGTAGATTTATGACATTTTCAGTTTCACCAATATCTTTAGTTCCAAGTGTGTGAAGACTGAACACTCAATCTTATCTCGATTTTCATCCTTTGATCTATCTATCCATTTCTTCCCAATCGAAACAATGTAATTAAGATTCATCTGCAATGCTTTTCAGTATCGTGTATGGATAATGTATTAATATTTTTCAATAAAATACATTTTCTGAACCTTTTTCTTGTAAAAAATTAAAAACAAAAATATCTTACAAAATATATAAATTATTTTCCTTTAAACGGAAGTGATTCAAAATCAAAGAATCTAGTTCTGGCAAATACTTATAAATTTGAATTTGTTATTATGTTAAATTTTGTGTAACCAATTTTCGCATTGTATGGAGAATTTGAAAGCTGTGGATGCATTCGTTTTATCTAAACCTGACCATGTAGTACAGGATCATTCATTCAGATATTCACTTCAGCCAGTTTTTTTTAAGAAAATAACAATAAAACGATCAGCCAGTTTTTCGGCATGAGCTTGAAACATATGAGTGGGCTAAGAATTAATAGACCTATACCGTAAGAGCATTGCTATTAGCAGTACCAAGGCTTAGCAAATAACCATTGTACCCTTCTGAGTTTTTCTATAACCTCAACTCTTCTTCCTTGCTCTCTCACTTCATCATATCATCCCATCTTTTCTCTTCCTCTCTCACTTCTTCATCATAACACCCCCACCATTTCCCTTCCTTTCTCACACTATTTTCTTCCCTTCCATTTTTAAATATAATCAAATTAATTATGATACTAATTAATATCATAATTGATTTGATTATTATTAATAAAAGTAATTCATAATGATTAATTCTGTTATGTTTATAAATAATAATTTCTATCCAATTAATTTAATTTTAATTAAATAATATATTAATTAATATTAAAAATAGTAAATTACATGACAATTAATTTGATTGATTTTAAAATTGATTAAAAAATTTATAAAAATTATACAATAAAGTCATGTTTCTATTATATAAAAGGGGTGTAAAAAAGTACACCACGAAAACATAATTTCATTGTGTTGTTTAGGGATGAAAAAGTTATACAATGAAAAAATGATTTCGTTGTATACTTGTACAATAGAATCATGTTTTCATTGTACTTTGTTTTTTTCACCCCATATAGGTAACAAAATCTTGTTGGGTTTCTATCAAAATGAAATTTTTGGGATACTGTTTAAAGGTACCTATATGGGTAGTGTCAATAGCAATACTAGTAGTACGAATAACAATCCCCTACACTTTTCTTTCTTTCTTCTTTTTTCCCCCTCCCTATCAACCATTGAACTTCATGAATAAGTTGTTATATACTTAGGGTATTACCATTGACCACAAAATTTATAAAAAAGACCATCTTACTCCTTTGTTTAAACACTTCACCCCCATTTCCTCCCTTCCTTGTACTTTTGTTCACCTTCTTCTCACCCCTGTTAGATACACAATGGAATCACATTTTTATTTTGTATTTTTAAAACAAAAAACAAAAATACAATTCCGTTGTGATATTTGTTCAGACAAACAATAAAATTGTATTTTCGTAGTGTATTTTTGTTTGTTTTAAAAAAAATACAATGATGTCGTTTTCCATTGTATTTTTTATTATTAATTATAAATGCAAGTTACATTTTTTAAAGTAATAAAATTAACTGTGATATAATTTAACATTTTTAATAGCACTCAATATTTTTTTTAATTAAAACTAAATTAATAGGATATAAGCTATCATTTATAAAGATAATCAAATTAATTATCATCAGAATTATCTTTATTTATCATAATCAAATCAATTCATAATATTATTTTGATTATAATTAAAAAAGATTAATTTATGTCATCATTAATTTTAATTTAAATAAAAAGGTAATTTATGTAACAATTAATTGGATTACCATTAAAAACTGTAATGTGGGCTGCCATTAATATAATTTGCATCAAAATTAATTAAAGTAAAAAAGATAACTTAAATTTACAATTATTGTTTTGTAAAATATACCTAACATAAATATGTTTTCATTGTATGAAAGGGGGAGTGAAAAACTTACACAACGAAAACTTGTTTTCATTTTGAATTTTGTATGCGGAAATACGTTTTTGTTGTATAAATTTTTCACACTACGAAAATGTGTTTCAATGGTTATCTCTAGGGCGAAAAAGATATACAATAGGATCTTGATTCCATTGTATAAGTATACAACAAAATCAATATTTTGTTATAATAAGGGTGTGAAAATCAGATAACAATAGAATAACATAATCATGATTTTGTTATACATTTTATTTAATGGAATCATAATTCCGTGGGAAGGACAATTTTGGAATAAAAAAATTCTAAGCCCCTTGATAGGGGCCAAGAGTAATTTGTATGGGGCCAATAGTAACTCCGATCCCAATACTTATGATGACTTTTTTGATCCAAGTATTCCTCATGTTTAGTGTTTTGCTATATTTCCTTTTGGGCTTCTGTGTTAGCTTTCTCATGAAAGAATGATCAAAACACAAAGAATGGGATTTGAATCCTACACCTCCTAATTTGTATCATGCACCTCCCATCTTATGTGTGTGGATAAAAAAGAGCCCTTATTTCATAATAGTTATGTAGCCACTTATTTCTATTATGGAAGAAAGTTTTTACCTTCCATAATGACCATTTCATAATAGAAATAAGTGTTCCAAAATTATTATGGAATAATTATTATGAAAGGTAAAAATTACTTTTTGGAATGATCATTCAAGAATAGGGTACTAAAAATTATTATGGAATAGCTATTTAAAAAGTAATTTTTACCTTTTGGATTAGCTATTCTGAAAGGGTTGGGTTGTGACGCTTTGCATCGCATCTACGCCACACTTAAATTTTCTGTAAAAAAGTTACACTTCGTTTGGAATTGCTCTATTATCATCTTCAACGATTTTGGGATAATTTTTTTAGTTAAACCACATGTGGTATTGTTTGGTTTTGATGTGCATTTTGAGTCATAAGTCTCTGTTTGACATTCTTAGGCATTGAATGTTGATGTTGTTCCCAACATGATACGGGATTCAAGGTGCCAAAAGAAAGAACCATTTTCATTGCAGCATATGTAGAGGATGAAGATAAGTTTGAGTTGTTTGTTTTGACATGATGAGGGAGATTGAGTGCAACTATGTCATCGCGATTGAGGTCGTGGCCAGGTTATCCATAGTGGAGGTTCAACAGATGACACACAAACCTACGTTGACGTCGCGCTTACGTGGTGGAAGCTTGGGGCTTCGATGGCGCACAAATAAAAAGGGGGAATGGAGGTGTTAGGGTTGAGAAAGGGAGGTGTTGAAACTTGGTGAGACATAAGTCATTAAGGACTTTTTTCTCAACACAAATAAAATGAGAGGTGTAGGATACAAATACCTTAAAACACTTGACTTCTAAGAAGTACTGTTATTTAATCAAAGAGAAAGTTTGTTGTTTGTTTGTTTGTGGATATTCTATTTTAATTTGAAGGAGGGGAATAGGTAGTCAAGTAATTTAAATTCCCGTCAAGACAAAATAACCGTTAAAGTTTTACTTGAAAAAATTAAAAAGAAATCAAAATATTTATTTTTAAGAGGTATATACATTGTTATTTATTTTCTACTTTTTCTTAAGTGTTTTACAATGCATTACAAAACTTTTTTAAAATACGAATCTTTATATATGAAATGATATGTAGTGGTATTTTATGGAAAAAATATTCAGTTAAGAAAAATAAAAACTAGAAAACTTAGCAGAAATCACCCCATATCTTTCGTGCAGTTTTCATCAAATTCATTCATGGTCATCAAATTCAAAGACGACTAAAGTTTACTCTCGACTTAATGTTACAGCATCCTATAAATTATTGAGTAATTTTTTAATAATTTTTTTTACTCAAAACGTAGCATCTCTGTCGTTATCATGTACGAGTTTGCTTGAATAATAGAAACTCAACTTTCTGTTTGCTGCTTTTCCTTCCATTCTCGTCATTGTTTATTGCTTAGGCCTGAGTATGTTGGACGTTCTCAACTACTATTTCCCCATCAGAAATAGCCACATAATTATGGGTGGCATACGTGTGGTTTTATTTACTTGCTTTGAGGGCTACGGTAGGTGGCCGATGGTTGTTTCAACTTCTCCAAATTAATAATGGGTCTCATTCAGCATAATGATAGAAATAAGGAGAATGTTAATAATATCTATAAGATACAAGTTAAAGAATTAAAAATAAAAATACAAAAAATGTTATAAATACACTTGAATTTTAATACTATTGAAAGTTTTAACAAAAACTTTTTATTTAATAATTTTAACTAATATGTTTAAAAGTTTAATAGAGATACGTTGTTAAAGTAAATGTTTTTATATATATTATGGACCAATAAGGACTATTGATTTGATTTTTATTGTAATTATTATGATAAAATAAATTAAAATTATTATACATATAATAATTTATGAGTGAATGGGAATATAAACATTCATTACAGTATTAATACATATATAATTTGTTTTATCTTTTAAATACTACTAAAAAAACCTAAAAACAATTAATAATAGAAAGGAATGGAGTCAAATAAATAAAATAAAAATATACAACGTGGATTGAAATCGATATTGTGGGAGTATAGTCTAATTTTTACACCTAGAAAATTAAATTATGGAGCAGATCGGTTGTCTCATTTTTAATGGAGAAACGTGAGAAGGACATGGACAAAACACATAGTGAAAATTTTAAATCCTATCATTGACTTTATCGTCAGTCAAGATGCTGCATGCATATAGTGCTTTTAATGAAAAGGATGCTCACTCCCATGCTTGCTCTCTCAGAATTTTTTTATACAATTATGTTAGTTTTGAAAATTATTATACGATTACCTTTGATGAATCATGAAACCGAAAAAACTCCAAGTGGCCAAGTGAACGACACACACACAGGAAAAACGAGCAACGAATATTCTACTCATTATATCATGGGAGGTTATAGGTTATAACTAGGCCAACCAAAATGACGAGAAACGATAATATTAAACAAAACTTATACTATAGTACAATATTAATTTAGGTTGATAATGGCTCTAATTACAATTAACTTTTTATCTCATCCTCTAACTTTAACAGTATACAATTATTAAAAAAAAATTCTATTTTGAATAAATAATAAATAATACTTATGATGCTGTCTTATAATAACATCACAATTTCATTCAACATCTTGAAACAACAATTAGTGATTTTTAATATGGATATATTCATGACCCATCCTGTGTGCCATATATAAACCTAGCCTAAGTTGAAGTTATTTTAAACTATTTTTAATTTTACAAATTATATTTAATGTATTTTGAAGATACCTTTTTTAACTCCCAAAAACAGGCTGAATTCGATTATAAAATCAAGTTAGTCTGCAGTAATATTAATAACCCATTCTCATAATTCCTACCATAAAACCAAAACATTCAAAATATATGACAGCTTCATATTTTTTAAAGTATATTGGCTTAGAGCCTTAATTAGCTAGATATAGGTAGATGCTAATATATACTGACGAAAACGCAATAGCATGCATATACGAAGTTATCACATGATTGGCAAGTAAAGCGTGTGGTGCTGACTTTCAGCGTACGTTTGAACTACCGCTTGATTATCACATGTTTGGTCTGATAAAAAAAATGATAAGTAGTAGGCATCCAATTATATATGCTTTTGTCCTCTGCATGCAAAAGGGAGTGTCCACGAATTGGAAACAAAATATATACTTGTGTTTAAATGGAGTACGTAACAAACAAGCCAGTGTTTAAATAGTAGTGATTCTTTACCTCAGGCATCAGCTATTAATTAAACATAAACTGTAATTTTACTTTTATGTTAAATTATACAACGACTCAACTGTACAACTGATCCCAATGAAAAAACGATTAAACTAAAAATAGAATATGATGTACATGTATTCAAGTATAACTCCACACACACACATATATATTTAGCTTGCAACATCATCATCAACTGCAGAAATTCAGTAGCTCGATTAAGAACAACTACAGCTTTTATGACAACAGGCTTACTAGGTTGCCTTCTCTCATGAGTAGGACTTTACACTTGTATTTAATTTGTATAATTAGATTTCTTTCGCTTAAACATAAATGTCTAAAAGTGAAAATACATTTGGAAGATTTTCTGTAACTTAAAGGAAAAATTATTTCAATTTAAAATGATCCGATCTAGAAATTCTTACCGTATTAGTTATAATGAAACTCTTTTATGTATTAACTCACTTATGTCCATAAATTAAAACTGTGTTTGATCACTACTGACAAATTCATAATAATTAAAAATAAGGCCTATACGTAGGAGTGTTGATACATGCATGCATGCTTTAAATTAAAGACAAGCTACATTATATATAAGTCTATTACCATTGATGATTGAACAGTGTTTGTTCGCTTGGGTTGTATTTAAATCACCAAGAGCATCAACGGTGAAGCATGAAATCAAGTCAACATGGAATAGAGAAAGCTAAAATAGTTTCAGTCAATTTTGGCATGGATGTTTCTGAGAAAATTAAATATGTAGTGAGCAAAATGAAGGAGAAAACATTGTCAAAGGAGGAACAAACCTAGCTAATTAAGGAAATCCGCTACTTGAGATTTGATCTTGATCAGGTTAAGTTCAATGAATAGTCAAGAGTAAGCTTATTATGTGGAAAAACAAAAAGATAACTTTCATGTGAATATCAGCAGGAAGAACATATATAGGTTCATAGACCTTTGCTGACAAAAAAAGGTCAAGAGGCCATACACAAAACAAATAGCAAACCTCAATAAATAAAGCCTAATATTGCTCAATTTCCTGATTGAGTGGATGACATGGACTATTAAGTTTCTATCATGTTATAAATAAATAAGCAGTTATTATTGTATTGGCTCAAACCTTGTTAATTGAATTTTACAATGCTTCCTTTAGCAATTAGAGCTTTTATCCAAAAGAAAAAAGAAAAGAAAAGAAGAAGTATCTAAAGCATATATATTTTTTCATATTCAAACTTTAAGAAGCTAAATCAATAGAGATGAACTGGAGAGTGACTTAATTAAGAAAATTTAAGTTGAATGAATACGTACAAAACCAAATCGATGATTGAACGTGTTGCTTATAATGTAGTATAAAGAAAATTAAAACTTAAAACAGAATGAAAGAGAAAAAAGAACAAACCTGAGCATGTACTGGAAGAAACTTGTGAGCAGTCATGATCAGCTACTTATTAAGCTGCGGTTAGCATATGACAGCACATCAAAGTGTGGAATCACAGCCAATCTACTTACAATGAAACAACTAGTGTATATATATAGCCTCTGAAACCACTGCCGCATATCCACACACAAAGATAATGCAAAGAAATTAAAGTTTTTCGGCAGCAAAACCTTAATTAATTTTAGGGTCCTGCCGTTAAAAGCTCAAGCGCATGCAGATGTGTAGGGTCCATGTGCTTTTATATATATATATATGATATGATAATTTGTAACTGAATAATAATATAAAAATCATATATAACCTAATTTTTCTTAGAAATATTTTACTTAATAGATTTATTTTTATTTTTATAATTATTTATTTTTTAAAATTTATTTTCTTATCAGACATAGTAAATATTTTTTTGTACATTTTATTTTATAAATATCGATTTTCTTTTTAATTAGCATTTTGTTTAATTTTATCAAATATAGTGTAAATGTACCCTTCATTTTCTAAATAAAGAAAATAAAATAAATTGTTCACATGAATTGAAGGAATTAAGATAATGATAAATTAATACTAAAAATAAATAAGTAAAACACATATGGTTTAAAAGCAAGATGAAAAGATAAAACAATGGAAATAATTAGAATATTAAATATTAATTTTTATATAAACAAATATAAAAAATATAACAATTATTAATTTGGGAAATTATAAAAATAATTATAATATTTATTATTACTGTTACATTGATAATATGTTTTGATCATTTTTATTTTCTTAATAAAATTATCACTTAAATTAACAATAATAAAGAGATGAAAAATACAACTTTTTTTAGGTGGCCTTAACAATTAATTCTGTGATTTGCCCAAGGCCTGACTCTGCGTGAGTAACAATTTTCAGAAAATCTTGAGGATGCCACGTTATACTTGTACCGATCCATATACAAATACGAAAGTCTAAACATAATTTAAAACGAATTGCCACCTGCTAGTGACATACTTCTGCCAACGCCCACCTTCTCATTTACTTTGCAAATTGCAAACCACCTTACTTTCAGATTATGACACTTTAGTTTTCAAGATCTGTCACCCAAAAACTGCTTAAATCCGTCGGTGTAACTTTCTTTAAAATATCTGCTCTGCTCCTACCGGCTTCCGCAATATTGTTTCTATTTCCTTTTTGTTTTTTCATTTTCAATCCTCAAATCGTAGTTTGAACAAAACCTACAAGATTCTATAAGTTTTGTTATCATCATGACCCGATTCATATTTTCTATATGGCATTTTCATCTCTTCCTCAATAATCTCACCCTACACCTTCTTTTGTTACGGAAATTAAGATTAATCTAGAATGAAAGTTTTACATTCCGAATTATCTAATGTGAAATTTATTAAAGGGATGGTTGTCTAGGGTGAAATTGTTGTGGTGTAAGAAGAAAAGACTATCATGTAAAAGGTCATCTCTTTACATAAAAAATACCAACCCTTGATCCCATCATGCTTCTGGAATATTAATTTGAGAATTATACCACATATATCACTAAATCTAGCAAGAGTGACAATATATAATACCTCTATATGTCGTACACTATTATGACTTCATCTTAAGTGTTTCTTTCTGTTTCTTCTCATCCTTACACTTATTTTGTCGTTCTTTTCATCTCTAACTGTCTACGCACTAAAGTTTAATGTTCCCTCATTTTTTCCTCTCTAACTTCCTATCTTTCTTAGCTGTGATTTATTAACGACACAATACTATACAAGGGGAATCACTTTCCTCTATCAAAAGTTAAATATTCCCATCGCTTAAAAAAACAAAAAGAATTAAATAGAAACAACATTAAACTCCTTTAAAAAAACATTAATCAGAATAAATTATTTTTTTTTGTCTTGAATCCGTGATAAAGAAAAATGACTATGACTAATTCAAAATTCGATTAAAAAATAAGAGTAAAATATGATAAAAAAATTCAACTAAAAATTGAAGTTAAATAATATATAAAAGATTCAATCTTAAAGTAACTTTAATATATTAGTCACTTATATTTAATAACCGAAGGAATTAAATAGAAAACAACAAATTAAAAATAGAAACAACAATAAGCAAAAATTTAAAAATATAAAGGGCAAAAATTAAAGTAAATTAAACAAAATGAGGGACCAAAAATAATAATTGAATATATAACTCGATTATAATAGTAAAATTATACAATCCAGTATGTATTCCAATTTGATTCAAATGACCAAACCCTATAACTTCATTTATTTAGAATATTTTTTATCAGCCAAAATATATCTATTATAAATAATAGTTGGGCATAAGAAATACCTAGCATTCCAAAAGTCCATTTAGAATGTATATTGGTTTAAATGTTCGGCTGCAAAAAAAGGTTGTTAAATGATCAACAATTTTGACTAAAGTTTTTCATTCAACGACACGTTCAGCTATCGTTTGTGTTGCTATCGTCTTTATCAATTGTTAAAGCAAGCGTTGAATTGTTACAAGCAACAAAAAACGTTTATTGGTCACAATGTTGTTACTATAAGTGACGAATCTTATTCGGTCACTAAATTCAACAATTATTTGTGTTTTTTTAATGGTGATTGTTAAAATTATATTAGTTTATAATGTAATTTTATAATTATTATAATAAAAAAAAGTAGTTTTAAAATTCAATCATTTTGGTTTATAAGTCTTATACTCTTATAATTCATTGTTAGAAAACGAAAACAACGTTAAATATAATGTTGGATTCTCTCAAGAAGAAATTTATTAAGATAAATACAAACTAAGAAATAATTAAAAGGGACTACTAATTTACTATAATTTATGTGATAATTTTTAGCCATGAAACTCCAATGAATACAGATTATTTTTCATTATCGTGTTTACGTTAATTTTGAAATATTTTATCATATTTTCGTATGATCAAATTTTCTTTTTGTATAATTAATAAATCATATACATAACAATGTTTCATTAAGACTATGAACTATGAATCATAATATTGGTTACATAAATAATCAGATGACTTACTTTTTGGTCTACCCATTTATGAAATAAATATGAGCTGATGAGGTGGTAATTGACTTGTTTCTTGGTGACTCGCATGAAAATACTATTTATTCAAAGGAAGTGGATTCATTCTAAATAGGCATGTGTTCATAAATATTTTGTTAATTTTTTTTCAATCAATGAATTTTCAAGTGTGTAATTTATTGTATGCGCGCACATCGAAATAAATCATCATAATATTAGTATAAATAGCAAAAAGCATTCAATTTTGATATGATATTATTTTCAAATTCAAATGGTCAAGAGAGTGAGAAACGTACAACTATAGAAACGTGGCAAATTTTTTTACAAACCATGGATGCAAAATTGAATTGATCGATGATGAAACAGTTCAACTGTGAACCACACTTGTGACTAGTCCAAGCAAGCATGTATAACCAATGATTCAAGAATCAATGTCTAAAATGTTGAACCAACATTGAAAGCTAGACCAGTTTGGCTTGTAGTAGAGACTATCTTGTTGCATGAAATAAAAATACCGATATAAAATATCCAGAGTCAACCCTACAACTTATGATAGTGACAGAACCTTCACCCACCACTCCACCTGTCCCACTTAACAGGCTTATGCATATGCACTTTCTAATACATATATTACACTACTTCATTTGAATATGACGGGAAAAAATTACTAAAAACATTTGATATTAACTATTATTATAAAATACATGGTTTCTGATATGAGACGATTCGTAGCCTGATATTGAGCCAATAGGATTAGGCATGCCTAAAGGCCAAGTCCAAATTAGCTCGCTAAATTTATGATTATGGACCTTATTAATTAATATATCGATCTACACTGACTTTTTCATATAATTTTTAACTTCTATTCATGCATTTGGTTTTAATGTGGTTGTAACTTGTAAGTTTTTTGATGAGGAATGTAGTTGTAGGTTTAGGAAAATATATAAAACTTTTTCACTTAATATTTTCTTTTAACACTTAGTGAAAATATGAAGAAAATAAGGATAAAAATTGAAAAAAATATGTCAACCTTGCCTTTAAAGATAGAAAAATTATCTGAATTAAGAAAATGTGAAATTTAAATTTTCAAGAAAACTAAAGTAGTGTGTAGAAGTGTTGGATTTAATTAAACTTATCTAATTTGATTAAAATATTTTTGTTTTGGATTGGATTTTTTTTTTTCAAACTTGAGTTGAAGCAACCTTATTAGTGAGTAGTTGAGTTTGGCTAGTCAAGTTTATCAGACTAAAAAAAACTTAAATATAATTTTAAATTTGTAACAAATCATAAATAAAAAATAAATAATAAAAAATATATTTTTTAAAAATATCACATCAATACATAAACTAATGTGTTTGGGTAGGTCGGGTTAGATTTATGAAATAATTAAACTTTACGAGGTTGTCCAATATGGAAAACTTTTTCTAACCATCATATCTTGATTAATTTTAATGGATGGATTGATTTATTCATTTTTCTGCTTTTTCCTGTTTTACCCATCATCTCTCTCCTTACTTAGTCTTTATTTTCTTCCTTCTTACATCAATTGCTATCATCCAC
Source organism: Glycine latifolia (assembly GCA_013407115.1). NCBI lineage: Eukaryota > Viridiplantae > Streptophyta > Magnoliopsida > Fabales > Fabaceae > Glycine > Glycine latifolia. The sequence goes on along the minus strand of CM023950.1, from coordinate 38,729,165 downwards.
CATGTGTTGCCGTTGGAGACAATTTTCGGCAATGACATTTTGTATTTGTCTTTTTCCTGATAATAGCCCACCTCTTCCTTCCTTTCTCTCTTCTCCCTTTCCCCTTCTTCTCCATATTTGCAAATCCATTTTCCAAACCAAATTTGGAAATTCAATCCAAATCACAATACTCATCCACCGTCCAAAGCCAAATCCCAACAACTCATGTTTCTTAATCGATCTTGTGCACAGTTCTGTCTTCTCATGGCAGGCCGATTTGGGAGCAAAAGAAAACAACACGAAGATTTTGTGGTCGTGGAGATTTTGCTGTCACGCACTCCCGTTTGCAAGGATTATCATGAACCACTGTAAAATCCATCGGGAAACCACCACAACCCATAAACATGATCAAAATCAGATTCCATATCATTCTTAACCACTGCAACCCTTCGCAAAAGCCCACCACGAATAGCAACGAATCCACCACAAAATGTTTCGTGAACTATCGTAGGTCGTGTATTTTCCTCTATAGTATTGCATTTGCTATGGTTGATTTTGGCCCGATTAATCTTTGTCGTTAATGGTGGTGATGCTATCGTGCAACAACGTCAAAAGAAAAAAGGAGAGAGAAAATAAAAGGAACAAAAATGAAAAAATGAAAAGATTGGAAAAAAATTAACTATTGATTTTAAAATAATCAAAATCTATCGGATAAAAAAATGTTTTCCACTTTGGGAGACTTTCCCTGTGATTGTAATGAGAGAAAGAGAGGGAAAAGAAAAGAAAAATTAAAATTTGAATTAAAAGGAAAGTAGAAAGAAAGAAAAAGAATTATTTGTATTTCTGTAAATCAACTTTCTTTTTCTTTTTCTTTCTATTTTCTCTTAATCCAAAAAAATTATATCATTATCTAATATTTTTTATTATTTTCTTTTCTTCTTACCAAACATTTTGGGAAAGTCTCCCATAGAAGTGGTCGAAAATGATTGCCAACTCTCTCAGCTAAATGCATATGGCACTTAATATTTTCCAGCCTGCCACCTGTTTAACCAATTCGCCGTGCGTTGATCGATAGGAAGCTTTCTTTTTTCTTTATTTTATTTTCGTAATAAAAATATTGTTGTCTGTTGGGATATTACATTAACGCTCCTGCTACGCTATTAGTTCTATCACACTGCACGGTTTAATTGTGAACCCAAATATTGTATTTTCTTTTACAATAACAATTTTAAATATTTTTACCAAATTATTAAAACGTAGTTATTTTTAAATAATTTAATTCAATCACGTACTAATTATAAATTGGTCGTGTGCTACAAATGTTTGGCTTCACACTTTTGACGGTTTCTAGTTTATTAAAAGAAATTAAAACAGTTTTCCACTCAAAAAGAAGAAGAAAACAGTTTTCTACTAATAATACACGAATTAAGTTTGAGAAACCAAACATTGATCAGCCAGCCGACATTTTCATTGTGTATTAATAGACTAAAAATCCTATAAAAATATAGACCCAAAATACTGTATTACATAAATATATACAAATAAGCTGTAAAAAATACATATATACAAATAATAGAAAATTCAAATATTTTCATGTATGGATTAATCTTATTTATTTATTAATGATATATTAACATGCGAGATTATATATGATATCATAGAGATGTTTAAGTAAACAATAACAACATAGAAACATTTAGAATGTATAGTTATTTGGATGAATTGTTTATCTTAATTTTGTGAGTCTTATAATTTCATATAGATTTAAATATTTTATATAAAAATTTACTCAAATATTAAAATTATTAAAGTGAGTGTTTAAATTAATTTTGTAGGTCCTATAATGCTAAAAAATATGCTAAAAAATATGTTATTTGTGATATAATATTCTTAAATAATAATTATTTATATAAGTAATTTCATATTATCTATTTATGCAAGTGTTTGCACTGAAGATGCTCTAACCAAGTATTTAATGAGAAAAATAATGCTTGTAATTTTTTTAATATTCTCTTTATTATTACTAAAAAAATTAGAATTTTTTTGTAAATCTCGTTTTTTATTTAAAGGTCTTACGTATCATTTTAGAGTTTTTAATAAATTTTAATCAATAAAAAATGTATTAAAAAGTATGCTACTAACACTTCTCATTTGTTTTTTTTATAACCACACTTCTCATTTGTTAAACAAGAGTTATATTAATTTAGGCAAGTTTTCTTAAATTCTCAATTAAAAAAAGTTTATAGATTTTTTTATAATTAAGTTTTTTTTTACATAAATTACCTCAAACCTTATATATATGAACTAGCTAGTGAGTATATCCTCTTTTTTTTTTTTACTGCAAGTACATTTTTTATTAGATTTAATTACAATTTTAATTTCTTTAACTTAAACAGTGCAAAATTTAGGTCCTCGAGTTATTTTGGAGTCGTCTAATCTATCTATTTGTAAATGAAATTAAGTAAAATTTCCAACTATTCCTTTTCTTCAACCTAAAATCATGAAATTCTCTCTCTCTTTTTTCTTCCTTTTTATAAAAAAAACTGCACAAATTAAATGAATTAAACTATTTTAATCCCTTTGTACTCAAAACTCACTAACCATCTTCTCTCTACAATTTATTAGATTTTAGAGTTGAATTATGTATAGTTCATTTTTACACCAAATACTTACGATTCTTAAAATTGTTCCTCAGATATTATTAGTTATTAGGCAGAGCAAATAAACTTGAAAAATCCATCATCAAGACGTACGTGACATACTAAAGTGTATATACACACACACACACAAAGATATTTGATATTTTTTGTAAACAATTAGTAAAATAAAATGTTTTTTATTTAATAAATGGTTTTTATGATTCTGATCTGATGTAATAATTTTTTTTTCTTTTCCTTTAACATTTTTTCCTTTTTTTGTCTCTTAATTAATTTATAGACTTGGTGAATAAGATTAAAAAAAATTGAAGTTAAAAAATGAGTTAGTGGTGCACGAAAATGTCAGAACTATTAAAATTTCCTTGAAAGAGGAACTATTATATAAGCTAAAACTATCTCATGAGATTAGTCAAAACTATAAATACATAATAGTACGTCCTGAAACATACTAGTATATATTTTAATTTCTCCTAACAAACCTTCAAGGATTTGTATCCACTACTGCATATGCCAGGCTGAAGAACAATTATTTCATTTTCGTGGTTGTATAAAAAAACTCGTGGAATAAGAGAGGTATTGAGCTGTAAAAACCTTCAATCAAGATCGAGCTTCAAACAAAGTCAGGTTCTGGTCTTCCCTATATATAGCTAGCTAATCTTTTTCTGGTGCTGATAGCTAGATAATTTTTTGGAATGCACTGTTTACACAATTACACTCAACAGTTTAATTTACAACAACTTAACCAACAAATCTTCCTTCAATTTTCTGCTTACCATTGAAACTCTGCATGTCAAAATGCTACCTGTCACGGATAAAAGAGGTTGAGAAAAAGGAGAACAAATTTAAGGAGTAGCAACAATTAATATATACGAAATGAGCATGCGTTTATTATACGCTGCTTAATTAATATCATACACAGTACCTATATATCTAAACAATTTTTTTGACAAAAGATATGAATAATGTAACAATAAACATTTCGACTCTCTCTATAATATATACTTAGGTTATTATATTCGTACAGCCAGCTTCTGTTTCATTCTATTTCTACTTTTTTTTTATCTTCTTTTCATTTCTCATCATATTTACCAATTGTTGTTTTTATTTTCTTATATACTTTTTATCCCTCTATTTCTATCTTTCTTGCACAGTTGCAGTTGCATTTATACGTTTATAAATTTTTCATATATACTTTCGCAATTATAATACGAGCGCGGTTTGTCTGTCCGTTGACTGTTACTATATATATGGCAGTACTTATTTATTTCAGTGTATGAAAGCCGTTGTTTTCATTTCCAAATTAAAATTTCAATTCAACCTCGTCATAAACCTCACTACAACAACAAAGTCAAAATTTAGATGGGTACGGAGGACTTAAAGTCTCACAAATTTAAGTCCTGAAAATATTAAAATATATTTGGGGAATTAATTTTTAATTTTCAATAGATATTCTTAATTAATTTCATACATATAGAAATTAAATTAAACCTATGATTACAAACTAATAATGATATTGGATAAGGTTGATCAAATGCTTGAAAAGAGAGTACTTAAGATGAATGAAAAAAGAAGAGAAAGAAATTATGGATTTAAATTTTTCCACTAATATTTCTAAACAAAATCTAACAAATTTACCGATAAAAAAAATGATACTGATATCTCTCACTCCCCTTTCTCTTTAAAGCTCATGACTGATGGTTGCCATTCATATGTTCCACTAGTTAAAAGAATAAGATTGACAAATGAACAACTAAAGTTAACGTGAGTGCATTAAATCAGTAAGATACAATACACCTTATAAATTATTAAATGAACGAATAGTCAATACACCTTATAAATTATTAAATGAACGAATAGTCAATGCTTGACTGTTGAAAACTTTGAACAGTCAATGTTATCTATTTATCCTTGACATGGACTTTGGCAACATTGATGTTAATCCAAAAGTGTGGAAGGTGAAAAGACGATGCATGAGAATAAAAAATAATGTAAAAAAATTTACAATAATTTATATATCTTGTTAATCAATTAAATTATATTACCTTGAGATAACATGTTTAACACAATCATTAGTGTATAATCTTTATAATTTATTTTACAAAGATTAATTATCAATAAAATTTATGAATATTTCTCACCTTGATGTTATGATAACAAAAATATTCAAATTTATAAAATTAATTGTATCATAATTAATTTAAAATTACTTTTTAACACATTATTATTATATAGCCTAAAATTACTTTTCTATAAGACTCGTGTAATAAAAGAAAGCATGTTTAAAATTGAGCTATTTAGTATTTAATAAGTGTAACTCAATTCACAACACACATTAATATTATGGGAAAAATTCTCACTTTGATCTTGATAGAATACATTCTTGAAAATAGATGATAAGTTTTAAGTGTAACTAAATTTTAAATTAAAAATTAATTTTATAGTCAATCTAAAAGACCTAATAATCTAATGTGGTTACCAAGAATCAGTGTCATTTGGTAAAAATAGCCTAAACACAACCAATTACTAGATCATGCGACTTAAATATTATTTTTATAAATGTTAATTAATTTTTCTCATAAATGTAAAATAGGTTTTGATGGAAACCACAAACAATTCGTACAAGACAGCGTTTTCCTAAAACGTATTTTAAAAAAAATTGTGTATACTTGCCTCAGCCACGAAAGCCTAATAAGTTCTCTCGTTTTGGAAGCACATTGTATCTACGTGTGAACGTATTAAAATGTACCTAAATCCATGTTTAATTAAACTTTCGGTGTTGATCTGACACATGGTTTTGTTTTTATTTTTATTTGTTTTTTGTTCCTCCATGATCGGTTGAATATTCTTTTGGATCCATGAGATTGAGGTGGTTTGTTTTTTATTATTATCATAATAAGATCAGACACGGAGAGGAGACATAGTAGTTGCAATTGCAAAGAAGGGTGTGTGTCCCAATTTCCCCATGAAAGCACAATTTAATGATGAAAAGTAAGAGAAGCAAGTAAATGGAATAAAGTATTTTACGGGTGTTAGGGTTTAGTTAGATGTCGAAGGATGGAGTTATGAAAATTAATACCAAGTTAAGTGAGCGTTGAGTGACGTGAAGTCTTTCATTAATACCTCTCATCTGCCCCCGTTCAGACCCTAGGGTCCCTATGCCTTTAAAACCTCACCACCCCCTAAGCTCACTTATTACTCAATTCAAGCACCTTCTTCTCTTGTGTTTCTCGTTCTCGAATCAACCAAAACACACATTTCACAAACAAAAGAACAACAATATGCCTCCAATCTTGCCGGATTTCTCCAAGTCGGTGAAACTCAAATACGTGAAACTAGGGTACCAATACCTGGTGAACCACATTCTGACCCTCACTCTCATCCCAATAATGATCGCCATCTTCATCGAGGTTCTACGCTTAGGCCCAGGCGAGATCCTGAACCTCTGGCACTCCCTCCACTTGGACCTGGTCCAAATCCTCTGCTCCGCCTTCCTCATCATCTTCATTGCCACCGTCTACTTCATGTCCAAACCCCGCACCATCTACCTCGTCGACTACTCCTGCTTCAAGCCACCTGTCACCTGCCGCGTTCCCTTCGCAACCTTCATGGAACACTCCAGGCTCATCCTTAAAGACAACCCTAAGAGCGTCGAGTTCCAAATGCGTATTCTCGAACGTTCCGGTCTCGGAGAAGAAACATGTCTCCCCCCTGCAATCCACTACATCCCTCCCAAGCCCACCATGGAGGCCGCCCGTGGTGAAGCCGAACTTGTTATCTTCTCCGCCATGGATGCTTTGTTCAACAAAACAGGTCTCAAGCCTAAGGACATAGATATTCTTATAGTCAATTGCAGTCTTTTTTCTCCCACTCCTTCTTTGTCTGCTATGGTCATCAACAAGTACAAGCTCAGGAGCAACATCAAGAGCTTCAACCTCTCCGGCATGGGTTGCAGTGCTGGCTTGATATCCGTTGACTTGGCACGTGACCTTCTCCAGGTTCACCCTAACTCAAACGCCGTCGTTGTCAGCACCGAGATCATCACCCCTAACTACTACCAAGGCAAAGAGAGAGCCATGCTTCTTCCTAATTGCCTCTTCCGAATGGGGGGTGCTGCTATTCTCTTATCCAACCGAACCTCCGAACGCAGGAGAGCCAAGTACAGGTTGGTGCACGTTGTTCGTACTCACAAAGGTGCTGATGACAAAGCCTACCGTTGCGTTTTTGAAGAGGAAGACAGAGAAGGGAAAGTGGGGATTTCGCTTCAGAAGGATCTCATGGCTATTGCAGGTGAGGCTCTCAAGTCTAACATTACTACTATGGGTCCTCTTGTTCTTCCGGCTTCGGAGCAGTTGCTGTTCCTTCTCACTCTCATTGGGAGGAAAATATTCAACCCCAAATGGAAGCCTTATATTCCTGACTTCAAACAAGCCTTTGAGCACTTCTGCATCCACGCTGGTGGACGTGCTGTGATTGATGAGCTCCAGAAGAATCTTCAGCTTTCTACTGAACACGTTGAGGCTTCTAGAATGACCCTTCACAGGTTTGGGAACACTTCGTCTTCTTCGCTGTGGTATGAGCTCAACTACATTGAGTCCAAGGGGAGGATGAAGAAGGGTGATAGGGTGTGGCAGATAGCGTTTGGGAGTGGCTTTAAATGCAACAGTGCTGTGTGGAAGTGTAACAGAAGCATTAAGACACCGATTGATGGGCCTTGGGCTGATTGCATTGATCGTTACCCGGTCCATATTCCTGAGATCGTTAAGCTCTAGGAAGGAGAATTGTTCAAGAACAAGAAGATAATTGCTTATTACTTTGGTTTCAGTTATGAAAAAAAAAAAAAGATGAGTTCTCATAACCCTTCTCTATCTGCTCACTGTAGCCGTACCACAAATCTCTCTCTCTCATTTGTCAGTCATATTGGTTATTTTATCGTATATCATATCCCACTTTTTATATATATCTTCTTTTTTCTGTTTATTTTCAAAACAATTACATGGGCCTCTTGTGAATTAGCACAGAGATCGATCGCCAGCGGTTAGGGGGTCTGTGTTTATTTATGAATTTGTGCAACATGTACGTAAGGGAAACACAGTTTCTATTTCAAGTTTGTATTTGCTTGCACTATTATTGGAAGCTTGTAATTAGGACTTGAAATGTAAGAAGTGCTTTGCTTTGTTGTTGTTGTCTTGTCAGCGAGATCATATCATTAAATTAAAGTTTCATTAGCATGACCAAAATGAAGTGCTTTAGCAATAAGATCGATTGTCAGGTTGTGTGTGAGGAATGTTACATTTAAGAAACCGTAATAATTGCCTTTTTCTGATTGTGCGCTAAAATAATGGCGCTTAACCAATCATAAAATACTATCATTCAGATATGCAGTTGGCACTTGGCAGGTTATCGTTTTCTTCCGATATGGTTGTTTTCAATTGCTCTGGCGTTTGGTAGTGTGCATGCATTAAATTGATGGCTCCCTTGCTTTACTCTCTCGTTTTTGTCACTGTTGGCAATAGGATTTGTTGACGGGGTCCATGATTGGTTATGGGAGGGGGGTATTAGTATATATATTTTGGGCTCAAGAAAGAAAGGTAAAGTTGGGGAAAATCAGATGAATCATTTATTTATGTGTTTATGTGAAAATGAGAATTGAATAGAAGAGGTGGGACTCCAGTAGGGGCACGCATAGGAGTAATATATATAAATCCGTAGAAAATGGCAAATCCTCATGAAAGCATTTGATTATTTTGCTGAACACGTTCGCTAACTGAAGCACCTAGCTACAGAATCTCAGCTGCCACTGGCACTTCAACCTCTTTTATACTATAATTCTTAATTACCTGAAGATTTTGACAGGAATTTACTTAATAGATGTTGATTAATTTTGTGACTACATGGATAATTGTATATTCAGTTAGAAGTTTTCAACATTGTTAGCTTCTGAATATTAATGGAAGGATATAGTGAACAGTCAACTTTAAATGCATTTTGACATTCTATTATACTACATAGACAACTATCACTATGATTATCAAAGAGAAATTATTAATTGCATGGATAAGTAAATTTTGTACTATTATATTACGAAAGAAAGAAATAGGAAGAGAAGTGGAAAGTGCTACATATATATATATGATCAATTGGACATATTGATCGAAAATCAGGGACACGAATTGATTAGTTATTTATCTCATCAGTTTCTGTAAGCAGGAAACAATGATCAGTAACTATCATGGAATACTCACCAGCCCTATCATTTATGATCTTTTTTTCTTCCCTTTATTTAAGCAGGCATCTCTTTGAATGTTAATATGGCTAGTATTATTTTTTATCTTTGTGCGGGCAAGAAGGTAACTACCATGGAGATAAGGAACTCGATCAAGGTAAGTTACGCACATGTACTACTACTTGCGTACAAATTAGAGATGGTGAAAAGTGAAGTTGAAGATCCATCTACCAACCTTTTGAAGACTAATAAAAGATGGCAAAGGGCTACTAAGTCGGCTAACAGAAATAGAAGAAAGCCAAAACAAACATGATTGAAATTAATACAACTTTGTTAGTTCAAGAATGTGACTGACGCCATTATGGGTATGAACTGGCAGGGTCTGAGTCTGAGGCCGCGGGGCATCACCAATACAAAAACCAAAGGCCATTAAAATCATGTTATGTCGTTCCTCATGTCCATTAATGCCGTTTTGTTGGGTTAGACGTTTTTAATTTTAACCTTTTACGTACGGAATAAATGACTCCACAACGATAAATTACCAATTTATTCCAGCATACTTATGGAACGTACAGCTATGTATAGATTCAGCTAGCTAGCTGATAAACTTAACACTCGGCTACTGATTGATCATGCCAAATTTGTAGCTCGATTAGAATTTGATTGATGGGGAAATAAGTACAATCAGCACATGCCAGAAATTATTATGATGCACTTCTTAATTTCTTTTGTCCGCTTTCTACTGGGGCATTCGTGGATTGTAATTAAGTGCCAATTCTTTCGTCTGAAATTAAGTACTTATTACAGTAACTGAAAAGTGAAACAGAATTTATAAGTTTAAAGAGTTATGATAGTAGTAATAATTTTGTGGGGAGAACCAAATTCGTCCTGTAAGTATAAGCTACTGGCGAGTTAGTATCTGAATGATGGAAATTAAATTGAGATTATATTTTTTGAATTTGTATTCCGTTTATCATCCTAATTTATACATAGATAGACATTAATTGGTGACATTATTAGTAGATGATGAGGTGGCATCATGTCATATCCTTGTTAGCTTGTCATTTAAAATTTTTATTTTGTTCCATGCTGACGCTTGACAAGCGAGCATGAATATGGCATCACAGTTAACGTACTACCTTAATTTCTAATAAAATAATAATAAATTAAATACTAAAAATTAAAATAAACATGTGACTTATTAAGATGAGTAGTTTCTAAAAAAGTTTTTATTTAAAAACAGATTTATATTTATAATAATATAAGAGTGAATTAGTTTAATAAGGTTTAAATTTTAAAATAATATAGGATACTAAAAGACAATTTAAAATATAATCTATAATCTAAACAAGTGCTTACAATGAATTGAATTGAATTTTTGAAACTCTAATTATTAAAATTAATTTTAAGCTGGGTCAAATTATGGCTTATACATGTCCTTCATCCGTTCTTATCCGCTTAACATATACTTGTGCATGCGGATATGGACAAGTGATTATTAGAGCTAATACTTATACTCTCCTCCTCCATCTTATTGCCATCACTATATAAGCCAGCTTAATGTGAGACAAGAGGGATAATTGATCCGTAATTGAAATCCACCAGAAAAGATCGAGAAAAAAAAATGAAGATATTATGTTTCATAATTAGATTGCTAAAAGAAACTAATCATATATAACTTTAAGGAAAACTCTCTTTCGTTTAGAATATGGACGGACAATAAAATATATCACCGCTGTATAAGACCTTTCACAAGAAAGGAATTTTAGGCTTTCAACCTAACTTATAGGGAAAATGTCATTGTTCAAGGAGTGTAGTACGCATTAAACATACATTTCTCTATACGATATTATATCATATCAATCATTTGTCGACTGGTCAATAACTTCAAGCCTTTTCATGTTTAGGCACTTGAGGTTGAAAGACTATGTACCGTATCAATCATTTATTGGTCAACCCATGACTTCAGGCCTTTTCATGCTTAGATACTCGAAGCTGGAAGATTTTGTACCTTATCAATCATCCGTTAACCGATCAATGACTTTAAGTCTCTTCGTGCTTTGACACTCGAGGTGGAAGAATGTGTATCATACCGGTCATTTGCCGACTGGTCAAAAACTTCAAGCCTCTTAATGCTTAGACATTCGAAGTTGAAGGATTGTGTACTGCACCAATTATCCACCAACTGATCCAAGACTTATCTCACATAGTGCAGCCTTTGTCAATTAGTTTTCGAGCGCTATTGATAATTGTAAACATTCTTATAACCCGCTCTAGGACTATAATAATTGTTCAAAAGTCGTCATAAAACACCCATAATAATAATTAATGGAGAGTTAAAGACAAATATGACCGTTACAAAGTTTAAGAGTAGGTTGTGTCTATAAAACCCTCAAATAAGAGCTAAAAAAGATAGATTATATTTTATTTAAGTTAAATATTCTTGGATTAAATCTCATAAATCCTATGTAAAATTTATTTACGGAAACAAATAACATTACCCTTTTATCTTTAGCTAATCTATCAATAGTTTCTCTTAATCATTCAGCACTCTTTCTCTTTTAGGAGCTAGTCAGCATTTTTTGAGTAACATTAGTCTAAATTTTTCAATATCTCTTCATATATTTAAAGAAATTAGCATGTCAATTCCATGAACGGTCTGCTCGTTCTCTATGGTAGTCCATTAATTATCTTTTGTACGTCATTATTTTTCCTTTGGCAGTTTCAACCATACAGCATCCCATCTTTTTCACTTCTATGCCCACTTTTATAATACAGTACAGTAGTAATTACGTCTCCTGCCCACGTTTGGTTGTTTGAGATAAGTTTTAGAAAAATAATTACTTGTTTTTATAAAATTTCCATTAATAAATTGGTAAAAATAAGTTATTATTTCACTAGAATAAACTAAATCAAATGCGAATATTTTATTAAAGATTTTTTTTTTAATTAGCAAAACAACCTTCATCAAAAGAGTACATTGGAGCGTAAGTGTGACTAAAAAATCATACATACATTAAATATAGATAAGTGAGTTAAGCAACATATATATAAGTATAAAAACCACAAATATAATGTCTTACAGAATATAAGGTGTACTCGAAAATACATATATTCATCTTAAAATAGTTAACAAATGAGAATTAAGCAAATCTATGATACACAAGTAAGGTTTCATGGTCTATTCACCTAACAAACAAGGCTCTTTATTAGACTTTAGCTATAAACCATCTCCATGATATTACCAAATAAGGTCTGAGCAATAAGCATAACTTCGCCCATCCAACTTAACATTGGTTCTTCAAAGTTTAAACTGTTTCCACAAAACATAATTTAGATTATTTTTCAAATTAAATTGGATTAATTATGCATTTTATCATCTAACTATCATTATTTTACGAATTTTAATTATACAATTTCACATTTCTCTTTCTCTAAACATATTTATACGTGGGAGGGATATCTAGAAGGGTTCAATGCTTTTAAAAGCTCTATTCTTGGGCCTTGTGAGTTGCCCTTTTATTATCTTTTCCTAATCCATTGGGTCTTCGATTTCCTTTCTTAATTACCTAAAAATAAAATTTTGCTGATAAAAGAAACCTAAAAATAAAAGCATAAAACTATAAGAAAATAAATAAAATAAGTGCAAAGGGTTGAAGACATTCTTCCACAACCAGGTCATAAAGGATGGTTAGAATCGACACAGTTTGACTGAGCAATTGTGCAGTGTGCTGGCCCAATGTGTTGTTGGTAGGTAGTTATAGGGCTTGCAATATGCAGAAATTAAAGGAAATACAAAAGTAACTGATAATGATAATGATCGGTTCAGATCTATGGAAATGTCATGCCTCTCTGATAGCTAAGCAAGCTCACATATATAATATACTCCACTACAGTATGTTTTTAATATGCCATGTGGGTCTAGCAGATCATAAATTATTTTTATTGTGATTTTCTTGGTACATCGCCATTCGCCAATTGGGTTTTCTTGGGCATGTTAGATTTGGTTGTTGAAATTGAAATTCAATACTACCACCTTTTACACTTTCTATAGGGATTTATTTAGATGTACCCTTTTTGTCGGGACTCTAAACCAACAGATATGGCATTTTCTGAATCATAGATAACTTTCTCAGGACTTTCCCTGTGGCTAACTCTCTTCGCTCCTCATGCAGTTATTATAAAGTATGGCAGTCGCAGAGACTGTATGGATACTCAAGTCTTTTTCAGCCAAGTAAATGTTATTCATAATTAAAGAGGCCAGCAACAGCAAGGGGCTCCATTAATACCACACCTTATTATTTACTACTATATACATACAGAGAGGACATGTGTTAAATAAAGTTATTTTAATTTATACCAGAGAGGAGTAACTTAATCATACATTTATACTTAAATGGTTAAGTTATTTAAAAAATCAAATAATGACTTAACAAGATTTAATGCATGGTTGGTATTTTTTACATACGAAAGACTAGCTCGTTCGATAGATTTACTACTATATGTTAATTTGTGTGTCTTTAGAAAATGCAGATGCAAGTCAAGGTCTTCTGTTTGTTAGAAATTAAGTTACATTGATTTTCGTGTAAAGTACAAGATAGGTATATGAATGTTTTAGCAGTCACTACTAATGGCTGGAAAGGACGTAATCAGTGCCGCTTAATAGTTACGTCAAAATGAAGTAAGGAGTTCTAGATTGTGACTTGTGATCAACTTTTTCTTTTGTCTTCAACTCATCATTGTTACCGCTTTGGTCCAAATGAAGAAAACAAAAACCAGAGTTACAGTTACTAGCTATAAGAAGAAAAGGAAAGGATGCAGAGGAGAGAAAAAATTATCGCTTTACTTTAATTGCAAAAATGATCCTATGATCAGATACGTACTGGAAGGAATTCACACAATTATATCACTGAATAAACGTTTTCCAAACATATCCTAAACTGCAAGATTAAAATGTAGCGAGCGAGAGATGGTGTTTAGAGAAGTTGAAGTTAAAACCAAATAAGCACTAACAAGGGATTTTTTGTTATTATTAATGGCAAGCATGTCGCGTTTTAGTGTGACAAATTGTCTTGGTAGTTAGGCTACTTGATGATATTTGCTTAGGTATCTTAAGATTGGCAAGGAAAAGTGAGAGCTGTGTTTCCATAATTTCCATCTAGTGAGACTGAAAGTATGAATCCATAAATTTTGGGCACCCCACTGAAAAAAAATTTGATATCTTTATTGACTAGAATATAGAAGCTGCAAAGCGTTGAAGAATGATATTTTGTTCTATTGCTTCGTTTGTGTCTTTTTTTCTTGTCAAAATGTCAACAACCGCAGGTAACAGAGGCCCAAAACAGAAACAGAAACTTCCAAAAAGAGTGGCCCAACACTACACTTGGTTTATATCTTTTTGGGGGGTTTTAACATATCGTTTGGTCATTGGGCCTCCGCCAACCGTGGATCCAATAGTTTAGTACGCTTATTTTCGGGCTCAGTAGACGTATATGGTGTTTATTTTCAGGAAGTAATTGTCGTGGAGCCAGTTGTTTTCTGCACCCTCCAAAATTGTTTCCTACACCCAATTCAGAATGTAAACTTACACTCAAATTTAGGATTTACCTTTCCCGAACCTAAAAATTTACATTCTGGAAAGGTTAATCCAGATATAATTAGTTTCATTCCGGATTAAGATTTCCAAAAGCTTAAAAATGTGTAAAAAAGTAGGTGTCGTGGATGGTTTGATAGGTGAATGCTAATCGAGCCAACTAAGTCCCAAGAACCTCATTTTTTTGTTTATGAGAATGGAGAAGTATTGGGATAATTAAGTCTTGGAAACTATTTTTTCTTCTTTTTTTAATTTGGCATTTAGGTTCTATAAAAGACGGAGGATTAAAAATATGTTTATAAAGTATTTTTAGTCTCAATTCTTAGAAGATGTAAGACTATTTTAGTGTACCCACAATAATAAATAATTATTTTAATTTAAAAAAAATCAACATTTTATCCTTTTTTTTAAGCAATCAACATTTTTTCCTGTTTCATATATAATTTACTTTGGAACAAATCTCTCTCTCTCCTCAAATTTGAAATTAAGTGAAAACAGCCCCCATGAGTTACTTATTCGATCGTAATAATTGCTGAGGTCCACCGTTACACTTTTGCATTGTTATTGATGCTATCAAAATGCCCAAGTATTATCCATGAATTTCGATAATTACTGATAGAATAGCGTGAAATACATAATGAAACTGCCACATTATTACATAATTGATACTAAGAATTAATGACTGAGTTGACTAAAAAATACTACACTATCATAAGTTTTTTGCTAAGAGATAATTTTACATTTATCAAGCATTTTATATAATAAAAAAACGACAACGTATAAAAAATAATTCAGTTTATGTTTTATTTATTTAAGCATATAGATTTCGGCATCAAATATCCCACAGAATAAGATCTCAAATTGACATGTGAAACGGAACGGAAGAGAGAGAGGAAGAGGATGGCAATGGGTATTGTCCTTATCGCGTCGAGGAATATGTTTCCACGTGAGACAAGTTCTCCATATATGGTTGCCAAATTTTGCATCTGACGTCGCTAGATTTTAACTTTGGAGCCATTAATGAGAACTGAAAAGTCTCCACATTACTGTAATATCCATTCGCTTGTTCGACATTTTAATCATAGCCAAATCCTTATCTATATTAGTTTATATAGTAAATTTATTTATACTACGTATATTTTTGTCAAATTATATTCAATATCTTTAATTCTTTTTAATTTATAAAAAATTATTTAATTATTTAGATCATATATATCTAAATTTTCTCCTTTTTAAACATCTTTTAATAATTTAACAAAAAATTATTTTTAATAAAAATTTATGTTTAAAATAATATCATATTTCTCAAAATCACAATTCTTTTTCAACAATCTCTCTTTACTTATCATCATTACTTCATTTTCCTCTTCCTCTTCTATCCCATGTGAAAGTCACTCCTATAAAAACAACCATCGTCATTGTAATCGTCCATCACCGTCATATCCACTACCATACTCATCGTCAGAGGATCGTTTGAAATGAAAAAAAAAATAAAGAACATGAATGTGAAAGATCCTTACCTTTAAATAAAGAATTCTTATCTTTCTCCACGAGATCTTCAAGCCAGATGGAGTAGTGCATCGGAGGATTTTTGAGTGTGAGCTTCCACTCATGTAATGGTAACGACCGGCAATTCTCGAAGGGGCCACTAACCATGCCTTAATCACTATAATGTAAGAGCTTTTAATAATTGATGAAAATGGGATGATTTCGTGTGTGAGAGAATAAGATGAGACAAAAATAATGTATAAAAAAGAAGAAATAATTTTGTATACTCATATATTTTAATTGATTAACTATATTAGTTATTATAAGAGAATAAAAGTAATGTATAAAAAAAAAGATATATCAAATATAATTTGAGTAAAACACTCTAATTTCTATTTCACTTTATATAATTCCGTCCGCTCGATTGCTTTTTCTCTTTTTTTTCATGAGTATTTTCACCATGACGTAAAAGCAATAATACTAGTAATATACTATTTCATATTATTTAATATAAATTATGTGAATCTTTTACATAGACACACTTTATTCAATAGTAAAACTTAACTGTAATCCATCCAATATAAAAAAGTAAGATTCAGATTTTTTTTGAGAAATTTTTTCAAGCTATTAGAAAATATAAAAACATCGTGTTAATAATGTTAAGATTTTTCCCTAATAAAAAATGATAATATCATGTTATAAGACTAAAAATTAAAATAACTATAACAAAATTCATAATTATTTATTTATACTTTATTAATTTAATTTAATATTTTTTTTATTTTATAACATAATATTGTCTTATTCTCTATTAATACGGAAAAATATTTTTCTAAAAATATAATTTTTTTTACAACTATAAAAATATAATGTTATGAAGTGTCCATTAAGATTTTTCTAAATCTTTTTCTTATAAACAAGATTTCTCTACCTAATCCTTATCAAGTAATCAAATCTGTAATGATTTGTCAGCTTTCAACCGATTTCATCTTTTCTTGACCGAGATTTTCCGTTTACCCATATACAACTAGAAATTTCCTTTTTGTGCCGTTCTTTCGAAATGACCCACAGTATTTAATATTCCTCGGTCTCCAAATTATAGTTTTCATATATTGTTTTACACAAAAAAACAATAAATAAAACAAAAATAATAATTTTATAAAATTAATTTTATGTCATCATTGACTCATATTTAAATTTTATTATCTATCATTAATATTAAAAGAGATATAAATAAAAATAATTAATATTATATTAAAATTTTAAAATGACAATTGTTTTAAAATAATGTGTTTATAGGATAATTATAAAGAAAGAGAATAAGTAATCATTATGTGACTCACACTTTAATATTTTATTGCAACCTTTGAATCTCCATAAATAAATAAAAATGAATTGTTTATGAATGAAATGCGTTAATGCGCGTGATCTTAATTTGTCTGATATCCCACAACTTGGGAATTACTACTGTCTACTACTGGACTGTGGCCTAATGCGCGCGTCATCAAGTAACCACATTTAATTGATGGATTACATACCCTAATTGCCTGAATGCTAATCCCTGGCTTGGAGAGAAATGGGAATGGATGTGAGTGTAACCCTCCAAGTCATGCATAAGATGTAGACATATTGAATTTAGCAGGGCATGGTTCCATTGGTTACACTGTTACAGAAAGGCGAAGCAGAAATAATTGGTAAAAGGCCAGAAAAAAAGTGAAGGGGACCGCAGAACGAAAGTCATGCACTCCTAACCCAATTGTGACGCAGAAGCGACACAAACTACCAAAACTGTCTCCCTCGATATTTTCTAGCAAGGAAAAGACACGAACAGATAATTTCCATTCCTTCCGATATGGGATTAAAAATTTTAAAAAGGCCATGCTCATGCTCATCCACTTGGGTAAGTGAAGTGGGTCACCACGCGAAATCCCTTGGATTACAGAGGAAGCCAATGAGAAAGCAGGGATTAGGATGAACTTTCTTAGTTCCACCAATCAAAAACCAGATAAGGCCTTCAATCCCTTTCACTCTCCAAGGTCCCAAAAGTGCAAAACCCTGTTAAATGGGACTGCAAAAGCGCCTCTTGTGGGTCACGCTACTTATCTACACACTCCTTTTTCTTCCATCAAAACAATCATTCCCCTGTTACCAAAACCACACTGTAACCCCACCTTTTTTTGGTATTGGCTTCAAATGAGTTCTGCTACTAAGAACGCGGCAAACGCGGTTGGGGCCAAAACGGCAAGAGCATGTGACAGCTGCATAACGAAACGTGCACGTTGGTATTGTGCTGCCGATGATGCTTTTCTCTGCCAGGCCTGTGACTCTTCTGTTCACTCGGCGAATCCTTTGGCTCGAAGACACGGACGAGTCCGCTTGAAAACGGCGTCGTACAAGTCCACCGATGAACAACGACAACAACAACCTCCCACGTGGCACACTAAGAAACCTCGAACGCCGAGACACGGGAAACATTCTCGTAACAACAACCCTTTCCATTTGGTCCCTGAAGAGGGTTCGGAGGAGGCGAATTCCCATGATGAGAACGAGGAGCAGCTTCTTTATAGGGTCCCCATATTCGACCCTTTTGTTTCTGAGCTATGTGGGACTAATAGCTCTCCTTCTCCTGTTACTTCAACTGATCAAGGAGTATTTGCTGCTGCTGAGGTTGAATACAAAGGGATTCAAAGCAATGGTTTTTGTAGCAATAGCAATGAGATGGAAAACTTGCATGGGATGCTTCCTTCGGATGCAGAACTTGCTGAGTTTGCTGCTGATGTGGAAAGCTTGTTGGGTAGGGGGCTTGAAAACGAGTGCGTGGGGATGGAAGAATTGGGACTGGTTGATGCGAAAGAGGAGAAGTGTTCGGTGGGTAGTGAGAAGGTGAAGATGGAAGATCAGGAAGAGAGCCCTCTGATGGAGATGGAGATGGATATGGTCGTGGGAAGAGAGGATCAATCGTTTGAGTTGAGCTTTGATTATGAAACGTGTGAAGAGGTGAAGGTTTGTGATTTGGAATTGAGGAATGAATTAGGAGAGATGAAAGAGAATGATGATGAGGTGAAAAAGAACAAGATTTCTTTGCAGCTTGATTATGAGGCGGTAATCATCGCCTGGGCTAGCCAAAAGTCTCCGTGGACCACCGCTGACAAACCAAACTTGGACCCTGATGAGTGCTGGAAACAAAGCATGGTATATTTACTATTTTGATGTCTAAATTTTCTTATAAATTGCTACTGTCTGCCATTGTCACTTAATGTTGTGTTGTTTGCTCCAACTAACAGTTATTAAATATAAAATACAAACGTTAGGTGGATTTTTATAAGTATTTTTTAATTTAAATTACAATTTTATCTTAAGAACTTGCATTATTTTTTAATGCACAGATACTTAAATAAAAATTTAATTATGATTAGAGAATCCTAAAACTAAAAGCACCCGGTCTAAGTTTTATCCTTAAATTAACCAAATTGGTTCCTGAAATTTCAAAGGCAAGAACTAAGAAAGATTTATAAATGCAAATACTAAATTGATTAGTATTTGTCTGATTTGAAACATAGGAATAAGCTAAGTTTTGGTTAGGTGGGGTTGTGGGAAGGCTGATGATGGATGGTTGTTTTTTATTATGTTAAATTGAACATTTTTCGTTACATATATTAAATTGAACATTGAATGTTTGTTTGACTAATGAAGTTTTGTGTTGTTTTTAATTAACCAGGGAAGTTGCGAAACGGCATATCATCATCCTTACGGTGAAATGGGTGGAGTTGGGATTCATCCAGTGATAATAGACGGGGGCAGAGAGGCGAGGGTGTCAAGATACAGGGAGAAGCGCCGAACGAGGTTGTTCTCGAAGAAAATAAGGTACGAAGTTAGGAAATTGAATGCTGAGAAGAGACCCAGAATGAAGGGGAGGTTTGTCAAGAGGGCTTCCTTTGCACCACCAACATTTCCTTCGCTAAATAAATAAGAGCTACATTTGTTGCTATGCCACTAAAGTTCTGTTAGTATTTGCTAAGTATATTTTTGCGACGTGATATTGCTTTTCATTTCATTTTCTTATTTCTTTGTACATAGCAATTTTGTAAGTTAATAATTGTCCAAAATTTTAATCATGTGGTCTTGTAATTTATTTATATACATATATTAACATGAACATGACTTATAAATTATAATACACATCAACGTGTGCTAAATATTTTGATGATTATTGTTGACAAGGGGGGAAATTGAACTTTATCGTCTAGCTTAGTACATGGCTAAAAATGATGGATTGGAATACGGTTATAGTATATCTGTTTTGCACCTTAATAAAAAGTCCCTCTCAATATTTATGTTTTTCTGTTTGGCTAATGATTTCACTCCAAAGTTAACATATATTAAATAAGAAAAATGAACAACACTAAAAATAAATAATGTGTTTTCTTGCAATTGGTCGATTGGCAACGAAAGCCAAACATGAGTTCCAAGTCCAACCTAGTTTCACCAACTCGGTTCAACTTATCTTGGCTCACCAATGAAGCTTTCATAGCTTCCACGCTCTCACTCTGCCAATTGAATTTCCATAACATAATTGAGTCCATCGAACCCATTCGTGGTTTTGGTTTGATAACTTGTTTGACTTTCTTGAACTCAATTTTACCTCTCATGTCATCCACATTGGTCTCTTTCGGCATATGCGCATATCACATGCTGAGAGAATATGATCCCTGCCAAGTTCAGAAGTTGCCACACCATTGATTTTGGACCCACTCAGCACGGCGTCAACTGCAGCTTCACATTGGGCCCATTTCCGAGTCCAAAACTAACCTAATGACCCATAAGTGGGATTCACTAATCTCCCACATACCTCATACAACAGTAACCTGAACATCGCTGGAAATGAAAAACAGAAAGAAAAAAATTACACTTATTATATTTGTTTAATTAATGCTATTTTGAAATATGATTAGATTCTTATTATTTTATGCATGAAAACATCAAACAAGCTGATAATTTTTTGGATTATCATGTTATAGGTACGAAATATTCACCATAATTATCAATGATTAATCTTCATTAAAAAATGATTTACTAGTCACTTTTAACATGTACTCGGATATTTATTAGAATATTGGTCAATGAAAAAAAGATCTTGTAATCTATAATATGATCTTAAGCTTATTTTAATTAATGTACATGATTTGTTTAGTTTGGTGTATATATGATTAGGTGAAAAGGGATTTCATCATAGCCTTGCATGCAAAAAGCAAATTAAAAATGGAAGCATTGTAATGGGAGATGGATTTTCAGGTTATGAATACATGGATAAATGTTGGGCTTGGATAACATAAACAAGGAAATGTGTTGGTGAAAATCAAATAAAAATGGGGAGGAAAAAGTGGTAAGAACAAACAATGTTGAAACTCCTGAAAAAGTGGTAACCTATATATATTATTTTTTACATTTTCAAAAAAAGCTTATAGATTATTATATTTTTTTCTAAGTATTAGAGAAATAATAATGTATTTAATAATTATGAAAGGTAATTTGTATCATACTTAATTTGCCAACTATTAAAAAGAAAAAATTGTATTATAATTAATTTTATTTCAATTAAAAATAATTATTTATATCACCATTAATTTGATTAATTTAAAAAATAATTAAAAAACAAAAATATGCTTCTATTTTGTACCGGAAACGCACACTCTAGTATAAAACAAAAACATGTTTTCATTTTGTTTCAAAATCAATGGAAACGTGTTTTCTATAAGGGACATTTTTATTTAAAAAATTAAACTAAAGCAAGGGGATATACTTAGCAAACACTGATGCGCGTTTGAAAATTCCCTATTTCTGACTCCAAAACATTGATTTGTATACTCTGTTCTTTTATGTGGCCCATTCCAAAAGGATTACAATCTGCAAATCATGGCCCATTCAAACGTCTGTACCATCATACCTTGGGCTTCCCATTCGACTACTTATTGGACCTGATATCCTCACTTGATTGTTCGCACCACGACCACCTAGAGTCTCTTTACTGCTGCAAAAATTTGATATAATGATTTTAGTTTTCAAGTGCACTTTTTTTGAAGTGTACTCTAAAATGTAATCCATCTACATTTGTTAAAAACTAAGCATACACTTTTCAGAACTAATTTTCCTTCAGTTCTTTGTTTCGTAGGGAACCTTGGGCTTGTATCGGTGATGTCAATCATGCCCCTCCAAGTTGCAACAATTCTTACTGGTACAAAAAGGAAGCCTACCCTCATTACTTTTCAAGGGCCCTCCTCCATCTTTCCAACTCAAAGAAAGTAACAACCAATAAGATATTAACCTCCACCCACCTCCCACTATTAAAGTGATATAAATACCAATAGATTAAGGTTTAGTTGGAATAAAAAAAAATATTTTCTAAATAACCTAACAGAAATTAGACACCGTTTGGGATGAAGTTAAAAGTAATGTTATAAAATCAAAGAGTGTTGGTTGTAATAAGTGTAAATCTCAAGGGATTAAAAGAGTTTAATTGTCATGTAGTAATCATAGTTTAAAATTATTTTAAATTTTTATATAATTATTTAATCATAAATCATTATTTTTATGATTTTTAAGATAATTATTGTAAATAATAATAAATTTATTATATATAATAAATTATGATTAAATGACCATATAAAATTATTTTACCATACATAATTTTTTCCTTTTCTAAAAGAAGTATATATTAATAATAATATTATATTTTAGTAATAATTTTTTCTCCTTTATTTAGAGACTTGAGAATGCCAAAAAGGGAAAAAAAAAAAAAACAGCAGATTTGGCTTCCGTATATAAATGTCTGCTACTTGGCTTGCAATTATTTGCGCATATTAATTGCTGGCAGATTTTAGCGACATGGTCACAACACAAGATAAGAATGGCATAACGATTGATGCATTAGCCCATCACATATCAGAATCAGCTTAGTGTCTCTTTGGTAGCCTGAATTTCACAAAGATCACGAGTTATTGTCGAATCGTAATATAGATCATTTAGCGGTAACAAGGGTAGGGTACATGTAGCCCCACCCAGCAACCCACATGGATAGTTGAAATATCAAAGACAAGTTAATGGATATTTGGCAAGGAATATTGGTCTAACAATAATGAGTGAAACAGCAACTAGGAAAGCCAATAGAACTCCCTAATGAAAATGGAAAACCCAACATTGGTCATTGGTCGTTAAATAGAAGCATGGTACTGCGCAAATTAAAATGCATCGATGGGCTAAATTTTAAAAAATTGTCTTTATAAGCAGAATGGTGACTGGTGAGTGAGAGAGAGTCAAGTTGATTCCAAATCCAAAATGCTACGTGACAAAATAGCAGACTACGAATCACTGACAACTTTTATTAAAACCTCTTCTTCGCCGCATAATACGTGGCGCTTTCCTACATCGATTTCTCTGCCATTCTCAGTTTCTTCCTCTAGTCCCTCTCATAAGCACCCAATTTACCATAAATACGAGAACCCTTTGTTTCTCTTCTTTGGGTTTTGCAACATACCACCATCGCATAAATCAAAAGCTCACCCTATAAATGGAACAAAAGTTAATCAATTCTCTTGAATTCAACCAAATCACACTTTTTTTCTATGTTGGCCTTTTCAATAATGCGTGGGTGTCTTGAGGCACTTTTGCTAGAATGAGACAGAGAGCTGATTATATATATATATATATATATATATATATATATAAAGGGAAGCATGTCTTCTAAAGATACATAAGTATCCAAAGACTAGAGTCCAACGTATTACATTTAACTATTTTGATAAAAACTTACGTGGCATCCTTGTTAAACTCTATAATCTGTATAGTACTACTTTTTTTTAAGTCTAAATAGTACTACTTTTTATGGGAAAGTTTGATAAATTTTTCTTAATCTTTTATATAAATTTCTTTTTAAAAGTGTCCGTGATTTTGTTACTTTCTTATATAAAATAATAGTGAAATCATCTCAATATTTTATACACTTCATTGATACCTTTTAATTGTTTCTATCTTTTTTTTCTTATTACATCAAATATTACTTCTATAAAAAAATTTATGTGTATATTAACATTGGAGTGTCCAATAAACATTCTCCCATAAAAAATACTGGTCTTCAAAAGAGATACATTAACTAATTACACATTGTTAATGAATTTAACACTATTAATTAAATTAATCAAATTTGTTACTTTTATGAAGTAATTAAATATCACTCTCTCCTCGCTCACAACACATATAAAAAATGTTTATACTAAACACGTGAAATAACTTATATGAGATTGTTAATTCTCATTTAACTGGAGAAGTTTAAGGTTTGAGTCCTAGGATATATAAAAAATATTAGTAATATATTTTTTAATACATTCTTATGAATTTAAGTCATACAATTATACATGGATAATCAATATTGAAAACTAGCAGTTATATATATTATTTTTTAATCTTAGTGTGATTTAATGTTTATGTTTATAATTCTCATTTATCATGATTGCAAAAGGTCATAGTTGATATGCAATATAGACCTCGCATCTATAGAAAAAGATTCACTATTAGATTTTATCGTAAATCATCAAAATCAAAACATTTAAATCATGCATCTATATGTGAGTGAATGGCCTAAATTTACTTTTCGTACTCTCTTATTAAGATATACCTCCCGATGTCAATACACTATATTATTGTTTCAAGAACACCACGTTTGAAAATCCCCTTTTCTGCTAAAAAAGTAAGCTTCACTTAAGATTACTATATTAACCTTTGTTGTCTACACCGTTTTCCTCTTCCTCAAGCTAGTGAAATTCAGTTGTCTAATCATGTTAATGTTTTTATTTTTCATGCGATCATTTTCCTCGTTCGACAAGATGGCCGCATTGATTAAATTGTTTAATCATGTTAACAAATTAGAGAGTAGTCTATTAATATAATTTTGTCCTCACAATGTGTACTGCCACCAATAATTCAAGAAAAAAAGACGCTTGCCAACAATAATGTACTTAGTTATATCGCTCATATTGCTGGAGGACTTCTCACAATCCAAAACTATTAATATATTTGTTTGTACATAGAAGTGGTATCCTCTAGAACCTCTACAACAATGAATATTACGTTATTTTTTCGTCCAAAAAGAGAATATTAGGTTATTTTCCATTTGCTTTATGGTCAATTATTTCAGTTGTAATTCTCCATCATATTTATAAACTTTGAAACTAAAAGGAAAATAGCAATTCTATGTGTCAATTAAACTCAGTACCGGCAGTGAACGAAGGAAAACTCAAAAAATAAAACAAAAAAGGAACCTATTACTACTATTTTAAGTGGCTATTGTTCTCAACAATAAGATAAAATAAAGTGGTTTTTGCCTGACGCAGGTGAAAGTATTTTAACTTGATCGATTCGGATTAGGTCACAAGTTAACGCATTTTAAAATTCATCTAATCCGATTCCAATTTAAATATTTTATTTTTCTTTCTTTTCTTAAAATTTCCCTACATTTGAATTTTTTTTTTTAAAAAAAAATTATCCAATCACTTGTTTGAACCACTCAAATTTGATGGACTTGAGTTTGATTCAGGCTAAGTTCTAAAAATTGATAAAAACTTGCGACTCTATAGCGTTTGTTTCATGATCTAACTAGACTCATGTCTACCCTTATTTGAGTTACTTCTGATATATGAACATGCATGCAATTGAAATATTTGAAACTTCCCCGAAGATAGCTATAAAATCCACTACATCTGCGTAACCAAAATTACAAAAACAAATACACTTTCCATCGATTTGTCATTTTCATTAGCATATATAATTGTTAATAAAATAAATAAATTGTTGACATAATCATTGTATGTTTATACTAAAATAATATATCATATTAATAATAGGATATATTAATAATATATCTCATTTTCTTACACTAACACATAATTATATCAATATAATGCATCATACTATAAGCATAACCACATCTACTATTATAGACTCACAAAGTTTATACAAGTAATTTATAGCAACAGAAAAAAGTCAAACAAAAAAATGTTAGTAAATAACTTTTTTTTCCAGTGAAATGGATAGAAACTTTATCAGATTCAAAGTCTGAAACGGATCTTCCGAACATGTCTCCTTAACAAAAGTTAGGAAACTTTCTCACTTGAAGATCGAGGGATGCTTTTAGCTTATGTTTGGCCAAGTCAAACTTTTCCACGCCAAATAGGAAAATAGTAAAATAAAAAAAAGACCCAACTTTTTCCGACCATGCAGTCAATACCCGCAGACAAATCAATAGACTATTCAATAGGCATCATCGCAAATGAATAAGCCAAATTGAGTCTGTGAAAACCAACGGGTGAGATTTTCTGATGAAAGTAAGTCCCGATCACTGATCAGATTCCAAATAAGATCTTTTGACAAAACTTTTCAGAAAGCAGAGAAGATTAGAGAAATGAACAATCCCCAATTCGCTAAGAAAGTAAGAGGAAATGTGAGAGAAACATTGAAAAATATGAAAAAACTTACCAAATGCAGCATCACCCAGAATATATGCAGACTGCCACTGAACTTCAATAAAGCTAGATCAACTTTTCCTACTTCTATATTTTACGAGGCAAAAAAAAAAGTGAATTTAGTAGTATTTATTTGCAATCGTAAAATTTTATGATATTTCAATCCTTAAATTATTAGACTATATTCTAAACAACCTTGAAAAGGACCAATCATCGTTTTTTAAGTTTTAAATTTCCAAATTTAAAACTAAAATGGCCGATGATTAAATATTTTAAGATTTAAATTGATTACTGCACGCAGGTACCTAAGTTAGAGAGATTAATGCGGTATATTACCTTTTACTTTAGTGATTGATACTTGATAATGAGAGAAGCTGTATTATGGTTTCTGCACTGGGAGAGAAAATATTTGTTTTGACATTGTTATAGCCAAAGCTTATAAGTACAAGTACAGGTTGAAGGCATGAATCCCTGCCTTTATAAAATAAAATAAAAAGAGGTAAATGAAACAGAAAAACTGGCACATATCTGTCAGTCTTTTTCAGTTTCCCTTCTCAAGCCCTCGCAAGGAAAAAAAAAAAATGGATTCAAGTAGCACACTTACAGAGGGTTCTACACAGCATTACAAAAAGTATCCAACGAAAATAGACTCTATAATTATTAATTAACATTCCTTAACATCCTCTATATACAAGAATAACATCATTGATTAATTATGATAATTCATTTTCGGAATCCTCCATGGATGAGAGAAAGAAGGAAAAAAGAAAAGAAAAATTTTCTGAATATAATACCAAAATACCACCGGTTTCCCCCCATATTCTAGAATATAAGAAGACACATTACCAGATAGAAAATGATGAGAAAAACGTGGGTATTTTGGATGAACATATATATCAACCAAAATAAATTTAATACTTGAGAAACAAAAAAAAGGGTAAAAAGAAATAAATGAACGATGAAAAATTGGATGGGGATTCTACTTGTTAATTGTGGAGAGGATCTGGGCAACTTGGTACTCTTCTTTTGCTATCATCAAAACCCTTTTGGGTTGTGTTGCTGGGACCAAGATGAGTCCTTCCACCGAAGTACTTCTTGAACAGATCTTCCTTGCTCTTATTGTTATCCATATTGCCGTGGCTGAATTCCACGTTGGCCACTGCATTTCCTGGGAACACACGAATCGCCCCAACTTGGCACGTGTGGCAGATATGCAACACCACAAGCATCACCACCACACACACACAGAGGAGTTTCTTGCCGCCGGCAAACAACATGGCCGAAGAATAAAACACATAAATTTTGGGCCTTTCTTGAACCCAATTCGCAAACACCCTTTTTTCTTGATTCTAAGTACTCTTTTGTTCAAACCTGAAGGAACCTGCTCTATAGTGAAGAAGAAAAAAATAAATAAAGAAAAGAAGATAAAAAGGAACTTGGAGTTTGGTTATAAGTGAGTGTGTGTGAATTGGGATATCATATCATGTAAGAGTGTGACTTGAGAGAAAAAATCCAAATGAGTGAATTGACGGCTAGTTATTTTAAATGAGAGAGATGCATGGTGCCTCATGTCATGGCCATCCCACACTCACACTGGCCCACGTGAAACAAAAACCCGTAGTGCCCGCTAATACAAGTTACTATATTATTTATTTATTAATTTAGCAACATACTTGCACCGCATACCCACATGCTCTTCACGTATCATTTCAGTGGATATTCAATATTTATTATTAAAAACAATTTAACTAGTACTCATATATGAGGTGTGATGACGACGCTTTTCATAACTCATTCAACATCATACACATAATTAATGAAGAGATATTGGATTCCCTTCTTAGAAGAGCTACTGATTTTATTTATTACCCTAGACTTAATTAAACTGAAAAAACTTTTCTAGTACTCCTAATTATAAGGCCTAAAAGTTATTGTATTCTTAATTAACAGTGACAATGTGGCATATAATTAGCTCTGGTATCGCGTTTGAAATTTAGATGTCGGTGAGAGACAGTTAGGGAGGACGACGCGATTTTGCAGACTGTGCATTGAATTTGAGCAGTCCGTGACTTGGATGTTTTAATTATAATTCTCATTGATAAGTGTTTTCTTATTCATCAAACCTAAGTGGTAGTTCGTACGCTCCATAGCCACACGTCAATTCGAATTCGCAAGAATATCTCATCTTAGATTATGTTTGATAAACAAAAATTGAAAAATTAATTATTAATTGAAAGATATAAAACCGGTTTATTAAATTAAAGTTATTAATAAAATTAATTACTGTTGAATTAGTTAAATAATGCAAAAATAAAGGGGTGAGATAATTAATGCTTAAAATATTAATTAATAAGTAAATAATCTAGTATACTTACTAAAAAAATGGCTTGACAAATAAATAAATTGACAAATATTAGCATCAATTGAGCCAATTTTTTTTCTATATGTACTGATACAATGACCGTGTGATGCACAGCTGGCCACGCAATTATATTTTATATTATTATATAAGAATTATAAAATATAAAATTTAGAGAAATATTTCAAATAATTAATCTAATTTAAGTTTTCGAAAACTTTTTCATATGCACATTTGACAATAAAAACAAATACATCAGAAAATTTTATTGTATTTGTTATCTTTTAATATAATATATTTGAATTTGGATTTTCGTATTTTTCCTAACCTTTTATGCACTATTGAAAGTAATTAGTTAAATATATTTCCTGGTAGTTTAAATATATATTTTATTTATATTTTTTAAACATAAGATATCACCTTAATTTTAAGTATTTTAATAAAAATTGAAATTGAGCTAATTTGAACATCGTTTAATAATTTGAACTGAAAAAATAAATAAAAAAAGTTATGTATGCTTACCTTTTGGGACTAGCGTGAGTTTTTGGAATTAATTTCTGTACCTCTTTATTTTACTAATTACATTATCCTTCTTTATATCAATTTTTAAATTTAACTGCAGAATATATTAAAACTTGTACGTTTTAAAATTTTAATTTTGAAATTCACCATTCCCATAATTAAATTATTGGAAGAGATTTATAAATCATCTTCTATAATTAGAAAGTTTTTTAAAAATAAAAAAATCAGATAGAGGAATCTATATTATTTAATTTTATAGTATCAATTAAGAAAAATAGTATTTACTAATAAAGTGTTAAATATATAGGATTTTTCATATATAACCATTCCTTATAAATATATAATCAAATTGTTTAAACTTGTTTATTAAAAAAAGCATTTATTTTAATGAAATACGTCTTTTTTATTTAGTATGTTTGTTTAAAATATTTTTACTAGAGGAAATGGCTTTTTTTCTTTTTATGAGGCAAATAGGATCTTAAAAAATCAATTTAAATAAAATTAGAAGCATTTATTTTAATTTTAAACAAGTTCATAGTGATTTTTTTTTACAGAACAAGTCCATAGTGATAGAACCATTAACTTATGATACTAATTATTACAGCTTGTAATATAATTAATCACCAACTCTTGAAATATTATTTTTACATAAACAAAAAATGCACAAAAAATTACTTATATAGTTACATGATATTATCTCTTCCTCCGTATACGTATTTTTATATTATTTTTAATCTAAATAAAATTATTTAATTAATTTTATTTTTGTATTGCAAAAGTTACGTCCAATTTGTTTTATAATTGGAAAAAATAATTTTTTATCTTTTATTTTTAATATGGGTATTAAATATAATGTATACTCGTCGTGTTATGAAAAAAAATGTCATTCAAATCACATAAGCATTATTATAGATATTTTTATTTTTTCATGAATAAAAGTAAAAAAAAATATATTTCATTTTATTTTTATCATATATTTTCAGTGTTACACGTGATTTACTTAAAGGATGTGACAAAAAAAATAACTTCCTTTTTTATTATATTATACAACTTTTGGAGAAATATTTTGTTTTTCTTAAAAGGAGCTATGCCCAGTGCAATTTAACAATAAATAATAAAATATGTACACAACAATAAGTTAATCTTTAAATATTAGAAAGAAAAAATTCAATTGAAAAGGGCCCAACCGGGTTCGAACCAGTGACCTCTTGATCTGCAGTCAAATGCTCTACCACTGAGCTATGGACCCTACGCGGTAATATACAATTTAATATGTTTATTAATTAATAACTTGTATGGTTCATAAAGAACAAAATTATCACAATGGTCTAA
This sequence comes from Glycine latifolia, assembly GCA_013407115.1. Taxonomy (NCBI): domain Eukaryota; kingdom Viridiplantae; phylum Streptophyta; class Magnoliopsida; order Fabales; family Fabaceae; genus Glycine; species Glycine latifolia. The sequence continues at coordinate 38,698,501 of CM023950.1, read as the reverse complement.
AGTTATATACGCTTAATATATAGTTTCTTTATAACAATATATAGTTTTCTTTTAAATCGTTATATATACCGTATACTTTCTTACCATCCATCCATGAATTAATTATTAAAATTTTGTTTCAATATTTTGTTTTATATTATTTTAATGTACAGTTTATTAGTTTAAAAATATTTTCAAAAAATTAACACTGATTTAATTTGTCTTAACTTTTATAATAAAAATCGTCACGTTTCTTAACTTTAGATTAAAATAAATTAAATGTGTAAAATAACACTCTAATATTTAAATATGCTACCTTTATAATATAATGTCAACCTTAATGTATCCAGAAATCGACACAATATTAATACAAAAGATATTACAAATTACATCTTATAAAAAAAATACATTTAATTTGAATATTATTAGTAGGAGCCACTGAAGTATTAGTTTTTAGATATTTTTTTTATTTCACGTTGTTTAATTTAATTTATAATATTTATTTTATTATTTTAGCACTATTATATGTCAAGTGACTTTATCCAGCTCGAGTAAGATTGTTTCTGTTTTAAAAAAGTCTAGGATTTACACTAAATTTTTAATTTAAAATGTCTGATTATCTCTTTAATTTATTATTTTATGATAAAATATAAGTTATTCATTGTGAACAATAAATTTATATCCTAGGATTCTATACTCTTTATTGAGACAAGACATTTCCATCATTGTTTAACAACTGGATGAAAAGGGGATAAATTAGTTTAAATCAAGATTTAATCTTGATTAATATTTTAAATCTAAGATTTAAAGTTTCACCTCGTTTTTTTAAAGGTTAGCCTTAATGTAAAAACCTATTTAGAAACTTACTTTTTAGATGTGTTAAATAGATCAACAAACACACCTAAGTACACCGACAAAGACTTCAAGTTTTTTAATAAAAAATATATACATATATATATATATATATATATATATAATTACAAATTATTATAATAAAAATCAATACAATAAAAATATACATATTATTCATATTTATTTAAACAAGTCACTTAAAAGATTCATCGAATAATATTGAATTCTTTGAAAAAAAGTTTCTTTTAATTAAATAGTTTTTCAATAAACATTTTTTTCAAAAAAAAAATGGCACCACCTATTTAGAAAACAAGACATAGTTAACTTAAGAATAGTGTGAGTTAAGTGACGATCTTTGATGAACAATCTGACTTGTTCCATCTCTATTAACAGTAATAATATTTTTATCTTGTACATATTTTTGTGTTTATTCATATTTTTAAATTTCGTTCAAATATAAAAATAGTCCCGCAGAATTACACAGATAAATATATCAATAGAAAGAAATCAATAGTTACGAGTACCAATCAACATACATAGCATAATTAACATACATATATTTGTTATATTCGAATTGTATTTGAAAATTTCTTATTTTACAATCTAATATATCAAAATGGAATTGGTAAGATGTGACTGTCCCTTTCAAATGAGATTGTTTGGCAAATTAGAAAATTCAAGATATAGTCGTAAAATGTAAGTTAAATATATAAAGATTAAGAGTTTTGTCAATCAATATTTTTAAAATATTAGTTAAAAAATAAAATATTTAGTATGAAATTTATAAATAATGTAATTTTATGTATTTTAATAAAATATTTATCTTTTTAATTTCTTAATTAATGTTTTAAGGAAATATTGAAGAGACTTGAGATCACTTGCATAAGACAAAAAAAGGAAAAGGAAAAGGTACTTGTAAGTTATAACACAAAGGAGACGGGCAGAAGGAGAACGGGGTAGAGAGGCGAGGAAGCTGGACCGCGAATCGCGCCACAGTGTTTTGTTTGTGTCGAGGTTTAACGTACGTTACAAGCTATCACGTTTTGCCGTTGCTCTTCCATTACCGACCGTACCATCTTAGGTATCAATTTTGATGCAATCTTGTGAATGGAACACGATTCTATTCCCTGTAATGCGAACTTCCCAATTGCTTCAATGTCACCATATTAAAATTATCTGACATTATAAAATCATTATATGTTTAATGACTTGTAAAAATGGGAAATAGTAAGTGTGTTTTTTAAATCCCTTCACGCATGCGTGTTCACGATCTAAATCACGCCAAAATTTAGCAAAACATGTAGAACAAACCCAAGTAGCTTCTGGAATAATGCGCATCAACGATGGTATACGCTAAACCAAACATATTATAGCACTGTCATTTTTAATATGGTTTTTTATTGATTGGTAATGTAAAAATTATTTATACTACTGTTACTGTATGGAAATTAAAGTCTACAAACATAAATAAGTTTTCTTTGTCCAATCATTATATTTATAACTTTTATAAAGTAAAGTAAATTTACTAAACTTTATACAATTTTAGAATAATTAATATTTCATTGTATAATTATATTCTAATATACAATATATTATTTAAAATATGATATATATATATATATATATATATATATATATATAAAACATGTTATTTGCTGACGGACAGAAGAATGTTAAGCATTGCAATTGTCTTTGCTGATAATAGCATTACTAAAATGTTAACATGATGATTATGTATCTATATTAATAAAATGTTGTATAAGTATTATTATGTGGGAGTAGTAGCATATACATATTAATTTTTTATACTGAAAGAATTATCTACTAATATGATCAACGTATATTGGTATATAAACCACTGAGTGTGTGATTTAATTGATGCAAAATTATTTTAATTTAACCATTACTCTTTAGTTTGAATTGTAAATTTTTTATTACTTTTCTACTAATAAAAATATACTTAAATAAGGATGGTAAGATAAAAAATGATCCATTGGACCGATTCGTTTTACATAATCTTTTAGGCAAGTCAGACTAACGTTCAATCCATTAGCCCATCTTGACTTGTCAAAAGATGAATTCATCATCGGGTGGATCCGGCTCATCAAGCTAATATTTTTTTTTATATATATAAAAGGTTTTGATTACTTATTTTTGTATGTAGTTGTTTCAATTAGCAAATTTATTTTACTATAGTTTATTTAACTTCTGCAAAGCATAAATATTTATCATAAACATATAAAATAAAATAAGATATGAATTCAAATAAACGGTTACTTGCTTAGTTGATTTCTTTTATGTCGTTGTTTAAATCTAGATTCTGGAAAAAGATCGATTTCTGTATTAAGATTTGGCAGACGCCGAGAGTGGTGCACCACACAAACATAAGATCACCGCTATTTGTATTCTTTTATTTTATACAAATATAAAAAAAACACATTTGATAAGCAAAATATTCAAGGCCAATTGTACACCGCCAAGAGACCCACAAGTTATTACCGCAACAGCATCCCCAGGCATCAGAAATAAAATCCGTTTACCATGTTCTCTTACCAATAATCGATTTACTACATTAATTGGTAGTATTACCCTTCTACATTAATTGTAATTATTTAAAAATAAAATATTATGAAAAAATATGGAAAGTTAAACTCAGTTATAGGTTACGTTTAGCCAAATTTGGTCAATTGATTGAAGTAATAGAGAAGCGCAAGGTGCAGGCGAAATAGGATTTGTCACTTCTATTGAGAATGTGATTAGACGAAGCACAATGTCTGAGACAACCACCGTACTTCCCCAAATAAAAAAAAAAATTTACCCAAATACTACACCAACGAAACTAAATATCAGATTAGTACGTGGCATAATTCACTGGTCAGTCCAGCGAAATAGGTAGTGAACATGTGGCAGACAGCGATTAATTCGCTGTGGAGTCCAACGAATTAGGTGGACACGTGGCAGAAAGGGAGTAATTCGCTGGGGAGCCCAGCGAATTAGGTGTCATTGGAAAAAAAACTTCAAACGGTCATAACTTTTGATTGGAAAGTCCGATTGAGGTGAAATTGGTGGTCAAACGCTCGAAATTCAGTCATCTAGCCTAAGCAAATACTCAAAAGGGATTTGGTCAAAATATTTTTCCAAAAAAAGCCTCTAAGTGCCTCAAAATTAAGATTTAAGATTCTATCAGCCAAAATTTTCTTTTTTTCTACTTTTTTAATTATTTAATTATTTTATTTAATATTATAATTTATTTTTTCAATTAATTCTCTAAATTACAATCATTTTGACATATCGTACGTCTCCATCGGACATTTCTTCCAAAAGTTATAACCGTTTGAAGTCTATTGTCACTTAATTCACTAGGCTTTTCAAAAACTTTAAACGATCATAACTTTTGGAAGAAATGTCCGATAGAGGTGTACAATATGTCAAAATGATCATAATTTAGAGAATTAATTGAAAAAATAAATTATAATATTAAATAAACTAATTAAATAATTAAAAAAGTAGGGAAAAAAAAGAAAATTTTGGCTGATTGAATCTTAAATCCTAATTTTGAGGCACTTAGAGGCTTTTTTTGGAAAAAAAATTTGACCAAATCTCCTTTGGATATTTGGTTAGGGCTAGAGGACTGAATTTCGAGCGTTTGGTCACCGATTTCGCCTCAATTAGACGTTCCAGTCAAAAGTTATGAACGTTTGAAGTTTTTTTCCAATGTGACTTAATTTGTTGGACTCCACAGCAAATTACTCCCTGTCTGCCACATGTCCATCACCTATTTTGCTGGACTGACCAGCGAATTATACCGCGTGGCAGTCTGATATTTAATTTCGCTGGCGTGATATTTGGGTAAATAATATTTTTTTTCTGGGGCAGTACGGTCGATGTCTCCACAATGTCCTAACTTTCGGTGTCTGCCATCTGCACCGCAACAAAACTATTTAACCGACACATCTGTTGTACAAACCCTAACCAACCCTAGATCCCTTGTCTCCATTCAATCTCTATTGCACACATTAGTTTCTATTTATGGTTAATTAAAATAAATCACGGTGAAGACTTGTAATTGTAAATATTCTACTTAAAGAGTATATTTCCACATCATTAAAAATTGGATATACTTGAACCTCAAAATAAGCATGGATATCTTAGAAAGAAAGGGATATATATGAAATCTGAATGCTTCCCTGCAGCTTCAGGCACAGGCAGACAGTAATAATATAAAGTTGATGTCTTTTTAGCTTCTTCTACTACGTTTGCCTTTTTCTCTTTGGACATATCCATAATTTGCCTCTTTCTATTGCCAACCATTTTGTGGAAATTATGAACTGGAAAAAACATCTGCTGCTGGCGGTTGGTCTTGGAAAGGGATATCTTTGAACTCTGATAAGGCTATATTTGATTTCAAAACTTTACCTTATCTTGTTAATTATTAATAATATATACTATAGTTATATACTTATATGTACTCGTAGAACGGGCCAAATTTTACAACTATAAACACGTTATTGGAATGTTGACAAAAATTGTAAGGAACTTTTCCGAAGATCACAATTATTGGTGGCTACATGGCTACAAATATATGCAGCTAAAAGCTTGAAAAATAGATAAAAAGGGGGGAGGGGAGGTCATTGTTCAAAAAAAAAAAAAACGAATGCTGAGTGTGTGTAAATTTAATTGGCTAAATTGAGGAATATTTATGCAAATAAGTATAAAAATACAATATTTTAGGATAAATATTAGTATTGAGAGTTTTCTTGAACCTTTGTTTAACTTCCATAGATATTGGATACTTTTTATCTTTTCTCTTTAATCGGATTTTAAAATCCCATGTTAGCACTCTATGATTGTCAAGCAAAAATCTTGTCAGGTGCAACTTGTTCATGCAGCTTGCCCTTACCAAACTATATTTCTCCTTTAGCAAATTCCAGGATGATGACCTCTGTCACTGTGTCACATATTTTTGTTCAGTGGTAGAGCCTATCATGCAGTGGTAGAACTATATAAAAGTGCAATTTAGACATGAATTTTAAACTTTATTTCCATTCATTAAAAAAGTACACATTTTTATGCAATTTCTCTTTATTTCTCTCTCTTCTTTCATTTCTTCCTTCCCCGTTTGATTTCGAATCCAATTTAACAAAGTATTAGAAACAATGACACTTAGAGAATAAAGACAACACACAAAATTAAATAAAAACTATTGTTCTTTTATAAATGAATTCATACGGAAGCTTTATTTTACAATTACACATAAAAATAACAAATTTCTACAGGTATTTTCAAGTTTCAATTGATTGATGATAATTGCTATTTATACATAAATTTTGTATTTAAATTACATAATAATTATCTTCTTTTTTCTCTTTTAATGTTTTTTTGTGATTGAAACGTATAAATTTAGTTTTTTTATGATTTTTTATCCACTAAATACTAAAATTAGTTGATTTATAGTGTTTGTTGTATTTTCTTTATAAGATTACACGTTAAAGACTTGAAAAATGAATTAAGGATTTGAAGTAGCGAACACATATGGGCTTAGTGCACCGCCAATAAAAAAAACCCAATAAAACAAAGTTTTGATTTTAAAAAAGGGAGTGAGGAGGCAAATAAAAGGAGAAGCCAAAGAGAAACAAAAGGTACAAAGAAGAGAAGAATCAATTCCACAAAAGTGGACTTATGCTCCTTGTTCTACCAATTTTCTTTCATTCTCTTTTATCAATTGTTGTTCTATTTTGTTTTTGTATGACTCTCGTGTCAATAAGAGACTAAATCACTCATTGTTGGGGGTTCAACAATCAAACACTATTGATGTAACAATTATCATTATTTATTTAATGTTATTATTATATTATTATTCTTTTCTGAATCTATTATCATGTTTATGGTCTGATTATCCATATGCATGTAATATTATAAATGTTTATGCATTAAGAAATGTCTATACTTTGAGAACTAGGGAAAAACATATATACAATATATATCTAAGGATAAAATGATATTGTTTAGCCTTAAATATATATCTATATTCTTAATGCAAATTATTTTATGTAGCTTGTTGAGAGATCAGGAGTGAAATTAAGTGATTTAGACTTTTTCTTATGAGAGATCATGGTTAGAGTAAATTAGATAATGAAGGCAATATGTAAAATAATATTGATTAGTGAAAAATCATTAACATTGCATCGATAATAGTTTCGGTAGGCTAAACACCCAACATATATCTATCCTGCATCAACCTTCAAATCACTTATTCAAGTGTTTGTATTCTCTTTCTTATAATTTGTTTCTTAATTTATTTTATTTGAATTTATATTTAAATACATTATCACCTGCAATTTCTAAAATTATTTTGTTAATTCCTTACAATTAGACATATATTTCTAAGTATAATTAAAGTCCATGTGGACTCAATACTCAATATTACTATTTTATTACTATTTGGACCAATTGGTACGTTTGTCAATCAATTAATAATAGAGAAGACAAAGAACTTGTGACCAAGATCTCAAGAAGGCAAAAGTGTGTGACTTTGAGAAAGTTGCACCCATCTATGATGTATCTTACTACTGTTTGCATATAACAGTTTTTACCATCAACAATTTTTTCTTTTTAATTCTTAAAAAAATTAAAAACTGTTTTTGAAAAGCAAAAAAAAAAAATTGCTTAACAAAAGGGGAAAAATAGAGGGAGAAGCTTCCCAATTACAATGTGGCATTTCTACTATTTAGAGAAATCCTCCCCAATTTCAGAGCCCCGCTACATGCCTCGGCCCACTAGAAAGTCTTTAACAGTCCAACCCATAGGTAAGGCCCGCAAATTGAAACTCCAATAACTCTGTTTTTACACTTTTTTTAGAAAGAAAGAAAGAAGAGATTGACACTTTCTGTACACTTAGGTGTGTTTGGAACAATTACAAAAATTTAATTATTTCAAAAATATATTATTATAGGTATAATCGTATATTGTTATAATTATTTATAATTAGAATAAGTTTTTATTTAGATAAAATTACTGGAAAACTATTTTAAGAGATATCATAACCCTAAAACAAACAATTAGGGCCATGTATCCTTTTGAAAATTTGTAGGTCTAATAGTTTTTACATAATTTTAACCCTTATTCTTAACAATTATCAGGCATTGAACTAGAAAAAATATTAGCTCACTTTTTATTGGTTTAACCACGATGAAATTGTGATAAAACCAGTCACAAATAATTACAAGTTTTTTTTAAAATAAATAAATACATTTTAAATTTTGCATATTAAATAATAGTTTAATATCAAATTATAAAAAACTTATATTATAAAATAACAAAAAAATATTAAAAAGAGATCAAATACTTTCACTATATAAGTGAATTTTATGCATTAACCTTTGTGACATGACATTGAGTCATTATCAAATTTAAATAATTCTTTTTGGTCCTCTGAGTCCTAGCCCTTCTTCAAAATGTATATTACAACTCACAAGTCACAAGCCATTAACACATATCACTAATAAAAATAGTTTTCTTAAATGATAATAGCTCCGCTTCTTATTATAAGAAAAAAAAATTATAGTGTGTTTTATACTATAAATAACGGAGGTAGTGTCCTATAAAATGAAAATTATGTTAACTGAAATTAAAGCCTTTTGCAAGAAGGTCAAGAAGATAAAGTCTAATTATTTATGAAGGCCATAGAGAACAAGCTCCCAAAAGCTTGATACAGTAGAATATATATCAACATTTGTCGTTCTTGGCTTCAATAAAAGTCATGGTGAATCTACTTTGTTTGTAAAGAAATTAGAAACTGATCTTCTTGTTGTGTCACTATACATGGATGATCTTTTCAATAACAGGTAGCATAGCAACGATGAACTTGTTACACAGTTCAAAATGAAGACGGTGAAATGTTTTGAAATGATGGATCTTGGGAGATGGAATTCTTTCTTGGAAAGGAAATTAAGCAACTTGATCAAGGAATTTTTATTTGTCAACAGAAGTATGCTCAAGTAATTCTTAAAAGGTTTTAGGTTATAGGCCAATATCCACTCCCATGAATCGAAAAGAATAACTATTCAAAGAAGGTTGTGTCACTCTACAGAAGTTTGAATAAATGCCTCATTACAACCAGGCTAGACATTCTTCATGGTGCTTCTGTGCTTACCAAATATGTACCTTGTGCGAATGAGGAGCATTTTAAAGCTACCAAAAGAGTGTTTCAGATTATATCAAAGAAATTGCCAATTTTGGAGTCAAGTATGAATAACTGAGAAATTAACTTTCATGGATTTTCTGATAGTGGTTGGCCAGGTCCAATTGAAGATTGAAAAGTACATATAGATATTATTTCTCACTAGGATCTGAAATATTCTTAGACTTCAAAGAAGCAAGAAGTTGTAGCATAATCAACAACAGTAGTAGAATTTATTGCTATTGCAGGGCTATTAATCAAGCAATATGGATTAGAAAATTATTGGTTGATTTGCACAATCAACAAAAGAGGGAGTAAGACAAAGCCATGGACAATCAAGCTACCATTACAATTTCGAAAATCTAGTTTTTGTAAGGAAGAAAAAAGTATTTTCATACCAAGTTGTAATTATTTCTCAGGAAAGTCCAAAATGAAGGAGTAACTGAAATTCAACTAAAATATATATTGTAGAACTGAAGAACAAATAGTTGAAACCTTTCTCAACCCTTTATCTCAGGGGAAGTATGAAAATCTTAGAACATAGATTTTTGCAGTTAGCCAGTTACTGAGTCAGAAGAATGTTATAAACTTATCATTATGCCTTAGTATCTGCAGTAATGATTTTTAGGAACTAAGTGTTCAATTGGTACTGTTTTTAAGATTAGATAAGAAATAAACTAGGAGTATGGAGTGAATGGTAATTAATTACCTGATTTTCTTACTTAATCATATAGCAGATTTTCTTTAATAACAGCAACCATGTTTTCATTAAAAAATAAAAAGAAAGAAAGAAAGAAATCGTGAGGAATGTGTCTTGGATAAAATTCTAGTATGATGATGTAAGATTTTGAAGCGTTAAGAGTCATGCATGATATGTTGATTAAGTCCACTAGTGATCACAGCATAATGGACGATTCATGTTAATGTTGGATTATCTATGGATTTATGCTATTTTCAATTTTACACCTACAAAATGCGCACCTTTTCGAACGCGTGTTAATGAAGTCCATGTATTTAATTTAAGTTTCGTCCACCTTACGCACCCAACTACTTGCCTTAGTTATTAAAACGGCGTGAGTCAATTTGTGCCTAAAGAAATAGTAGCTTAATTTGCATGGCTATGCCGACAAATAATTGTGGGCAAAAAAATAAAAATATTATAGTTAAAAAAAAAAAACAATCACGTACAGGGACGACGTGGATGGAGCTCGGTCACGTCCCTGGGAGACGATGTGTAGAAATTTCGGAAGACCATAACTTTTGATGCCGCTGGCAAGACTTGGCCAAATTTTTTTCCCAAAAAAGGTCTCTAAGTGTCTCAAAATTACGATTTAATATTCGGACACCCAAAAAATTTCTTGTTTTCTAATTTTTTATTTATTCAATTAGTGAATTGCATGCTATTTGTTATTTTTCTAATTACTTCTCTTAATTTCGAGCATTTCGACATAAAATACGCCTCCATCGGATATTCCTATCAAAATTTATGATTATTCAATTTTTGGTATATTTATTTACCAAAATTATATTGTAGATTTTTAAATGATTTCGATTTAAAAAATTAAAAAATGACAGTAATGTAATCGTAACACTAATTTAAACAGTTGATTGCAGTAGATTTGTAAAAAAATTATAACTATTGTTATTTGAAACTTATTTACAAATCTACTGCTGTCAAATTTAATGAATGTTAGTTCAACTTGTATGATTAATCATGTTTATTTAAATTTCCTAAATATTTTATTTTTTTATTTAGATAAATATGTATCTTTTACTAAAGATAATAACGTAAAGAATAATTAAGATGAATTCATGTTTGAGTATATTCGAAACTTGTAATTATGCAAAATCTTTACAAGTATCATTAGTCACGACTCGTTGTTAAAGATTTTAGCTTGCATATGAGTACTTTTAAGTTTTAACCACTACCTTTGACAATTAAGAACTTTTTCTTTTTCCTTTTTTAAACATGTTAATGTTAATTTTTTTAGCCATTTATTTTCGGGATCTAGCACTCATCTCCTCATAGATATTTTCATACTAACCACCGTAATGTTGAAGATGATATTCGTTCCGTGACGAGTTGCCCGCTTGACTTTCCTTTAGTTGTCGGTTGTATGTGTGTCTTTTAATATAATTTTCATTTTCTTTAAAATATGCATTTGTTTTTAATACCACTCTTCCCGAGTGTTGTTAGCATTTAACCAAGTCCCTACTCTTGTTGAATTTTTAGTAAAGTTTTACATCTAAATATGAATAATTGAATATAGAAGTAGTAAGTAACTATTAGAAATGAAGTTTTCAAATACTTGGATAGTGATCTTTTTCTTTTTTTTTTCCTGTCTTTTGATGCAGAGTATATGCATGAATCATCTACCAAATCTTAATTACCCTTTCACTACACAAATATGAGTTATAATGATATAAATTATTTATACCCATGAAATAGGATTTTGCATGATCTAACAATCTCTTTCATTCTGTCAAAAAGAAAAAAAAAACTTCCATTATGAAACAAACCTTAAGATTATATGTACATAACATGTGGGATTGAGAGACTAAATTTAAACAACAACTCAGGTAACTTAGGGCGTTGTTTAGTTTCATGGTGGGAACAATTAAATTTAGATGTTTAGTTATTATTAAATAAATTTGAAAAAAGTAACTTTTTTGGTTGGAATGATATTTTTAAAAGAAATTATAGTAAATTTGCTTTATTTGAAAACCAATTTTTATCTAAATCAATTTTACATGCGAGTGTTTGGTTTGACATCTTTCAAAATTGGATTCACAATGATGGAAGATATTTTGTAGCTTCTAGGTCTTTTTAACTGGCGCGACTTACAATTTTTTTTTTACCAATGTAAGTAAACACAAGCAAAGATACCGAATGAAATAATTGAAATGATACAAATATTCTTCAGTAAAATAAAAAACAAAACAAGGAAGCAAAGATACTGAAAATCAAATTCATTCAAAATGCAAATGCTGATCTAAGCACGCACTTAATAATATACACTACTACAGGCGCTCCAAACCACTACGGTTCTGCATGCATTACAAAGACGGTCCGACGACCATTATCATTTTGAGTGTCGTTGAAAAGAAGCCTAATTAACGACGGTCCAAGACCCGTCTTTGTTATAAATATTTCAACTATGGTTGTTTACAAAACCATAGTTGAATTACGTAATTTTTTTATAAAAAAAAAGTCAAATCTAAGATGGTTATACAGACAACCGTAGTGGATTAGTGGTATCTACGACGGTCATGCTTAAAACCGTAGTTGAAATAGGTAATTTAAAAAAAAATAAAAAAAACCTATTCTACGACGATCATGCTTAGAACCGTAATTGAAATAGGTAATTTATATAATTTGTCCTTACAGATATATAAAATCAAATACGTTGACACATCCTGTAATATTAACATAAAAGTTATCAATCATGTTAATTTTATACACCACGTCATGTAATTAATCATCGAAAAAACTTATAAATATTTCACATAAATGTTATAATGATAAAAAATATTAACATAAGAACTGTGATTAATTAAGTTAAGTATTTTAATTCTTTTTCATATTTAAAATTAAGTATATTAATGTTAATTTTATTAAACTTTAAAATAAATGAACCCTAAATAATCATGCATTTCAATAAAAAAAATGTCAAAAAATTAATAAATTTGAAATATAAAATATAGGCCTTACAAGACGAAGGTAAGATGATTAGTCAAAAGATTGAATCAATTTGTGAGTTAATTAATTAACAACTTGAAGTCTTTCCTATATTTTAAGTAATTATTAATTAAGAAAGGAAGCTAACATCGAGTACTAGATTGAGAATAAATATAATAAGACAAATTTCAATAAAGTTCATTAAAAACAGTCTTTAACGTAGCCCTCCAAAGATTACGATCTATTATTTTTGTTACACTGCTAGATTAGTCATCTTGGACTAAAATAGTGACAATTAAACAAATAACTAAAGCTAGAACTGTATGGCAAAAAAGCTTTTAGGGAAATGAATTTCTAATAGAAACCATTCTTTACAAATCTATATATTTTGTAAACATGTTAATGTTTACTCAGACAAGCTTAATATTCCAGCTACATCCAATAAGTACAATATTAAGGAAAAATACAGATATAGGGTTTAAGAAATGGAAGCCAGAAGAGAAGAGAGGTACCTGGAGAGCACAAAAACATTTTTTTTCTGGGGTCTTAACCTGAGACACAATGTTATCATCCACCCAAAGCACAATAATTGGAATTCTAGCACCCCATTTATCCCAAAGTGCACTCATTCCTCACTTCACCGCAATGAGCCCCGTTAGCTTTACCTTTCAATGGATCCTTCTCGTACACCACCAGAACAAAACAAGAATAGAAGTGATACACAGTCTGAACCTCGACCTTGAGCTCCAGCAAGCGCTCCAAAATGGCGCCGTAGACCTCCGTTGCGAAAGCGCAATCGGGATGATAATGATGATCCTCGTTGTTATTATTAGACGAAATGAACTTGCTGAGAAAAAGTGAAACACCAGGGGCGGATAGACACTGGAGCGATTTCCTGATAGGTTCCCAGGAGGAGAGAGAGTCCTTGGCTCCCGAGCTTGCTGATGTAGTCCTCGGACTCTCCCAGGTGCCAGGTTCGGGACCCGATCTTCATGTCCATGATGGAGGGTTTGGAGTAGCCGTAGAGGAGGTCCTCTAGGACCAGGTGGGGCAGGGCCCAGAGCCGTCGGAGGCGTCCACGACACCGGTGCTGCAAAAGGAGGGGAAGAAGGAGCGGATGGAGGATTCGGGGAAGGCGGCGGCGAGAGAGGAGTAGAAGGAGAATTCGGTGGTGTCTGGGTTCGATGGTTGCAAGGATAAAAGAGATTTTAGGGTTATAAATTTGGGAATTCAAATACAAATTTGCTCATTTCCACTACGGTTTTAGTGGACTGTGTTCGTTTAGCGTTTATTTCAAATACGATTTTAGTGGACCGTGTTCGTTTAGCAGCATAATGACTACGGTTTACCTCTGACCTGACTTTGATTAACTTATTCGACTACGGTTATTATTATAGAACCGACTTTGAAAAGTTACAATTTATTACAAAAATGCCACCGCGCACATTACGACGACAGGTTTAATGGAACCGTCTTTAAATTGCAGTCGTAGAAGCCTACATTTGCAGTAGTGATAGACGCTCCATTTTGCGTAAAGCCATGTCTTGCGTTGCGACCATACTAATTAACTTGCATTCCCGAAAATGGATGAAGCACCTTTTACAGCCAAAATTGCCAGACATGAGCAATTAGAGATACGATTCTTTGTCCGTGTAACCACTAGCCACTTTTCTGTGCATAAGTCAACCATATTTTCAGTAAAACCAATTCCAATCGCGTCAATGAAAAAAGTTGATTAATGTACGAGAGTGTAGTTCAAAATGAGGAAGTGGTAGTTGGTTATGGTTAGGGTGGGGATGAGCTATATGAAATTGAAAACTAAAATCCGTATTTAATTTCAGCTAATGACTGCTTAATCACAAGATTGAATTGTCTTATTAACCGTCTAATCACAAATCCAAACAAACACCATGGATGCACTCAGCCACATAGGTCCCCTCTGGCCAGTGGAGTGATGTTTGAATGGTCAAGTTGTAGGCTATAGCTTCACCAATTACGGATTCTTGTTTTTTTTTTATAACATCCTAATTACGACATTTTGCTGTTCAACGAGACTTTGAAGTGTGTCAACAAATTTCAATCATTTAGATCCTTATGAAACTAAATTTTGATCTGAACTTAGTCACATTAATTTATAGATCTTCACTCTTCTTCAATGATGTATTTTTTTATGGATCAAACTCATATTTTTTTCTACAGACTCAATGTCTCTTGTTAACTAAACTATACCAATTGAATGAATTCTAGATTTGGTTAAGATTTTTTTTTACAAATAGTTATAAAAATTTATTTAAAAGACTCTTTTTTTTTCTGAATAAAGACATTTTATTATTTTTTATCAATTTTTGAATTAGTGTTTAAAAAAATCATTAAGAATAAATAATCATATGTGGGTTACGGCTGTATTGTACATAGCTGATTTTGTAATATTTTATCATGTTTATTTTATATATCTTGATGTAACCCTATTTACCTATTCGATAATGAAAACAAATATCTCAATCTCAAAGATATAAATACATTTATTGAACTTCAATGAATCATTGTTTTTTAGAACGCATAATATGATTAAATAATAGTACTACATTTACACTTTCAATAACATCGAAAATGTGAATGAACTTGCATAAAGTTGTTCTAATTTAATTACTGATTTTAAATCTTTGCACTTTCTGTATATAATTTTTTTTACACTTTACGTACATTATAATTAAATTCATGTTAATTATCCACTTGGTCAAGAGAGAGGCGAAAAGGCGTTATGCCATTAACAAGTGGTAGTGGATATGTGAACTGTGCTGTACTCTCTTTCACGTCTTTTGTGCGATATGTGACAATGAATCAAATCAATCAATGATATAGTAATAGCAGTGTTTCTTTTTTGTTTTGGGTTGGGTTATGTTTTTCCTGTAACTGATTCAAAATCGATGAGCGAATGGTGTTAGATTGCGCTTATTGCGCCATCAAAGACATTGGTCCATATAGGATGATTGTTGTTAAACTGAAATTTGGATTTTGGAGACTTTAAGTAGAAGACTTTTAAGACAGACACCGTCCCAAATTTCTCAAAAGCTAAAATTATAGTCCAAACGGGTAAGGGGTCCTACACGTCATTCTCATCCACTCATTTACAACGTTGGTTATAAAATGATGTATGGAAAATCTTGTCTAGAACAGACAGATTAGCTGCAGGTAGGGAACATGGGAAAAAGTTTAAGAAGAAAAATATGATTTCTTATATTTCTGAGTTGTTCCTATTTCAAATGGTACTTGATAATGCCGTTGGTTTAGGAGGTGTGTCTCCAGGTTTATTGATTTTATTTATTTGAATCTTTGAATCTTTGAATCTTTGACTCATTTCTTAAAAAAGGTATTTTCATTTTTGAATAAATAATATTATATGAATTGATTTTATATTGTTATCCAATATCAATTTTTCATGTATAATAAGTTATTTGACTTTCATTATAATTATATTAAGTAAGTAAGAATAAATTTTAAGGAATCTAGTTTTGAAAATACGAAAATAATAATGTTAGATATACGATATTTGGATAGCCAAGTTGTTTCTTGTTCAACGAATAGTAAATGTTTTATCTTTTGTTTTGACTTGTTCCATAACTATTTCTAAAATTCATGTATGAAAATCTTGCTAAAACACGCACAAATGCATCAACCTTAATTGCCACATCCGCCATTAGTAGGTATATTATAATTGCACCAATAACATGCTTTCTGAATTGCAAAGGTAATTTCAGATTTTACTCTGAAATTGTTGGCAATGTAATTCCAAAGATGATGATGGTATTTACGCAGATGATCTAAATCAAGCTGACTTGTCATGTTTAGAGTCTTCATGATGAATGCATAAGTGAAGGCTTCTTCCTGGAGCGTCTCAAATCTACATCCACATAAAACACATGAACAAAATAACGAACAAGAAATTACAGTACTCTGATTATATTTGAGAAAAAACATTTGTTTTCTCTTTAGTAAGATTATCTTTAAAGTGAGCAATAGTATAATCATTCTTAAGTTTTAACGAGTTAAGATTACTATACATTTAATTTTAAATTGAACAAACAGTGAATATCCTCATATTCCTTCATTGTAGAGATAAAATTGAAGAAAACTCAACCTGGCTAAATGTCTCGATGATTACTTATATAAAAAAATGATTAAAAATGAATCATTTTTTTATATAAATTAAAATCAATTTATGTACTTTGATAATTTTAGAAGTTCTCTCGTTTACTTTCTTCAAAAGTTAAAGGGCAGTTTGGATCTAGAAAATATTTTATGTTTTCTTTTCTATTTAAAAATGTCATCCTATTTTCAATTTATTTATTGTTTTCAAAATTTTGTTCAATAAATAATGAAACAGCTTTTTATTACTGCCTCTGTTTATATTTTCAATTTTCAGTTTTTCTTATGCAATTTTTTTAAACTAGGAAATAAAGTGAACAAAAGATGGTGTTTTTGTCATTAAAAATGAAAGTAAAAAACTTTTTTTTATAACAAAATGATCCTTATGGTTCACAAGTTGATTCATTTTTACTTTTTCTATATAA
This sequence comes from Glycine latifolia, assembly GCA_013407115.1. Lineage (NCBI taxonomy): Eukaryota > Viridiplantae > Streptophyta > Magnoliopsida > Fabales > Fabaceae > Glycine > Glycine latifolia. Next base: position 38,681,241 of record CM023950.1, on the reverse strand, counting down.
ATGTTTATTGAAAAGTTTATTATTATTTAATGATGATGATGTTTATATATATATATATATATATATATATATATATATATATATATATTATTCTTGTTATTTATATTTAAAAATTTGACTTGAATTTAAAAATACCGATAAAATACACCAGAAACTTGCGAGAAGTTACCTTCCCGACTTGGAAGAATGCCCAGCACCAAACTCACATTTAAACAGCAGTATGTTATCATCAGTCTTCGATTCCCTCGGTTTTGCCACAAACTCGGCAGGTTCAGACTACAAAACCCGTGTGTCTACAAGCACATAATAAGAGATGCACATGGATGATAGATTTGTCAACTCTACACACTTTCCGACAAAACTAATTAACTATTTACCCTTACAAAAATATCAAATGCAAACACGCACAAATGCAACATCCTTAATTGCCACATTCTCCATTAGTAAGACATATTACTATTGACTTAAAAAATCTTACCAATAGAATTGCAACAATGACATGCTTCTGAATTGCAAAGATAATTTCAGATTTTCTTCTGAAGTTGTTTGCAATGTAATTCCTAATTAAGAGGAGCCAAACGTCTGAAAATACAAGCTCTCACTCAGAACCATGATGATATTTACGCAGTTGATCTCACTCAAGCCATGGATATAACAATCGGTCTAAAGCCGACTAGTCATGTTTAGAGTCTTCATGATGTATGCATAAGTGAAGACATCTTCCTGGAGCTTCTCAAATCTGCATCCACATACAACACATGAACAGAAAAAATAAATTACAGTAGTCTGATTATATTTGAGGAATAAAAATCATTTACGTAACATTATCTTTAAGTTATGCATACACACACTTAATCATTTTGAATTTCGTCAGATCATATTAAATTAATAAAAATTGTTTTGATTCACATAATTTATCTTTATAATTTTCTTTTTCTTAATTTTAAAAGTTTTATCTCTATAATTTATTTTTACCTTATAAAATAATTTTCACATTATTAACAATGAAATCTTCTATTATATTTTCTTTCTTCTAGGAAAAGTGATTTTAGCATTGTTTAATAACAATGATACTTTTTTATTATTAATATATATATTTTTAAAATTTGACTTAAATTTTAAAATACCGCAGAAAATTCGAGAAATCTGATAGTAAATACCTTCCCGACTTAGAAAAATGTCCAGCACCGAGCTCGCATTTAAACAGCAGTATGTTATCATCAGTCTTCATATCCCTCAGTTTTGCCACAAACTGCGCAGGTTCAGAATACAAAACCCGTGGGTCTACAGCATGCGCAAGCAGATAACATCATGATAAGATGCACATGTCACGTGTAAAATCAAAGTATATCTTTCCAACTAAATTATCAGTAATCACCACACAGAAAGAATGCCTTGGCTTTAAATATAAAGTTCAAATCAGGAACAGTTTCATTACATGAACCACAGGTGCCTACCATTTAATCCTGCTGTGACAAGAATGTTTGGATAATTCTGTGCCTTCACCTGCATAAAATGAGAGGATTTCAAAAATTGATTCCTAAAACTCATTTCATACAGAAGAAAATAAGAAAATAATAGCCAATGCAAGAATACAAGGCATCAGCCATCAAGCATAGCCATAGGATTCTCACGTTATCAATGGGGGAATATGATTTCATGTAGAAGTAGAATTCCTCCTTTCTAGGATCACCCCATTCCTGCAGTAACACAAGAAAACAATCTCATGTAAAAAAGAAAAAAAAGAGAAATCATATCATAGACATCCTGTGGACTAGCTTGGATAATGAAATTCAAGAATTTTGATAGCACATATGAGCCAAGAAGACCTGCACAATTATAATAATCTTTGAAGAATATTGATGGCTATATAATGCCTCTTATTACTATCAGGTTAAAAGGCAGATGAATGGTATGAGAATTAAAGAAAAAAGAACATTCTTATTCATAATCTGAGACATTTTATAACAACTAATATAAAAAAGAAAGTTAAAACAATTTCACTGGCTTACGGTACCAGAAAAAAACAAGTTAAAAAACAGAAAACACGCACACAGGGACTGAGGGACATCGTGCAATGACCATGCATAAATCAGATTAGGAACACAGTATTTCAGAGATAAAAGTAAAAGCCAGGGTCCGGTTAAAGCCACAAAAAAATGGAAAAACGATAGGGTGCACAACATGGTTGAACAAGATTAGAGTATACTATGAGAAACAAATATGTAGAAGTAATTTCTCTAAAGACATGGCTTGGCTAGACAAATTCATCCATTTTAGCAAGGAAACATGTCCAGCTAAAACACATTTCCAGAGTCCAATTAACCAGTATTCAAGCGTTTTCAGATATCCATATGGAAAAAGAGAATAAATGAAATAAAATTACCTCTGATTCTGCGGTAGTGAGAGGAATAGTTGGATCAAGCATTGTTGTCACAACATCCACAAAAGGTACTCCAGCAACAACAGCCATGAATAAATCTGTTCTCATATTAATAACTGCACCAATTAGCAAACCACCAGCACTTCTTCCTTCGATGCACAGTCTTTCCTTAGAACAGCATTTTTTTTCAATCAAATACCAGCACATGCAATAAAATCAGTGAAAGTATTCTTTTTCTTCAACAGCTTTCCATTTTCATACCACTGCCTCCCCATTTCACCACCACCACGTATATGAGCTATTTCATATATAAACCCCTGATCTAACAATGAAAGCCTTGCTTATTTGAAACTGGGATCTATGCATATCTTTTGACAATGTGAGGTCCACTAAATTATATATTCTAGAAGAAATGGAAGAAGTTCAAAGGTGTAAAGACTAGATTCCTAAATGGAAAAAATCGGCAACCAAAGGAACAAACAGGATAACAAATAGTGCCCACTGCTCATATACAAGGGGGAACATAAAAAGTAAACAGATAACTATATGCAATTCAATACAAGTAGTAAGCATTAAAGACTGATTGAGAAACAGCAGCAACTTTCATCCATCATCCAATACAAATCAAAGCATTGGATTCAGCATTGGTATTGTTGAATGCAATTCAATTTATATAAATTTCTATTCTTTTACCTCATACAATCCATATCCATATAGTAGTAATGGATCTGATCCATCAAGTTTCACAAGATCTTTTCGGATTCATCGGCGATGCGGAGCTGACGAGACGGCGGTGGTGGCGGCGGCGGCAGAATGAAAGGGAACAGCGGAAGAGAGAACAACGGTAACGGTTAGGGGAATGCAGAAAATGCGACCAAAGTTTAAGCGAAGATTTTGAAGTACCATTTGTTGTATTTTATTTTTTATCGATCTTTATCTTTATTTATTTTTCTTTTAATTTTTTTGCCTGACATAAGGAGTGTACGATAGAAATCAAACAAAATCCACTAACAAAGTCTTCAAACACAGTATTGACAATTTAATTTCAAGACACAGGAAAATTAAACCGCAAAACAATAACTGAATCTCACAAGGGGTTTAATAAATTAGGGACTGACCGATTTAGGTCAGGTGACCCAAACCCAAACCCATCATAGTGAACATAGTGAAGATGATAAAATCACGCAAATGTTATTTGTTCTCATATTCCCATACACAATCAAGTAATCAGTAATTCAAAGAGAGATAGATTTCCTTGGATATTCTCTCCATCATTTCTTACCTTATACGTGAAAGCAGAGAAACACGGTAGCAGCAATCTACCCCGAATCCAGTAATGTAACTAACGGTACGGATGAATCTGCATCGAATCAAATCAAATCAAAAGTTGATAATTTAAAAGAAATAAGAAACAAAAATCCAAAGTGTGGAACCGTAAAAACAAAAGGGAAATAGAGAACAGCAAAAGGTCATATGTATTTTGTAGGTCGCATATATTCTTATATTCCTGATCGGTATTAACGACTTTCTCCATTGAAATTATAATTATAATTTATGTTCAATTTTTTAGGTTATATATTTTTAATTTATAATGTATCATGTTTTTTAATATTCAATTTTTAAAGAATAATGTGAAAATTGTAAAAAAATATATTAAAAAAATGATTCTAACATTTTTATATTTTATGTTTTTTTATACTCAACGGTTATTTTCTATTGAGATACTCAATTGTAATAATGAGTAAATTTTTTTAAAACTATCTTTTTGTCATTAAAAGTATTCTATAAAATAGACTAATTAACTAATATAACATTTTAGGCGTAACAATAACATATAAGATGATAACTTGATTTAGGTAAAATGTCAGGAATTAAAACCTTATAGAATCTTAATAGTAATGTCTTAGATTTACTACTTGCTAGTGCAATATAATAACCCGTAAACTAGTTTCATATTTATAGTATAATTTAAATGACATTGCATAAAGAATAAAAATAAGAAAATATGGTAATTTTTATACTAATAATTTCATGCAACATAAGTTTTAATTAAAAAATCAAAAGAGCTTTCAGAAATCAAAATGATAATACATAATTAAGTCCACTCAATTTTTTTATATATGACAGTCATATAAAGTCACATAGATGACATGTGGAAAACAGTCAATTACGTGTATGGTATGTGACAAATGTCAGTTTGTTTGGCAATCACCAAAAGTGTCAGATAGGAACAATTATTTAAACGGAAAAAACTAAAAGTAGAACTAATTTGTCTCCTTTTTTTGTAAATCCGAGTACATAAATTTGTTTTTTTCAAAAGCTTAACTATCAACACCTAATAATTTAAGAACGATAATGAGTATTTACACTAAAATTTGAATTTAAACATTCAAATATTCAATTAAACATTTAATAAATTATGCATAATGTTTACGAAAAAACAATAATTTTGTCATTTTAATACCACTTATATTATACCTTATCATTGTTCAGTTTGTCATTGGGACGCATCAAAGATTATATTATATGTGCTTGAAGTTTATTTTACTCTTATCTAACATGTTTTTATCATACTCTCAATTGAGCATGCAAATGTAGTCATGTCGAGACAACAAAAATGCAAAAATTAATAGCAAATGAATAGAGAAAAGCATAGTAGAAAATAAGAAAGTAATAAGAGTAAGGAATGTGTAAAATCAAACGAAAAATTGGGTAGAAATTGAGAACAAAATTTGGTTTCATCGCTGGTTACAATAGTTCAGATCAATTGCTCAATATTATTTTTTTGGGTTTTATCTTTGTTGCTAGTCCTTGTCCCCTATATTTTTTGGCTTCATTTTCAGATGTTGTCCTTTTACTCAGAGGTTCGCCCTTCAGTCTCCAACCATTCCTCTTTTTGGGTCTTATTTAAACTGTTGATTTCAATGTTATTAACCGTGGAATATAATTTTTTTCCCGTTGTGCTTAATTTGTTTGCCGGAAATTATTTTGTTATCATGCTGTTGAACCTCCATTTCATTCTAACTCAATTTAGTGTTAATATTTTCTTAAAATGTATTAGTTTTTTGAACAATTATTATGTATTAATAATAAAAGTTTATCTAATAGATAATTTTTGTATAATATGATACTATATTAATTAAGTTACATCTCTTTTAATGTTTCTCCCTTTATTTTTATTTACAATAGTTAGTTACTTATTTCATCATAATTAAAAATATGATTAATTTAATTAATATAAATAAATATGTTTTAATTAAATTATCTTTATTATTAATACTTCTATCTTTTTCTTCTAGTTAATAACCAGTACAACAATGTATCTAAATAGATACTCTTTTTATTTTAAAATAATAGTCATTTTAAGTTTTCTGTAAAACTAAAGAGTTATATTAAGTATTATTTTTTAAAATAAATTATTTTTTATAGGCTAGAGGTATGAGATATCCTTTATAGACAAATATATTTGAATTGGAATTCAGAATTTTTAATTAAATTGGAACAATTATGCATCGATTGATTCATATATTTAGCAGTAAAAAAAATTAATATATGTTAATATCTTTATTTTCTATTTTACTTAATGAAAACATTTAAAAAAGTAGTTCAAAATTGAATTGAAAAATAATTATTATAAAATTTAATTGAAAACGAAAGAATAAGTATTCATAAAATTCCAACATAAAACACACATAATTTGATCGATGTGGATATGTTAGTGCTGTCAAAACGGGCCCAACCTGTGGGTTAACTCGTTTTGGTCCGCAAAATTGGTGGGTTGGGTTACAAAAAAGCTGGCTCACCAAGACCCCGGATCATTTGGACCCGGCTCACTTAACCCGCAACCCACCCGGGTTGGCTCGCGGGTTGCAACAAAAAAAAAGACAATGAAAAAAATGAAAATGATAAATATGAAATTGATTTGTCAAACCATAATTCTAATATTTTTTCTAGACAAGTTAATATTAATGATTGAGATATGAGAATTTAACATTTGAGGAGTTAGATTCGTATTTTACTATTTTAATATTGTTGAACATATTTATATTTGTTTGAGTTTCATGTACATTTAGTTTGAAATTAAATTTGATGCAGTTTGTAATATTTAAATTAACTTAAATTGGTTTAATTTGTATTTTTCTACACTTATTTTATGATTTTTTAATGTTTTTTTTATTTTTTTAAAATTTAAAGTGAGGCAACCTGCGAGCCAGCTCACGGGCCAACCGGGGGTGGGTTGAGCCGGGTTGACAAAAAACTAACCCACCACTAAAGTGAGTCAACCCGGCCCGACCCACTTTTTACCTAACCTGTGGTGGGCCAACCCGGATGGTGGGGTTGACCTGTTTTGACATTTTTAGGATATGTCAACAACAGACCCCATTAAGGCATATGTTATAAAATCTAACTATTTGAAACCTCGTGAAAGCATAAATAAATTTAAAAAATATTATCACTGTAAATCTATCATTAAAATTTATTACTTTATTTAATAATTATTTGAAAATATATTTAAATATCAACATTGTATTAAAATTATGCTTAATTTTTAACAATCAAATTTGTACATGGTCAAGTGTAACTTTTAAAGTATTTATTATTAAATAGTAATAATACAAAAATCTTTTTAGTGTAAGTACTATAATCTAAATAAATTTGCAAATCAATTATTTTAGGCTGAATGATTTTTTTTAAAAAAAATTGATGTGAATATTACGACTGAAAATCTAAAACTAATTTGTCAAAATATTAAAATTTATTTAAAGAGTTAATCTTTAATTTTGTGGATGAAGATTTGTGATACTCGCGTCATATAGTTTCCAAAGTTGGCATAAAAAAAATAAAAATAAATAAGAAGCATTGGATGTCATGTGCATCTCATCCCCTTTCTCAGGATAATGATTGTTATTACATTTTCAGTGACGAGAAGTAAACCATAGCCTTGTCTAAATAACCATAGCAACTAGTAGCACTGCAGTTAGAAGTGAAAATATGTCAGATAATTTATCAGAGGTCTATGATCTGGCCTGGTTTAGACCTCACTTGGCCTGATATATCTATTAAAAGACTACATTTGAGCTTTTTAATTAAAAAGCTCAGGTTGTAAGCTTTAAAAAAAAATCATTAAACCTGAATAGTAGATCTATCTAAACTATAACTTATAAGATTATATTTAATAATTTATAATTTATAAGAAAAACATATCTATTATGTTATTTTTTACTTTTAATTTTTTTTATTTAATTAGATTTTCTATACAAGTTTTCAGATCAGGTCAGGCTCAGGCCTTAATAAATTACTTTTAACAATTAACAAACCAAACTTAGACTTAGTGATTGATGTAGGCTTAAACTTGTCAAAGTCTGACCTGACCTGACCTATTTCCAACCTTACTATATCATGCAAAAGTGTGATTAACATTTTCAACAATACATTAGTTTCGTATAATACGAAATTTCCTTGACTCGCACACCCTAGAATCCATCATTTTTAAGTCTGCAAACATGATAGATCCCCATATTAAGTGTTTGGGGAGACTATTAAGATTTTATTTTTATAAAATACGTCTTCCTGAATTAAGAAAACAATGTGGTTATAAATAACTATTAATCTTACCTCCTATGTAAAACATTATGATTACCCAAAAATAACACTATTTTCACGGAATTTTTAATTAACCTATAATAGAAAATTAAATTCTCATTTATTTATGATACAAGAGAATCTTTTGGCTTTTCGGTTGAATTTATTTGTAAAAATATAATTTTATTAATTCAAAGTCAAAAGATAAACAAAGAAAGAAGAGAAAAATGATAAAGTGGGTGGAACAAGATAATGTACGCGAGATAACATTAATAGTAGTTTCTTATATTGATTAGTTTATAAGGTAACAAAATTTAGCAATTAAAATGCTAATATATTAAGTAAAAAATATAGATACTTTTTTAAATAAAATGATCTTCTTTTTTTTAAAATTACAAGTATAATTATTTTTACTACTCTTCGTTTATTCAACGTCTTGTTTCTATTAAAACTTTTGAAATACTCATAAAAGTATAAAACATTCAACGATGAAACTCTTATATTTTTATTTTATTTTATTTACATTGTAACGAAGTTTTTTAAAAATACTATTTTTTTTAACGGAAGTTAAGACTTAAGAGTATTTTCTGCAAAAAGAAAAAAAGACTTAAGAGTATTAAATGATTTGTATATAAATTTAATTTTTCTATCAATCTATTTATAATATCTAATTTGATATACAACCAAGTAATTTTTTAAAAAATATCATAATCTTAAAATCATAGGTGAAAATCATGATTTAAAAAAGAATGGTTACATCTAGCCGCGAAAACATAACAGAAGACTAGTTCCGTTGAGAATTATTGGGAAGGATTTATTTGGAGATTAATTGTTAATTGCTTGTTCAATTTATATATGATGATTCTATATGATGTTAGTTTCTGTTGTTAATCTGAAATAAAGAAATGTTTGAGATATGATTGCAAGCAATCTGGGAATTCATTGCATGTATGTATGAAAATCTTCACGAGGCAGGTTTGTATTCCAAACAGTAACATCAGTTGTATTTTGCTGAATTAGCTGGAAAACTATTGAAATGGAGCATGAGAGCTTGCATCGATCAGAAATCAAAAGACATCATTTTAAAATTCCAATCATACAAATGTGATCAGGGTTCAACAAGGATCACATAAATGACATCAATTTCATAAAAAGGATACTTTTACAACATCTCATTTTAAAAAGGGTTCTTCAAATGAAGTGTAAAACTCCCAATAAAGGTACCCAAAACACAAGAGACACTAAGAGAAGCTTAAACTAGCTAGAAGAAGACAAAGGAAACCAAGATAGGAGGATTTTAGGCTTCGTTCTCTACTGAATCCTCGAGTTAAGTTTTGAAGATTCTACCCAGATTAAAGTGTTCCTCTCTATGCGGTGGTCCAACGACAGGCGACGGTGCCTCGTGGTGGTCTCCGGTGGCTGTGGGTTGTGGAAGAGAATGGTGGGGGAGCTTGGGAGCTAGTTTTGGGGGAGAGGAAGCCATTTTCATGATTTATGGCTGTTGGTACGTATTTATCACCGCCTTCACTCACCCAGGCGAGCAAAAATATCTACAAAATTCGCCTGGGCGAGTGACCAATATTTAAAATTTTTTCTTTTGTGAAAAAATTAATTGCTCACTCTCAGACATTAGTTTAACAATCCCAACGGTCAAAAGTTACATATGTGGGTTAGGATCCTACTTTTAAAATTTGAAGGAGATCCAATGATTAACAAATCCAGAATAATGATTTTATTAAAAAAGGTTTTGGGTCGAACTCGAAATCACTCAAATACAACGCATCTCAAACCAACTCTACATAACTTGACCTCTACACCAAGAAATTGCACATGGATAATCCATATAATATTTTAAATAATCCTAATTAATAAAGTAATTATATTATACAAGGAATACATCACACATATTTTAAGTTATCAAAATTTCAGGGTGTTACAATTCTACGGAACTCCAAATGGAGAATATGAGTAGTCCTTGCAAAGCCAAGAAAAGAGCTACAATTTTGTCAGAGATAAGCTTGTGCCAATTCTCCCGGTTTAAGGGTAAATTAGGTTTGGAAATCATAACCTCTGCACTTGAGTTTTGGGCTACGAGTTTGGGTTTTTATTGGTGTAATTAACATAGTTAGTTAGTTTAGATGGGCCTAATCAGAGCCTATCCCTTCATTTTGTTCAGTCACTATATAATAGTGTAGCTAAGAGTTACTAGAGAAAAAAAATAGAATTTCTAGCTTCATGTGCAAGTTTTGAGAATTAAAATCTTTTATTTCTTTTTCTCTTAGCTATTCTTCACTAGTCTTCATTGTTCTCCATTTTTCTTCTTCTATTTTCTTACACAAAATTTGTGGCTCTTCCACTAATGATTATCATGGAAGGCTAAACAATCAATCAATTCAAGGATCCACTCCAATAAGGAGAATTTTAGTTCTGGTTTGGTATTTCAATTTCTGTGTGAATGTTCATTTTTCTTCAAACCTCTCTTCGATTTTCATAATTATCAATGTGTTTAGGATTGAAAATGAATTAGGTTATGGATTCATTCTCTAATTTCAAATTTTAATCACATATTGTTTTTACGACATTTTAATCTGGTTTGTGATTTCAATTGATTTAGGAGTTAATTCGATTGAACTGCTTCTAATGACATTGAATGCACCTTCATAATATGATCATTATCTCAGAACTATGATAATTCGCATTACTTGGTTTGGTGAATTGGATTGATATTCATGAATCTGTTATGGAACATCTTTAATCAATTGTTAGTTTCTGAATTTTTCTTCAATTCTTGTTTATGTTTCTGCAATTTGTGTTCACTGTCTGCAAACTGTTTGATAAAATCCCGTTAATGTTTATAAGTAGATTAAGTCATGAACCAAATTGAACTATATCTCTGAGTCAACCTAGCTTAATCTTATGATACATAATTATTTTAGTTTTATTTGTTTTGTAGCGATTTGACGGTTGTTATCAAAATTGGCGTGGTTGTTGGGGATATGATTCCCCTAACCGTTACCGTTGTTCTCTCTTCCGCTGTTCCCTTTCATTCTGCCGCCGTCGCCGCCACCACCGCCGTCTCGTCAGCTCCCCATCGCCGATGAATCTGAAAAGATCTTGTGAAACTTGATGGATCAGATCCATTACTACTATATGGATATGGATTGTATGAGGTAAAAGAATAGAAATTTATATAAATTGAATTGCATACAACAATACCAATGCTGAATCCAATGCTTTGATTTGTATTGTGTCATACCCTAATTTTGTCCGGGTAAAAAAAAATGATAATGATAAAAAGAAAAAAAAAGATTAGCAACAAGGAAATAAGAGTAGCAAATAGAAAAGAAAAGGAAAAAAACAAACAATAAGCCCATTAGGTAAAAAAAAAAAAGGCAACATAGTAGTATAAAACAAAAGAGGCAATAGTAGAATTAATCACAAGGAGACAAAATGGAGAAAAAATAGGGCACAGATTTTGAGAGCAAAGGAAAAAAAAGGTTGAATCAGGAGACACACTATTGCTTCAAGGTATCATTTATTTTCTCTTCCTTTATCCCTCACATCTCACATTCACGTTCATACCTTCCATTTCTTTTTTATTTTTTTTCTTTTTCTTTTTTCCTTGATTGATTAATGGTTTTGAGGCTCCTATCTTGATTGCTATCTCCATAGTCATGGCTATCAAGCAAGATGCAGTGGCATAATGATGAATTTAAGTTTGGTTGCGTTTTTCTTTCCGTTTTATGCTTTGTTTTTTTTCGTTCATTTTGCTTTACCGACCACCGCCGGCCGCCACCGCAACCACCGCTGGCCACCACCGCCACCACCGCGCCTCCGCCATGCGCTGGCCATACCACGGTGGTCATCCCACCCCCATGGCTTTAGGAAGCCATTAAAATGGCTTCAAAATACCATTTTCGCGCAGCTTTGGCGCTGCTGCAGTGGAGAAGATGAGCAACCGGGTTGGGCCGGGTCGCCCTGACCCGGTTGCAAACCTAAAAAAAAAGAAATTGCTTTTTGCACCCCGCTTTTGATAAGTTCACCATCCTTTTTGTTCTTTTTGTTTTTTTACTGGGCCTAGCCCAACTGGCAACAAAATAAAAAACAAAACAACAAGCTTACTATTTGCTCCCGCATATTTACTAAGGATACACCTTCAGGACTTGGGCCTGCCCAATAGAGTTACGAATTTCGTAATACCTTTTTTGCACCTGTGTTTTAATGATTGCCCACCCCCCAGCACTTGGGCCTGGCCCACTTTGGGCAGTACATAGTTTACTATTTGCACCTCCCATATTCATAAATGCACTCTTATCTGCTGGGTCTGGCACATGTTGTAATTAAATAATTTCTACTGATTGCACCCCTGTACTTACTGTATGCACCCCTAATTACTAAATGTACACCCCACTTCCATTCTATCCCTTTCTATTTCCATTTTGATTTATTTGATTACGTAATGTTATGTCAGTTATTCATTAGTATCTTTAGTACGCGTTTATGTTTCGTGCACTCCATGCTGGGTCTCCGACTCGCTTGGTAGTGTTTTAATAATACGTGGATAAATTTTGTGAATATCATGCTGGGTCCCCGACTTGCTTGATTTCATAGGGTTTACTGCAAATCAATAATCTTTTCTAAAAAAACAAAAAATACTCAAATAAAATATCACTCAATTCTCTTTTTTTCTCAAAATTACATATTACTCGAGATTGCTTCAAGGTCCAATGCCTTAAGCGATTCTCTCCGCTTTCTTCAAATTCAAAGTCGTTTCAAGGTTCAATGCCTTAGCGACCCTTCTTCATGCAATTAAAATAAATCTTTAAAAGAACTACGTAAGTCTGATTCCTCATTGCACTTGGAGATACGTAGGAGTGAGGGCAAACCCCTTGTCGACCTAAAAAACAAAAAAAATATAAAATATTCTCTTTTCTAAAAAAAATAAAAATTTGATTTTCTTTTCTAAATAAACAAAAATAAAACCAAGATAAGTCATGTTTTTAAGGGAAGATAAATAATTGAAAAGTCACTTTACTTTTAACACACTCGATTAAAGGCTGTCGTCTTTGTGACGGACGCGTGGGGTGCTAACACCTTCCCCGTACGTAAATGACTCCCGGATCTCTTTTTCTCTAAAATCGTAGACCATGTCTTATCTTTTGGTTTTTCCGACGTTTTCCTTAAATAAACGTTGGTGGTGACTCCATCTCAAGTTTTTCCTTTTTTGGGAATGCTTCTTTTTCTTCTTTTTTTCATCGTCGTCCCCGTCGTGGCCGGATAGGTTGCGACATATTGGATGATGGATGAAAGTTGCTGCTGTTTCTCAATCAGTCTTTAATGCTTACTACTTGTATTGAATTGCATATAGTTATCTGTTTACTTTTTATGTTCCCCCTTGTATATGAGCAGTAGGCACTATTTGTTATCCTGTTTGTTCCTTTGGTTGCCGATTTTTTCCATTTAGGAATCTAGTCTTTACACCTTTGAACTTCTTCCATTTCTTCTAGAATATATAATTTAGTGGACCTCACATTGTCAAAAGATATGCATAGATCCCAGTTTCAAATAAGCAAGGCTTTCATTGTTAGATCGGGGGTTTATATATGAAATAGCTCATATACGTGGTGGTGGTGAAATGGGGAGGCAGTGGTATGAAAATGGAAAGCTGTTGAAGAAAAAGAATACTTTCACTGATTTTATTGCATGTGCTGGTATTTGATTGAAAAAAAATGCTGTTCTAAGGAAAGACTGTGCATCGAAGGAAGAAGTGCTGGTGGTTTGCTAATTGGTGCAGTTATTAATATGAGAACAGATTTATTCAAGGCTGCTGTTGCTGGATTACCTTTTGTGGATGTTGTGACAACAATGCTTGATCCAACTATTCCTCTCACTACCTCAGAATCAGAGGTAATTTTATTTCATTTATTCTCTTTTTCCATATGGATATCTGAAAACGCTTGAATACTGGTTAATTGGACTCTGGAAATGTGTTTTAGCTGGACATGTTTCCTTGCTAAAATGGATGAATTTGTCTAGCCAAGCCATGTCTTTAGAGAAATTACTTCTACATATTTGTTTCTCATAGTATACTCTAATCTTGTTCAACCATGTTGTGCACCCTATCGTTTTTCCATTTTTTTGTGGCTTTAACCGGACCCTGGCTTTTACTTTTATCTCTGAAATACTGTGTTCCTAATTTGATTTATGCATGGTCATTGCACGATGTCCCTCAGTCCCTGTGTGCGTGTTTTCTGTTTTTTAACTTGTTTTTTT
>CM023950.1:38602714-38666902 GCA_013407115.1 Glycine latifolia | reverse complement strand
GGGGGGAAGTGAGCTATTTTGATGAAAGATCATGGATCCTTGGTAGATGGATTGTGATTATTGAAATGAATGTTTTACTTCTACCGATTGTTCTCTGGATTCTCTCTCCTTTTAATGCCAAATAAGTAACACTAGTAAACATGATGTTTTTCATCTTGTAGCAAAACATGCCTGAACCTGGCAATTTCACGAATTAAGCTGCTGCAAAACAAGAGAGATATGCAACTGAAACAAATGTGCAAGGAGATTAGCCAATTCTTGCAGGCTGGCCAAGAGGCAATTGCTGGAATTAGGTTAATCCTTCAAGTCTTGGTTAATAGCTGCTGGTTTCTGGATCTTTTCTCCCTGTGTTGTGATTTGCCTGTTTGTAAAATGCATTGATTGATTTGTAATTTTAAATAGGTGGAGCATATTATACGAGAGCAAAATACATGGGCTGCATATGAAATATTGGAGTTGTTCTGTGAATTTGTTCTTGCACGTGTACCTATAATTGAGAACCAGAGGTAAGTCCACGGGTTTGATGCTATTTTCCTCAAATGTGAAACAGATTGATGGCTTTCTGGATCTCCTGCTTCACTATATTTTACTAGTGACTATGCTTTTCTCATTACATTAGAGGTTGAAACTAAAGTATTTCTAATTACCTTGTTTCTGAATCTTCAAGGGGATTCAAAGGGGGTAAAATATATATTTTTGAATATAGTTTTTAGAATCTTATGATTCGTGATTTGACTTTGATTTGATTTGGCTAGCCAATGATTTGCATCAAGAGATGAACCACAGATGATTATGAATCTTATGAATTATGATACATGGCTGCATCAATGCAATTCCATATCACCAATACAAATCACATGATTTACAATTCATCAAATTTTGTTTTAATTTAATTTTTTTCACATATTGTTTTTAAATTAGATGAAAAAGTTATAAGCTTAAATTGTTAAAAGAAAAGGAACTAAAGGAGCACTACTAAACACATCCTATTTGATTATTCAGATATTTTAGTTTCACACTGTCACTCTCTCATTCTATCTATTGTATTTAGTTATACCATTGCTGTTTTAAGTCTGATTAAATATAGGCTTCAAACACTCAGTTATTACTCATGGTTTTTTGTGAGGCTTTTGGTCATTTTCTAGTTTAAAATTATTACATTGAGCATGATTCATCATTTATATGATATATTTAAGCTATTCTTTGTTATGTCTCTAAGTTTTATAATTTGAGAGAATATTCATTTTCACCACTGAATTGAGTTTTAAACAGTTGCACATTTTCTTATACAATTTATAGCAAAACATTTTTTAAGTCAAACTTGAAGCCTTTCTTCTCCACATAATAGGGAGTGCCCCACAGAATTACGAGAAGCCATTGCAAGTATAATTTTTGCTGCTCCTAAATGTTCAGATCTACCGGACTTATTGCACATCAAAAACTTGTTTACCACTAAATATGGGAAAGAATTTGTCTCTGGAGTATCTGAACTTCGTCCTGATTCAGGCGTGAACCGCAGGGTGATTTATCTTTAATTGCAGCTTGTGAATAGCAAACTGTTGCAGCTTCGGAACAATTGCTTTCTATCAGTAGTCCATCTGTTCTTTTGATATGATTATTTCAGATCATCGAAAAGCTTTCAGTTAGTGCTCCATCTGGAGAGGTAAAACTCAAGGTCTTGAGGGAGATTGCAGAAGAATACAATATAGCATGGGATTCTTCTAAAACTGAGGCTGAATTTAGGAAAAACCATGAAGATTTCCTGGTAATTTTATCAGTGGATGTTTGATTCTTCATTATTGGACATTAAAAATATTATCTACTACTAGATCCATGTGATATCATATTTCTGTCATTGACGGTAGATAGCAATATAGCATCTGTGTAACTAATAAGTTCTCATTTGTCTAACTATAATGGTTCTACTACCACCTTTATCCCTGACACTGACCCCAGAAATTACTTCAAATTTCATCCTAACCTCAGGGTACTTGGCTCTTCATGTGATAGTTCTACCATGAGCCTTGAGAAGTGACTCTAGCTGTTGAGAGTATTTGTCTTAAATGTCTCACATCTTCCGTAAATGTCATAGATATTCAACAAAGTTTACATTGGTTGTCGATTGCCTAACAGTCTAACACAACCTTCACCTTTTATCTGGGCTCGGGACTATGTAAAAATTTTCAACAAAAAAACATAGGCAGGTTTATAAATGAGGTATTCCATGAATGCAAGAGATATTGACTTTATCTGATTTTGATCAATTTTTCCCAGATTTTTTAAGCCATTATACTTTGTTGTCTACTTTTCTACTGTGGTTGCAGTACTTTGCTCAGTTTTTCGTGATTTTTATTATGATTTTCTCGTGTTACCCGTAGGGTGGAGCAAAGCAAGTTAGTGCTGGAGCTATGCTTTCTGATACTCCCAGCAGAAATGGTTCTAATAATCCATCACCTCGTATTACGGAACCTTCTATCAAGTCTGTGCATGATAAGCAAGAATATAAACACCTTGAAGCTCCCAGCCCATCTAACAATAAGTCTTTGTTGAATACTAATGAAATCGAACAGTCGCACAAAAATAATCATGTTCCCGCGGGAGATGCTAAAAGTGAGATAAGATTTCCATCCTCTGATGTACTGGAGAAGGCGCAGGCTGCCATTGCTTCTGCAGATCGTGCATCTGCAGCTGCTCGTGCTGCTGCTGCACTAGTTCAGAGTAATTTTGGATCATTGAAGCTGGGAGGTAAATAAACCTTAACATCGATGAAATGCTGCCATCCCAGGATCTTAATGCCTGAAAAAAATGTCAAGAACTAAATGCCAAAGGAGAAAATTTATGTTCTTTGTTACGGAGGTGACAGCTTCACACAGTGATTCTATGTAATAAGAATTGTGCCGTATTGCATGTACATTCCATAATCAATACATGTATATCATTGTAACGGAACGGAATACTGAACAGTATGAAGTGTGAACTTTTCTAAATCTTCGTGTTTCTTGCGACTGCGGATCTTAGTGTATCTTGAATTGATAGATGTTATTTCTAAGTAATTTAAACATCTGTTTTACCCAGGAAATAATTGTATGCATTTCCGAAATGTTATACTTATCATCTCATGCATATTTTAATGCAATTATGATATAAATTTTTGTACTGGTGATATCAACTGGTATATGTTTGTTAGGTGTTGTGCCCAACAACCTGGCATGGTGCAAGTATGACACAGCTTCGTGTGCGATTGGTTCGTTTCTCTAAAGCGACAAAAGTTATGTGAAAACAATAGAAGCCTCTTAGAAAAGCTTGGCTCAAAGGGTAAAAAAGATCGTGCAAACGAAGGAACATTTGTGATAATCTATTTGGTGCCCACGATGGGCATTGGGTTCTGACACACGAAAATTGTTTCTTGACAATCCATAGTTTATCATCAGTCACTATTTGAATTCCATTATTCCAACTATGTTTTAGTATTCTTGTTTCTTGACCAATGATGCAATTGACCAACTATATTTAGTTTTATTTTAATTTTGATATAGTACAATAGTTATAATTGTAATTCTTATCCTCTATAAAAGCCCAATCTTATTTTGAGCGGTAATAAAGCCCAATCTAAGAACCAAGCTAAAAGAATGTACAGATAGTCCCAAAAAGATAGTCTTTAACCATTTAGGGAGCTGAATAAACTTACAGGAACATGACCAGATTAACAATTCTTGTTGTATCTTTTAGAAATTGAAATTCTGAAGTTTCCTCGGAAAATCTTTTAAATAGAGCACAATTGAAATTCTCATTTTTTTTATTATATATACAAAACATATAAATATAAATTTTTAATTTTTATACCATCAAACAACTCTTGGTGTGTGTTAAGAGTTAACTTTCTCGAAACTGACTATTGAATGACTTGCACGACCAATACCTTTTTTTTTTATATAAATGAAACATTTGTTGGGAAAATAGAAATAATCTATAATTAATTGTACTTTAAAAGAAAATTGAGATGAAATATAACTGTATTTTACAAATTAATTTATAAAAGAATGCTAGTATATGGTAATGCACTGTTTCCAATATACTAGTAGTATTTAAGGGGAAAAAATATTAGAATTAAGTTTTCTTAAATGGCAAGAGTCTCACTCTCTTTAATAAGTTTTATTATTTAGTGCTGACCGATATAAACATTATGTTAAAAAATAGTAGTGTATTAAAAAGAGCTGCACGATCCACAATGATTCCTCATTATAAAATACAAATTGCATATTTTCACATGTGAATCAGAGGGAACATGTTAGAAACTAAAATAATAAAATTTAAATCATAAAGTTCATGTGAAAACAACAAAAGCTTGTCATATATATCTATTCAACATATATAAAAAAAGCATTTTAAAAATAAAAAAAGAAAAAGAAAGAAGCATATATATATACACAGAGAGAGAGAGAGAGAGAGAGATGCAGTATTTGAATGAGGAGGCATGATTGGTTATGAGGGCACCAAAAGAGTTGGTGGCAGGGACTCGCACCAAACACCAAGTGAGTCAGAAGAACCTAAACATTCTTGTTGGCACTCCCGGACACAAGTTCGTGACCTACAAATTACAATACATGCACTAACTCACTCTAGTGACCACACACACAGCCACAGGCACATGCAGGCTAAAGAGTGAACCCTAGCTAAGGCCCCTAGGTTTCACATAAGAGCCCTATTGCTATTGCCCTAGCTAGCCCTTTACACGCTATTGCTAGCTATTTTACTTACATCTACATCATCCATTTGGCACAGCACAAGGCAGAGATTTTTCTCAGACAAGAGATTTTTAGTTTTGTATTGTATCGTATTATATACACTCTCAGCGCATAATCACACTTCTCAAACCCATTCCCTCTCTCATGCAACTCCATTCTACTCGTCTGATTCACAAAAGACATACAGTACCTATGCATGAAACTTCAGCAAACAGTTCTGTGAGAGGCACACTAACCGTACATTTATTCACTGTGATCAGAAGAGAAAGAGAGAGAGAGAAAGTAGTGCGTGTTTGTGTGTGACAAAGATGTAACGTAGGTTTGCAGGGGAACTAATAAGGACAGAAGTGAACAAGACCAGACCATTTGGTAGGTGGGGATGCTAAACGGGGCCTCCCAACCCCAACACTTTTTCATAACGATCTTATGCATATCGATATGTTATATGTTTTCATTCATTTCGTGGTCCCTTTCTTTTTTATTGCGTCAGTCAGCCATATTCCACAAAATTACAAATCCACCTCAAGATATAGCTAGGATTTACCTTTAATTTGCAACCATCATTTTACCAATATGACTTTAAAGTACTTGACATAATTAGAAAGTAATTTTTGGTAAAGTTACACCACTTAAGCTATGTTTAGTTTGAAGTTACAAAACATATTTGAGAATTTCAATGCGAAATTGTGTGTTTTAATTCGTAAAATGAGAAGGAATGATTTGTTGCTTTGGAAGTAAAAATATTTTTGAACTTTTTCAAATTTAATCCAAACATGCTTTTAGTAACTTTATCAAACATACTAATTAAATTTTAGATTAATCTGACATTTTTAGTTAGATAATATTCTAGTTGTACGTGTGTCAAATTACTTTGGAGTAACTTTAATTAAGTAGAGTTATTATACTCAACAAAAAAGATTATATAAACTTTTAAGTAACTTTGAAGTTAATTAAGTAGAGTTAATTAGTTAGATAAACTTTTTTAATTATTATTCCATGTACTAATTAAGGAAGTTTCACAACCAGCCATTGAGGACTATATTCTTATGTGGTATAAATGATTTTTTTTTGTCTCAACTAATTTGTTTTCCATACATATATTCAGAAATCAAAATACTATATTCTTATGTGGTATAGATGATTTTTTTTCTCTCAACAATTTTTTTTCATACATATATTCAGAATTTTTTTTTTCAATATATTTTAAAAAATTCAACTATCTATAATCTATAGGCATGTTTGTTTTGTTGTTATTTTTGCAGTGATGCATATTCCAAAAAAGATCCAACGCATAAGAGAGGAGATGCTTTGACCAAGGTCCGATTTATACTCCACCAACATATTTGTCAAACATGCACTTATACCTAATTAACTCATTTAATAAATAAAGTCTACTCATGCATGTTTTTTTTTTTGTATTTATTGAGTTTAACTCCAAATAGCATTCCTAGATTTAAGGTATGATGATCCAAACTATTAACTGATCATACTCACTGAAGCAACTTAAATTTGATTTATTTATTCTGAATTGTACACAATTCAGCGAATATTGGATTAAATTAATAATCAAAATGAAAAAAAAGAAGTAATTATTACAATTCAAAGTTAAAAGCAAAGTTCCGATAAAAAGAAGAGGGAGGTTAAAAAGTATTAGGACCCCTCAATAGTCAATTTCTAAATCAGGGCCTGCATGCATGGTAGTATCCATGAGGATGAGGGAGGAGGGAAAGGGAGAGAATTCAACTCAACCGCGTGATGTGTACACTACACCGAAAGAAAGAAGCCACATTGATTTTGCTGAAATGAAGGGTCGTTTTCGTCTTGAATTTCGTTTAAACGCGGACATGTTTCCATTGGTCGGTTTAGATCTGCCCCTCTTGTCCCATTCTTTTTTCTTATGCATTTGGGTGCATGCAAATCCAAATAACCTTTTGTTTTCTCTTTTAGACCATGCTTTCTTGTCCCTTGTTTTGAGTACTTCAAATCACATTTAATTATACTATGATTAAAAGATTTTCAATATGCTCACAATCAGATTAATTGCTGTATGTATTTACTAATAATTTGTTTGGATCTTTCTAAGTTGCCCAAAATGTTAAACTGCAGAATATTGCTATCATCAACAAGGAAGTATCGCGAGATTCGTGAGTAAGGATAACCACAAGTATGCATGCCAACAGTTTGCATAGAAATCAACCAGAACCGTGCCAAAAGGAAAATTTACCAATTTTATTAGTTGCAAACTAGTGATATAAAACACCAATGAATCGATGTCTGAATTATACTGAATTCGAAATCCATTATTGCTGTTAGGTGAAGTGAAATGAAAAGTTTAATTATCAGTAGCCACAAAATTAATGTGTGTGAAAACAATTTTCATGTAGAAAATATTGTACCATTGGGAATTATGTAGTACATAACACATAATATTTGACAATTATTTATATTATTTTTAAATAAATAAAAAAAATACATTTTAACACGCGCACGCACATCTTGCTTAAAAAAAAATGACGTGCAAGAAACCTTGAGCTATCAGACCTAAACATTTATGTCATCCGGCCATAAGCTAATAGAATCGTACGATGCCCGTGCAATGTATGTTGTCGTGGAGTAGTACTAATCAGATTATGTAATATTTTCCGGATTGGCAATTAGGTATGGGTTGACTAGTTCCATTCTGATAATTCAAGCTGACTCGAAGTTAATTTTAAAATTGAATTTAGACTATCTTTAAACTCTATTAAGAATTGATATATATATATATATATAAAGGTGATAACGGTTTTAATTTTAAGAATGTAAAATTTGTAAGTTTAAGTCATGAATTCTCAAGATTAAAGGTTATATAGTGTTCACATGATTACTTAACAAATTATGTATATTTTTCATTATTTTTTACCAATTAAAAATAATTTAATAGTCTATATTTCTTATAATTAATAAGAAATGTTCGTTTGATATTGTCCTTTTCTCTCATTATATATATAAGAGAAAGATAATTATCTATATGTAATTTCATCTACAATATTAAATAATTTATTTTGAAATAATAGAATCATATTTTTTTAGATTAGAGAATAATTTGAGAAAAAAGAGGAAAGAATAATAAAATAAAGAAAAAAGAATGTAAACATATATGTTGTTTGGATATATATTAAAAAGAAGTGAAGAATTTTACTATGTGCACAAAAATATGTTTTCTCCTTATTTTTCCTCTCAAATAAATAGTTCAAATTTAGTATTTTTATTATATCTCCCTCATTCTTATCTCCTATCACTCCATTTCTAACCCACACACAAGGGGTACATTTATCTCTTTTGGTTTAGCTTCCATACTTTGTAGTATAATAACCAAGGTTAAATAAATAAAAGAAAAAGAAAGAAAAATTTAAATTTACTATATTTCGTCACAAAAAGTGTTAGCGACGGAATTAGCGACGGGCAGAGAGTGGCGCCATTAGCGTGAGAACTGGCGCTGTTAGCGTGGGAGGTGCGCCAGAGTAGCGCGGTTAGCGCCAGAAGTGGCGCCAGTAGCGCCAGAATGGCCCTAGGGGCCCTCTGGTTCGAATATATGGCGCGGTTAGCGTCAGAATGCTCTAGGAAGCTATTTCTTTCGAATTCTTGGCGTGATTAGCGTGGGGTGTGGCGCTAGTAGCGCGGGGACGCGGACTGGGGGTCTATAAAAGGCCCATTTCACGTTTTGGGGGGAGGAAAATCAGTTATCTTCTTCCCCGAGAGCGCTTCTGCCATTAACGACTTAGATAAGCTTCGTATCTCCCTCATACTTCATCTAAACACCCTCTACCCAACTAGAAAGTTGATCAGAACTCTTCCATGAGCCAGATTCCAACTTCAGTTCTTCGAGAGAACCATCAATCGGAGAGAACCCATTCTCTAGGGAACTTTGCAAAGCTTGGATTTTGAGGAGAAAGAAGGCGATTCAAGGACGCTGAAGCTTGGAGAAGTGATCCTCCAGTCTTTCTCGTCAGTTTAGAGGTAAGAAACTCAAGTTTTACCTATTGATTTGTGAGATTGATAATGGGATGAATAGTAACCCATTTGTGTTAGGGCTGAAATTAGACTTGGGTTCTTTAGGAAAGTATAATCAGGAGGTTGTTCTAATGGAAATAGAACTTTGAAACACGAATTTTGATGAAGTTTGATTTTGGCTCTAAGATATGTATGAGTAGAAAGAATGTTAATTAAATGAAATGTATTATGATAAATATGAGCTAAGTGTTTTTACAAAAGATGTTCAGGAGGCTGAATAAACGGTGAAAATGTGTGGGAATAGCTATTTTAGTCAAGTTGGTTAATCGTTGATATTTGGCCTAGATAAAGGCAATTGAACTGATAGAATTGACTTGTGCAGAGTCTTTGGGAGACTCTAGTACCTTAGTTAGGCCGAGATAGACCTTGTTGAGAGTCTGTGAGTAGCCTATAAGATGAGTAGTTCTGATACTCTAAGATAGAAGACAAAGAGGTTTGAATGGGAAGAAAATGCTTTACTTTTCTTTTAAACGGTTGAGGACCGTTGATGATTCTTGCTTGTGTGTGCCTTTGTATAGGGCGTGACACCAAGGATGTCGGTGGCGGAGACTACAATCCAGGGATTGGACAGCAGAGTACTGCATCGCCAGGTAAGCTCTTTGTTCTTGGGAGTGTTTCCCACTGACTATGTTCCACCATACTCCGAGGGAGTTATGGTTATTGTATATCATGATGCATGTGTGTTAAAATTGTGAGTTAATATTTGATTGAGATGAACATGTATGATGTACACTGTGATAGTGTACTGTGTTATTAAGATGAACAGGTATCTGATATACACTGTAATAATGTTCTGTGTTGTTGAGATTCTCTGGCCAGTAGAATAGGTTTATGTGACGTAAGTCCTGAGCGAATGAGTGCCCGTCAGTGGACGATCTTCCTCAGGCAGTGAGTGGAAATCCTGAGCGAATGAGTGCCCTTCAGTGGATGATCTTCTTCAGGTAGAGTTTGAGAGTCCTGAGTGAATGAGTGCCCTTCAGTGGATGATATTCATCAGGTAGTGGTTGAGAACCCTGAGTGAATGAGTGTCCTTCAGTGGATGATCTTCCCCAGGTAGTATATGATGAGAGTCCTGAGTGAATGAGAGCCCTTCAGTGGATGATCTTCCTCAGGCAGTGTGTGGAAGTCTTGAGCGAATGAGTGCCCTTCAGTAGACGATCTTCCTCAGGCCAGGTTATATATATATATATATATATATATATATATATATATATATATATATTGTATCTCTAAGAGAATGTGCCATGAGTGGATGAAATTCTCTTAGAAGAGCCATATATGTATGAGTAAAGTCCTGAGTGGATTTTCCTCAAGCAATGGTGCATATAGTTATATGTTGTGTTGTATTGTGTTGCATTCCTGATGTTGGTAGTGTCCAACGAAATGACACTGGTGCGATAATACACATATGAACTGTTTATGAGAGTCGTGATGGCAAATAGTGCTATGTTGATTTTAATACCATATATCATAGAAGTGAACCAAGAGGAGGAAAAACCTCTAAGAGCCCTGAGTTTACTGAGATTTTTATCTCACCCCTGTTGGGAATGTTATTTTTCAGGTGATGCTTCTGGCAGAGCTGATAGGTCCCAGGGCGGGAGGCCCAGTAGGGACAGCCAGTGTGTAGCTGCTTGGCAATATTTTAAAAGCCCCATGGCTCGTTGTTCTTGTATTTTGGCTCTGTTTTGTACCCCTGTGAGGGAAGATATGCGGATGCATATATGATGTATATGGTTTATGATGTACAGAAGATTATATGTATATCTCATATAATGTACATGTGGTTTATATTTCTTCTGGTATGTCTATATTGATATTACTGTTTATCTGCCATTCTTTGAGTTATCTGGATCGTTGGGGCTATTGTGGTGTTTGGCATTCGTTTATGTTTTGTGTATATAGACCATACATAATGAATCAAAAAATTCGATTTTAAAAACGCTTCTGTGGGTTCGCTTTAATTAATTAGTTTTAAATATATTAATTTTTGCGCTAAGTCTAATTAAGTAATATGTTAATACACCGGATGCATACGGGGTGTTACATGTAGTATTCAACTTTCAACTAAATTCATTTCTAAATTGTAATTTTATTCTTCTATAATTTATTTCACGCACGTACATTGTCTTAGAATAGACAAAATCGTCATAGTAGAAAGTTCTAAATCTATTTGGATGTTTTCAAGTTAGGTAATTTTTTTGCTAACCACCACAATTAGTATCTTTAGATTTTTTATAAAATTTAAAAGTATTTTTATAAATTTTGATCCATCAAACCAACTATGATACTGATTATTGGGGAATCAGTTATATAAGTCAACTTAGCCTATAACTTAAAAGTGTTCAAACTGACCATTATTTTTTAATAATAATAATAATAATAATGATATTGATTTTTTATCATCTAAAAGTATCATTGGAGAAGTAAAGGACAAATACCTTAAGATATTGAGATTTGAGATTTATTAAAGAGATTATGATTTATTTTGAAGAGGCGTGAATAGAAATACGGATCAGTACTGCTACATAGATTTGCATACCCTAATATATTGATACTAAATTATTGACAATAGAAAACGAGAATTAAACCCTATTCTCATGAAATTATTTTATTGAGAAAACCTAGCTATAGTACGTAATAAATACCAACAACCACATGCACTCTGATTCTGATGATTTAGAGTATACAAGAAATAAGTAAGATTGTGTGTGCGTATTAATTTTACACCGCGTGAGTAGATGATACGACAATGTTAGATGGTTAGGTTTTTGGTGTCGAACACATATTTTTTCATGAGACAACTCTGTTTAAATTAAATAAGTTTATTATAAGTAACAAATTAAACTTTTTTTCTTAATATTTTACACAGTATATGTGCAGGACTTAAACTCAAGATTTCTGGCCAAAGTGAAACAAGTCTCCACCAATTAATTCAGGCACTCGGAGGTGCTAGATTGCTAGGTTTGAGTTGGGAAACGTGGGTGCAATGAGACCAAACACTTCCAAAAACTGGGTCATAGTGTGGTAAAAATGCAGTACAATGTTTGGATCAGACCACATCAGACAGACAACTAAGCTTCTGACTGTTGAAGATCATCCATGCAAAGTGCAGGGGCAGGCCCCAGGGTATAGAGGTTGAATCATTCATGAGTTTCTCTCATTGCATGCTTCAGTGTGCATGTTTTTTTTTTTTAATCTTCGGTTTCCGACAACTGAAGACAGTAAGTAATCTTGTGAGGAGTGAGTGTGTTCATGTAGTGAAACTCCGTGATATAAGCAAGGGGAAAAAGGATCATGCGTAGGGGCTTGATGGTTCTCTTTTTTCTGTTTTGGGTAAGTTGGTTTCGATACCAATATGGTCCACCCATTACGAAATTGCAAGGTACGTACATGTATGCATGCATTGACCATTGGAACTCTGCTACCATATATATTATTGCACTGCTGCTTTGCATCAATGGAAAGTGTCTTCACAGTGCTTCTATCTTTCTATACGCCCGGCCCAACCTTCCACTCTTACAACATACGCCGCGTGTCGCTCTCTCTTAATTGGTTCCTCTCCTTCTTCTTTCAACTTCAATGACAAAAGCCAAACAGAAAGTTCTTCTTTTTCAGTTCCTTAATTCACCACCCAATTAAATATTCTTCAATGGAAATTAAATATCCTTCCTCAAAACAAAATAATGGGTGGAGTCTAGAAGATCTGGAATGTGACAATAATCAATCCAAAAATAAAATAAAAAACAGGTCAATTAGCCTGATTAGCAATAGGGTATTGAACAGACAACTTAATATTAATACAAGGTTTTTGCGGTTTTACTTGTTTAAGAAAAAAAATGGTATGGTTAAAATTTGAGAGCAAATATAAGCTATTTATTTTTTTTATCATTTATTACTTGACGAGTGAAATTTTCTCTGCATTCGTTTTTTTATTGTAGAAACGATCAAAATAATTTGTTTATAAATTCTTACTTGCCGAATGAAAAATTACTTTTCACTCGCTTTTCATTGAAGAAATGATCAAATTTGATGGATTTAAAAACGAGTTCAAGTGTAATTTTTTTAACACTTTTACATTAAATGTTCATAACACAAATGTTTAACTCACAGTGCCTATTACACTACAAAATAAACTGTCATATATTAAAGACTTGGTATAACGGTATTGGATTAGTCTCGATTGACTAGATTTTTTTTGCTGAATGTCTCGATTGACTTAGATTTTCTCTAATTGAAATATTATAAGTTTGACCATTTTTATCTATTAATAAATGACATTTTTTTGTAACGAAATAATATAATCATATAGATTATTATTAAATAATTTATTTTATGCATTTTTTTTGTCTTGATTCTACTTTTTGTCTCAGTGAAGCAGAATTCAAAGACATACCTCAATAACAGATACATTGGATCGAACGCAATATATTACTAAAAAATGATTTAACTTTTAACTAATTAACAGATACATTGGGTCGGGCCCAATATTACAAGCACACATTGTGCTGTAGTATTCTTTCTGAAGATTAATTTAATATTCAGCAAACTAGAACATACCATGCCCTCTGATATTTGTGTTTGCTGTGGAGGCTGATGAAATTGCTCCACGATATGAAAGGAACGTCACATAAGATTTTTTAACAATAAAAATTGTGGCACTTACATCGATATCGTTTCAGATATAACAACGAAACATAATTAAGAAAATCCCAAACTTTTTCACATTTTAGGCATTGCATGCGTATCCAGTATTAACTGGTTAAATACACGTACAAAAATAAATAAATACTCGATCCACAAGTTAAAAAAAAAACTTATTCAACATTCAAACACTGTTAACAATTCTTGATTGATTTAGTAAGGGCACTTATACTATTATTATTTTATCAAATTTTTTATATTGTTTTGAAAAATGGTAAAATCACAATATAAAATTAGAGAGTAAGCATACAGCATTAGAGACAGTACGAATCTAATTTCAATTAATTAGAATTCTGACCCATCTAAAATTAATTCAATAAATTAATGTGAAGATTTCTTACATACCCAATCCCTTGATATATCTTTTTCTTTTTGAAGACGTCCCTTGATATATCAGTTATCTTTAATTCCTAAAACACAATCAATTAATATTAATGATTTGTGGAGTGTCAATAATCACAGAGTCTTGCTGCTAACCAATGTACTCTTATGATATTAGTTTAAAAACTAAAAGAAGAAACTATTTATTGTGTAAATCATAAGAAATTGTATAAAAAAATATTGACAATACAATTTTTATCTTTCAATAAATATTTTTATTTTATCCTTATGACACTAATTATTATTTCTCATAATATACAACTAACTATTGAACATTATTACTAGATAATTAATGATTATGGCATTTATCACATGTTCCAAATTATACGTAATTTTCTAATTTTCTACACAATCCACAATATTATAAATGGTCAATTCATAAATGAATTTAGAATGGTATACGCTCTCAAATAAAACAGAAACCTAATCAATCCAAATCTAATGCATTCCACTCTAACCAAGCTAAGCTAGCTCCACCTCATGAGAGTAGTATCCCAAAAAAAAATAAAATAACAAGCTATATCATCTCTTATCTAAAACTTAGTGTGACAACTATATTTGTTCACTCAAAATCTTAAAAAATAAAGTAAAATGCATGTTCACCCAAACAGCACGAACCATTGCTAGCAAATATAAACCTTCTCTTTAGTCATCTGTGTCATCGATTCATTCCCGAATCACAATCAAATTAAATTAAATTAGGTATTTTACAGATTAGGTAAATTAATTGCAAAAAGGAAAATGGAGAATCAAGCAAATTGCAGAAACCACTCCAAACCCCCCTCACTTTTCCTTTTCATTTCCTAGTGCATGCTCATATTCAACCAAAAGCTAGCTGAAAGAACCTGAAGTGAGTTTTCTGTAATGAACTGTTCTATATCTATATCTATCTATCTATATATCTATATATATATTTTCCTTCTGTACCAACACCCTTCTAGGTTGGTGTTAATCACTGCAATGAACTAAGCGATGTTCCAAGCAGCTATGTATATATCGTACACTAGGTATCCAAGATATACATACCTGTGAATTTAAGATGAATAGATGAATATTACTAGTTTAACGTATTTTTTAAGTACCAAATTAAGCTAGAATGTTGTCATCCACCCAAACAAAAAATGACAACTGTGCGGGACTTCTCATCACTTCTGTGTTTACAAAGCATTCGTCTTAAAAGAATTTGCTGAAATTAAACAGATAAAACCCTCTAAAATAAAATATATGTCGTGTGGTTCAATGCAAACTAAACAACGTTAAAGCATTACTAAGAAGGTTTAAAATCAACTAGATGAAACCAAGTCAGTTCATGTTTCATCGGATAGGATTAATATACCCTAGAAATATATTATTTTTTTAAAATCTTTGGGAGATTAAATAAAAAGCTATTGTTTCTTTCTCATGAGCAGAGACAAGGACTAGTTAGTGCAACATTAACGAAGGTGATAATTAAGACACGGCGAGAGAAAGCATTGTGTTAGTGACAGAAAAATTTACTGTCGCAGCTGCTATAAAAAGGATATATATATGGATCTGCATTATTACTACTTTGGTGTGGGGCTGCTGGGTGGGTTACAAGCATCTCCATGATTTTAATTAATCCACAAGTTCTTGAACATTGGAAACGACTAAAAATTGAGTGCACTTTCCCCTTCTTTATAAAGATGGAGAAAGATCATTGAAGCAGTCGAAGAAGATGAAGAACTGGGAAACGAATTAATTACGCTAAAGCCATTCAGCATCTTTAAACATTCTCTCATTTATGTTATGTACGGTCAGTCGGTGAATAAACTGAGTCAACTGAGTCAACTGAGTCTATGTTCATCAACTTTTCCTGCGGCCGTTCTTTTTCTTTTCTTTTCCCATTATGTTTCTTTGTAATATAGTTTAATTTCTTTGTAAGTTTTTCTTTGAAAAATAGTTAAAGAATATTATATACTACGCATAGTGTTTAAGAAATTAATAAATTATGGTATGGGTGCATAAAAATTATGATAAAAATATACTACTAATAACACTTATTAATATTTTTTTATTTTCAATTGAATCAAGATTCAGATACATTTATTAAAATTCTCTTTTCTTTTTTCTTTTCTGCAGGTAAGATATATGGGCCTGCAATGCTGTCTTTCTCATGCCGTCTCAGTATTTAGCAGCATAACATGCAACTTTTTTAGTGTAGTTCTGGCCCTATATATCACCAAGATCCACAGCACATTAATGCTCTTCTCTCTCTCTCTCTCTCTCTGATCCCGAGAGGCATTAAAGTCTGAAGAGTACATTAGACTGACTAGGATCATTACAGGGGTAGAAATAAATAAAGAAATCAATATGTATAATGTGAGTTGATATACTAATATTTTTTGAAAAGGAGGAATATATTATATATATACATACTCCTATATATACGCTAGCTTTCTGTTAAAGCCACATATAAAATATAGAGAATGCGTGTGATAACTATGAAGAAACGATGTTTGGATTCTCTGTTGAAAAAGGAATGTGGTATATAACGAAGGTAGTTTTACTGGGGATCAGTGTTTCAGCATCAAAGAAAAAAAATTGATCTCTAGTACTGTCTTTTATCAGTGTGTGAATATCTTTTGTCAAAGACTATAGATATAGATTATGAGTATAGTAATTTGATAATGTCTTTTATCAGTGTACGTTTGTTTGTGCAAAAACAAAAGTACTCAGATGAAAAAGTAGGGGGACCCGGAGAGACTCAGTGACTTGTGAGCCAAAGCCTGTATGTATACTGTACGACTTGCTATTTTTGCTTTTCCATTCTTGTTTGTGTTTTGGGGGTTTAATATGTTCCTTTAAACAGTAATGCCTTGTTTTCTAAAGTTTTTTTTCAATTAAATTAAATTATTAGATTTATATTTCATTAATTCTTCGACCGTGTGAGTAGAAGTAAAATTTAGATTTTAGATATAAAAACAATTAGTATATGACTTTCAATTATTGACCTCAGATGCCAATATATATAGACATATCACAACTCAATTTGAATTTAACTGGATAATCTATATTCCAACCGTGAGGGCGTGGTATAATGACTGTGATAATGATAATGATGATAATTTTTTTTATAGAAAAGTAGTTAGATGAAAAAAAAAGAGACAAATTTGAGTGACTTTACTAAGAATTAGAAATAGCTCAAGCTGGGTTGGAGTTATATATGATTCTAATTTCAAATGGATTAGCAAAACTAACAAAGAATTAAAATTTAAGGAACAATCCTTATTCAAGCTCAATTTTGTGTTAATAAATAGAAAGACAAATATTGGAGTGCAAGTGTGTATAAGAAGTCTTCCATTATAAAAATGAGTATGGTAAAATATATAATCAACCTATGTTTTAGAATTTGAGACTAGATGAGATATTAAATTCACACGTGGTGATCCATTGACATCCCTTCAATTTTTACTCCATGTATTCCCTAACAATAAAACTTATGCACACAACAAAAACTAGTTTTTTTTTGTAAAAAAAGAGTCGAGTTGGATAATTGAGAAGAAAATAATAGCTCACAACTTATTTAAAGTTTGTCTGCACAAGTTTCTAAATAGTCAAACAGCTTCAATATATTCCTATTAACCACAAATTCCTGTTGGTGCCGTCTTAGAAAAGTTGAACACATAATCACCAGTCATTGATCGATATCACGTAGAGGATGTTAACCTCTTGGAAAGGTAGGAAAATTTACTCCTTTTGAGGATCGTGTTGTTTTCATAAACTTAATTTTGTCCAATTTTTCAATTTATCTTCTATTTTGTACAAGGTTAGCAGTTAGGTAAAAAAAAAAAAAAAGAGGTGGGACGTGGGAGGCTAAATTTAAAGGATCTAAAAACATAATATTGCTTTGTTATATGTGGAAGTGGAAGCGGAGGGTACTTAAATAATCTAATTAATTGCCTTTAGGCAATAGATTTAGAATCTAGATATAATTTTTTTTACCCAGCTCATAGTAAACCTGCACCCAGAGATACATATATTTAGAGTGGAGGTGGAGATATATATATCTTGGAAGGACTACCTCTAAATGGCGCTATCTCTCAATATTAGTTTGCAGCTGAAGTTAAAAATGAATATCCGTAGGAGATGGAATCAATATATTTTTTGGTATGATGGTTAAGTGAATTTTTCATCTCCTTTATCTTATCTAAAAGGACAAAAGTGGTTGTAATATCAAATGTGGGGGATTATTCGAATTTTCGAACCATGGATCCTAGACATGGAATCTTCGCCAGCATAGGATTTTTTTCATAGCTGGCAGAGGAATTCAATTATACGGGAATAGGAACAACTACATTATTTCATGGAGCTATTATATTCAACTATTCTGCATAGGAATCAAAGTTGCTCATGAAATGAAAGTTGCATTTTCTTTTAAGTTTCATATATACTGTTGGCTCTAATTAGAATGACCTAAATAAAATAATCCCATAGTTGAGTCGAATGTGTTTAGTGTGTGTTTATTTTCAAGGTGAAAAAACATTATAATTGATTATATCTTGGGTTAAATGCGATTTTGTCTCTAAACTCTGGCTTAACTAGAAGTGGTAAAGAGGGTTTTTGTATTAAGTTGAAAATTGACACTAAATTTTACAAATTTTGTTGCAAGGTGAAAATTGAAAAGATCTAGACATAAATAATTTTAAATTAAACTCGAAATCAACTTTATTTAATAGTAAATTTTGTAATCACTCACTCAAATACACACTTGAAAGTCAGGACAAAATTATTTCAAATAAGATTTTTGCTATTGCCTAGAAACTTTTGCACGTGAGGTTGCCAGCTTAATTGGCATTGAGACACCATGTTTGCTCTTTATGGATCATAACTTGAGCTGTATTTTTTGTTAAGATCAATGTGAATCTTTAGGTCCTCCTTTTCCACAAAGAAAGTTCCCAAATACTAGCTACTGTTTAGAGTGTATGTTATAGGAAGTTGGAATTTAATATTGTTTTGCCACATAATAGCTCTAGTCATTTTATGCAACACAAGCGAGGGGTTCAAGGTTGGAAAGTAATTGGGTACATTGTGGAGAATTAATATTTTGGTTTATTCTTCTATGGTCACTGTGATTGATGAGATGAGGCGGTACTTACACTAATTTGATTAATTGCATATATTGAAAGAATACAGCTCTTAATCACCAAATTTTCCTATTGTATCATTTACAATGTGTTAAATAGTGTTGTAGTTCTTTTTCAAAAAATTCCAAGGTGTACTGTTAAACTAATCACTTGTATATAGATTGGACTATTCTTATATATATTCCTTTTAGAAAAGAAAAAAAATGTTTATAGACAAAACTAATCTGCACAGAATTTGTGCTATAGTAGACTATGAGAGTAACACTAGTCTTTCTCTTATAAGGTTGACCCTGGAAGGGAAGTAGCTAGTGTACTAGGGAAATTAAAAGCAATGTCTAGCTATAAAACATTTGAGATGTCAATCACTGCTCTTACTTACTGTTGATGTATCTCTTGTTCTCATAAAGGTGAATGTAAAATATGGGGAATGGGCCCAAGCTGTTGCTCCACTAATTAACAAAGTAACATATATCTGAGTTGAATGCCAAGTGGTGGCGCGACATCTTGCATGGATCGATACTCTTTGGCTGAACCAACAACCTAGCTAGCTTATCAATATCAATGAATCTCATTTCAAGATCGATCGATCGATCACATGGTGATGGTAGTAACATATTAGGTCTTGCTAGCTCCTCTCAAATATTTGTCCGTATCTTTTTGTCCTTTAGCTCCTAAGTACCTAGCTAGCTAATTAACATAGCTATTATGTTATCCACCACATCCTTCAGGTTTTTTCACTTTTAAGCACACCTGACCTGGAACCCTAATATCTGTCCCCACATACATGCATCATGCATGTCCATGGCTTGCCCAAAAATGGATTTGGTCTATAATTCAAGCCTATGCTTCTTAGGCCGCCTGAAATGTCTCAGTAATCTTTGGGTTCTATCTAATCACCTCAGCTATACCTATAAATAATAGAGAGCCACCTCAGTGTAGGCATATAAGGTTAGCTACCTAAGCTACTATATATGCTACTCGTCTAATTTGAATTTGAATTAATACATGGAGAAGCAAGACTATAAACAGGTTTCTAATTATTTGTGAGGTTGGAAACTCAAACCTCTATTATCTGGTCAAGTATTGAAACTCAATGTGATAATTACTTTTGGATCAGACAGAAATAACTAGTCTGACTAAAGTACAAAAGCGATTACAGTTTTGCTTTAATTTGATTCAAGTCAAATAAACCCGCAAAGACAAAAATTTATCAATAACGATAATTAATTTTTTATGTCTTTTACCTGATTTAGAAATCAGATAAATATGCTTTTTTTATCCGTACATCAATATGCTTTTTTGCACGTTAAATATAACAATCATTTAATTAAATAAAGCCTTCTAATTTCTTCGTAAACCTAGCTAGACCCCGCGACCAGGATGATCCAACATTTATATTATCTGGGCACGTGCCCTTTAATATTCTATTTTTATATATATTATTAGTATATTAAGTTATTATTTAAATTATAATTTTTTGCAACTTTATTCGCACAACTTTTTTTTTGGATTCTATAAAATATTATGACTCCAAAATGACTCAAATTTTTGGATCCATTGCAATCAAAATCTCAAGTGTTGAAAAGCAAGATATGAGGTACATAGTACATCCCACCTTGTTGAACATTACCACGTTGGATTTTTTATTTTTTTTTACAGCTGTAAGGAGTTAAATTATTCGTGATTCATTCTAAGTTGTTGACTCATTCAATGTTTGATTATTTAAACTTGTTTTTTAAAGCAAACAAAATTGATTAAAATATATGAGTATAAGTACACAATGGACAATTACAAGTAGTTCAAATCTGTTAAATATGAAGCAAATGCCACAGTCTGATATTATGCAAAATATAAGTCCAACTAATTCTACATATATATACTTCTCTTGTCAACCAACATCAAGATCACAATTATTGAACTATATATGCTGGACCGTAGGCCTTCTGATACTATTTCACTTTATTTTTCTGACATGCATTAGTTAAGTATTGAATCAATATACAAAAAATTATTTAAATAGAAATTCAACAAATAAAATATAAATAAGTCATATAATAAACTAAATGAGTTAAATTCAATTTTGTAGTATCTTTTTTTCAGTTTTACGTACCGGGCCAAAATGTAAATTCAAATTTAACTCTTTGGATAAATAAACCCAATTTAAACAACCTATTTTTCATAAATCAATTTTAATCAAATTCTAAGTACTCATTCGTTTATGTTCTACCACCTAACTTGTAGATCTATTGATACATAGTTGTTTTAACTTAATTAATATTATGTTTAAGTTGAAATTTTGAATATGTAATAGTATTATCTATTTAAGTTAAAAAAATTATTGCCCATAACAATTTTATTACCAGACTCAAACATAATTACATTATTTAAAGAATATACATATATTCAGATATAAAAAAAATCATTTACGTACATTCCTATCCTGTATAGCAATTGTTCTTACAGCCATTTACTACCACCACGTTCTTCAATCTTCATCTTTAATTTTTTCTGTCACTACTTGCCATCAACACCATACCACTGAATTCGTGCCGCATCAGTCAATGTTGCTATTGCCATTGGATATTTGGATTTACCATAAACACTATCAACACTGCCATATATAAGTCACTAACCATCACCTTTCCTTTTCACCCAAACCATTTTCACCATGCCTAGAAAAAATAAATTTCACTTATAAACGGTTTAACATATTATCCTTTGTTGATTGAAGGAATATTTAATGCTCCTTAAGTGAAAAGACGAACTAAACTATATAACACGAACTAAAAATATAATATAGGATAAGCAGAAGCCAGAAAAATACTTTTTCTTTAAAAACATTTTTAAGAGGATAATTTTTCTTATAATTATATCCTAAATTACTGTGCGTAAAGGAAGTACGCACAACCTATATACAAAGAAAAACATATACATTTACAACAGACAGATGAGAGAACTAATCGGTAAATAAAAGTATTGAAAACAAGAAAAAGAATAGAAAAATATCATGCTAATAATAATGTGGTTACATTATTTACACGTGTTTTACTGTTTCAAGAACGATCATGAGCTAGTTAAGGCTGTGTATATATTTCTCTAAGCTGCTGCATTTGGTAGAAGCTCTTGGAGCTGACAGCAAGAGTGTTTTTATTCCTTAGATAGTAGTTTTGTTCGGTATGTACCAAACAAATTAAATATAGCTGCATTCACTGTCTGCTGCAATAAATAATCTGTGTATTCTAAACTTATTTACAATATCGTGGAAATAGCTAGTGAAGGAGGATAAAGCTTTTCTTTAAGAAGAAATTATATATTTTGCAGGTTTGATTGTTTGAGTATCCTATTCAGGAAGCATTAATTTTGCTAGATAGTTTTTTCGTAAGAGGACTCCAAAACTTCTCTGCGCCATTACCCTAATTGTGCTGGCATAGTGTGACACTGATACCATAAAACATTTCAAGAAACTAGAAGATCCCAATTTTGGTTTGGATAGAAAGAGTGAGAGCGATCGAGAGTGACGGGGGGCTTTAGGGAATTTGCAACGGTGAATTAAACACAAAAACAGACATGCATACATAAATAGATATGTATAAATAAAATAGTAATAGTAGTATATTGAAAGAAACAAATTAGAAGGAAAATGGTTGTAATTTGGCATGCAAAGCAAAAGGAGTTTGGAAAGTTTCAGTTCATATCTAACTGGTTGTCCAAGATAGGTAGCTACCAATACAAAAGGCGATGTTGAGAAGAAATCCCACCCATATAACTCCAAGCCAAAGTAGCTGAGGGTGTCCATGAGCTCAAAAGCTGTCCCTGGTTACTGTAGATAAACCAAAAACCACCTCTCTCACACACACTCTCTCTCTTCATCCTAGCCTTAGCTATACCCTCCTCTCCATGACCCCATGTGTCAGCTTGTTATGTCTCTCTCTCTGGATTGCGTGTCTTTATGATGATACCACATAACATAGCATAACACATAACGCAAACCAAAAACACTCAAACAAAAGAATCTCTCATCTCATCTCATCTCATTAGAAACCATCTTGAAACCGATTGATCGCTGAGGGAGGATCCAAACGATGCTGTGCTCCTCCTGAATAGCTCCTTCCCCAACTCAACCCTTCCTCCTGCACTGCTGACCCCTCCTTACCAACACCACCGAATCGACCACCTTGCCCCACCGGTGCACCAATGCACGTGTAACTACTCGTGCTCTCTCCTCCAACATAGTTTCCGTGGCTCCCACCACTCATCACGTGGCCCACATAGTAATCGTTCACAGCATGTTGGTGAGGGAAGTGTGATGACCCAAATGACACTGGCCTCGTAGGTGATGCGTATAGGTATGATTGTGGCGGGGGTGGCGGCGGCGGCGGTGGTTGTGGCATGTGAGTTGAGGATGAACCTGAGAAGTATCTCGGGAATCTTAGAGGCACTGTTGGGTCTCCTGATGGGTGATAACCCCCCGTTCCTATTGGCTGGCAGCATCTGAATATTATCACAGAGTAAATTGTATCAAACAGTGTCATGCTGCGCACCCTAATATTATGCGTTACCTTGAAAAAAACAACGTTAACAAATGCTAAAGAACCTACAGAAAAACAGGTATTTAAGAAAGAACTGGGAATGATAGTATAATATTAGGGTGGAACAACAACAACAAACAGGAAGAGAATCGCTGCATGGAAGTAATGGATGCATACCCTAGGTGAGGGGCACCTTGTGGAGCAATGTTATGATCGCTACGAAATACCAGTTGACGAGCCTGGTTCAGCGTCTCCGTTTCCCTCTCTGCTCAAAACAAAATAATAAAAGCAAAGCAAAAAGAAAGAAAGAATTAAAAAAAGAAAA
The DNA here is from genome assembly GCA_013407115.1 of Glycine latifolia. Classification (NCBI taxonomy): domain Eukaryota; kingdom Viridiplantae; phylum Streptophyta; class Magnoliopsida; order Fabales; family Fabaceae; genus Glycine; species Glycine latifolia. Next base: position 38,643,063 of record CM023950.1, on the reverse strand, counting down.
AACAGCTGAAGGGGCCCTCTGGATCGAATTTCAGCGATCCAACAACACAACTTCTTTTTATTGAAATGACAACCCTTCATGGCCAAATCATTAACGGGCAGTGAAGATTTGGTTCTTGTGAGAGTAAAGAGGAAGAAAAAGAAAAGATATAATAGGTGGTATATACTAGCCTTGGCGGTGGCGGTTCATGTGTCCCCCAAGAGCCTGAGACTTGCAGAACTTGAGGGAACAAAATCTACACTCGTAGACCTTCCCACACTCGTCTTTTCCATCCTTCCCGCCGCTTTTCTTTTTCCTGCAACCTGCAACCATAACCATCCAATTACAGCAACTTCCATGACACTACCTTTCCCTTTTAACGCCTCATTCTCGATTACCCAAATCCCTCAAATCAATTCAATTCGTTTTAATTAATTAACTAACCGCTCGCCCCAACAATTACTTTTCTTTATTTTAAGTTCTATCACCTAACTACTTTTATGCTTTTTCTTTTACTTCTCTTTTATCTTTTAAGAGAAGAGGGAAAAAAGAAGAGAAGGAAACGTATACAGGGACAGGGACAAAACCAAAAGAATAAAAAACAAGTGGGGTGAACACTGTTTCATGGTCAAGGAATATACCACAGGGATAGCTAACAAACCACGGCACTGTTCAACTTTGTTCCTGTGAAAAATGAAAGGCTTCCCATGGTGTGTGTTTGTGAAATAGAATTCGGAAAATATAAAGAAAAAAAGTGTTCCTTTGATATTCTAGCGTGCTTCTATATATATATATATATATATAGGTAGGTAGGTAGGTACGATCATGAAGTTTACCGGGTGAAGAGGCATGGTCTTCGAGGACTTGTTTGCCATCTCTAGAGTACTCATCGGGCAAATTGTTAAGATCTAATGGGTTTCGTTCTGGTCTCCTGTAAAGGAACGACAAAGTCATAAGAGAGAGAAAAAGATAGAGAGAAAGTTAAAAGGGCTTAGAGTTAGAGAAGGAGAAAGAGGAGGAGGAGAAGAAGGGTGTGAAGGTGTAGTAGTGGGGGAAGACCTACATGGTACCAACCGAGAGAGAGACAGAAAGAGAGAAAGAAAAAAATGATGTGAGGCAAACACTCTTTCTTTCAGATGGGGGTGGGGGGTGGGGATAAAACTAAAGCTTTCTACAAAATTTGTGAGACTTTCAGTTTGAGACTGCAATATAGAGGCTAGTTGAGTGATGGTAGAAGATAAAGAGCTTTGAAAGTTCTCTATCGGTTCCTCTGCCACTCTCTCTCTCTCTCTCTTATCTCCCCACACACAAAAAATTGAATGAACAATGGGACAGTGGGTCTCGTGACTTTAAAAAGAGAGCGTGAGTGTGGTTGTGGAAGTGGGGGGCTTAACTTAATCAGTTTTTTTGCAAATTGCTAGCTAGCTTCGTCTGGTTTGGTTGAGACTTGGGAAATGACAGACAGAATTAGAAAGGGCAAAGATATGTGATTCTGAACCATGTTGCTTTTGTATTAATTATTCCTACTATATACAGAAATTATATTAATTTAATAAATATATAAAACAATTTATATAAATAAGAGATAAAAAGAAATGTGCGATAAAGTGAATTATATGATGAAGGTAGAAAAAATGAGCATATTATACTGGTTATTATATAAGTTTATTAATAAATATGATCTCGTATAATTATATGATATAATTCTGCATCTAGTTTTTTTGTTTTTTTTTTTTTTGTTTTGCCCTAGCTAGAGCTATCAACAAATTAAAGGGTCCAAAAATATTCAAATAATATCAGTCAAATGCATTGAGAAAAAAATTTAATTAATATTCCAAATGAAAATCTATACCAACAAAGGATGGAAATCAAATGTACAGTACAAATCTTTGGGCATTAAAGGTTGCCCTAAGAATGAAAGATGACATTTATACCAGAAAGAAAGCAAGACAAGGCGTAGGGTACGTAGACATTTTGCGTGGTTATTGTGCTTAAAGAGGGGGGGGCATGTTTGAGAACAGGTCATGTATGGTCCACAGTAGCTCAATGCCTCCTTCTGGGTGTAAAATTCTACCCAGGGGACTTAGACTTGCATCAAGGAAGGGTTGCTATCAGTATCTATCATTAGGGTTTTTTGCAATCTAAGTTGAGATAGACTCGACCCCCCACTTGTTGTTTTATTCTTTGAAAGTTGCTATATCTCATAGATTACATATACATAGTCATTTTCAATGGAGGTGCATGAAGAAAGTGGAGACATACATGGATTTGAATTTTCATGTCTCACATTCATCATTATATTCTCTGTTCGCTTTAGATGCATTTCTTTGAATCCAACCAGTACTAGCTCCATCTCTAATGATCAGCGACTCCTTTATAAGATAGTTAACTAGTTAGCAAGGTAAAATTAATGTTGTCCAAATTAATAATATGCAGAAGCAATTAACTGTGTTACATTTTTTATAAAAAAAAATAGTTGTGGGGGGTTATTGATTACTGCGAGTTTAAAGCTGAGAGAAAGTATATATACATACTAGTACAGGTCAAAAAGGCAGGTAACTTTAACGGTTGAAATTAATAATAACCTGCAACTGTTTTAATTAATTAACTAACGTAAGTTCCTTTGAATCGTGTTGATTTGGAGCAGCATAAATGTGTAAATGGGAAAAAGAAACAATAGTTTAGAGGGCCTGATGGTTGTCCACAAGCTGATCAGTGCTTCCCCCCCACCACACCTGAAATGGATATAAAGGAGAAAGAAGACACAACCTAATAAGAGGGCTAGCTACGCATTAAAATCAGGTGATATATTCATGGACCACACTACTGCAGCTGGCCTTGACTAGCTGGTTGGTACTATGAAGGAAATGATATGAGACACATTCGATATTTTCAAAACCTGGACCCAAAGATTCATGCAATGACCGCGCCCCAACTATCTGAAATTTTCTTGCAAGTGTGTGTGTATATATATCATTACTTTTCAAGTGGTCCTTCACAAATTTAAGCAGTAAATCCAACAAACATTTCTTCCATGTTCAGAACTCTAGTAAGGCAAACTTACAAACCAGTCGAGCAAATTGTCTTCATCATCATGTTGCCTTCCTACCTAGCTAGCTTCCCTTCAAGCACTCAAAATTTAAAATTGAAAAACTTTTAAATCTTACCTTTCCTTGTGACAGAAAGTGCATGAAATCAAACCCGTTAATTAATTATATTTTTAGCCAGAGAAAGATTGAAAATTACGAGATGTTTAACCATGAGAAATTGAGAATGCAGTGGTAACAAAATAAAATCAAATATTAAAACTTCATATTTCAAACTTGATTCTAATTAAGGGGTGTTGGATTCTACAAATCAGATTATATTGATAAAAACGTGGGGAGCAGAATATATACTGTTCCAGATCAATCGTGGTACTACAAATCAGATTGTGGTGATATCCATTAGAGGAAAAAAGTTTTCTGACAAATTCATTTGAGCTGAGGGGTACTGTAAGCGCTTAAATGATGCAATCTCTAGAGGTTTCAACTTTCAACTCTAAACATACATGAGGCGGGGAACCAACAGTAAATTAATAGACTACTAGCAAAACTTTCAAACCAAATTAAATCAAATCATTCTTTGAAACCAAACAAAATTAACCCTTAAAGTTTAGAAAAGTCTATAATTGGATAATCAACCATTTACAAAAAATTCTAAAGTTTCTTTCTTTTATAGGTAAAGTTTGACCCCTAGCGTAGTAGTAAGTAGTTCATAACAATATAAATATCACGATGCCTACCCAAAAAAAAAATGGGACCCATATTAAAAGCAATCTCAAAAAAACACTTATTTGGTGTGAAAAATAAATCAGTATCAAAGATTTGTGATAATTTTTAAATGTTTAGGATAAGATTTTTTTTCTAAGAACAAGCATTTTTTAATGTTAATTTAAAAAATTATGGACACAACTATTTTTTTACTGGGAATTCTATTTAATAATCATAATTTTTTAATATGTATATTTGATTAATTAAAATACTTTTTAAAAAAAAATGTAAACAAATGGATCCAACTCACCCAATCATGTGAAGAAAGTCCATGGATCACCTTTGACCATTTAATTTGAATTTGTACCAAACGAGTTGATTAAGCCGTGAACAAATACTTGATATGCAAATGGAGATATGATTATCTTCAGTCTGAGAAATATCTTTTTGAATCTTCTAGCTCCATCGTAAATGATCCGCCTCACCTGAGAAAAAAGATAGATTAATTAATGTTTACACAGATACGGACAGCACCTTTCATTAAAATCGGGTAGCCTTGGCTATGTATATCCAAAAAGAATTATTATTATTATTATTATTATTATTATTATTTATTGTTTGATTAATTTGTACTACTATCATTTAAGTTATACTAATAACTACTACACTTAAATTATATTTTTTCCATAATAAATAAAATTGTTTTTTTTCGCGTCAAATTTTTTCAAAACTTTTCTCAAAATTTATATCCACTAAATCGATTTCACTATCAGTATGTTTTAAAAATCGGTTGAGTGACTAACTCGACTATGACACTCAATTACTAGATAAATGATCAAAACAATGAGTCATTAATTGATCTACATTATGTAATAAAAAAATATAAAAAATTTATACATATCTTAAAATATTTAAAACTAATATTACAATTTAATATAATTTCATAACATAAATAATTAAATATCAAAATATTAAAAAAATATTATTGTTCAAATTTAAACAAGCAAATAATAAAGATCATAAATATACATAAATTGTTAAATGTTCAAGTTCAACTTATATTCTTAAACACGTTTGACTTTTTCTATGACCAAGGGGAGGCACTGACGCTATGAGTGACAGCATAGAGCAATACTGTTAGAGGAAGGAAAATCATTCAGGAGAGGGTTTCTAAAATTAAAATAACTTAAAATTGAAACGACATTGTTTTGAGCTGTAACATAAAAAGGATAAGTGACTTGATCTAGATCAATGGGTCACCGATTTAACTACAAATCCGACTGGTCAATCAAAGTCACTCTCGATAAAAAATACATCTAATCAAACATAAAATTCAACCTAATCTAATCATGGGTTATGATTGGATCAATCTGAGTTTTATAACTCTGGATGAAAGTTTAGCAAGCTAATATGCATGCTTAATCTTTTATAATACTATTATAAAAAATAATCTAAAAATTTTAACTGTGTATTTCCTTGCCTTGGAAAAACTATAACTAACTCCACCCTGGAGTTGACTAGTTGAATAAGTCTTAAGGTCGTGAACATCGTTTAAGACAATTTTAAAATGTTGCTAAAACTTGTTTGAACGTTAAGAAAGAAGTGTTTTCACTACATTAACGAATATTTACTATAACTTATTAGACACAACATTTTATTTAAATTATCATTTTTTATTCACTTGTGTTATTCACAAATATAGCTACTTTCCTTAGACATTTTGTATTAATAAAATACAATGTGAATGCATTACTAGAATGTTGAAAAAGAAAAGGACCTCACACATTAATAACGAGCAAGCCTTTTTTGTTTTGGTATGGAAATGGCTCTGTTGCCTATGACCTAGCCAAACTAGCTAACGATTGGGGTTGTGCAGTTCATATTATTTTATATATATTGATTGGAGAAATTCAACAATCCAGATCAATTGTTATTCAATTATATTTATGAATCATAAAAAAAAACTCTCTAAACCTTGGAGTAATTAAAACACAATTTTAAGTAAATGCGTTTCAACGGAACTAGTTAACTACTGCAATGCCTTATTTTGGGTTTTAATGTGTGATTAATTGTCAAGAGACTTAGTTATATTTAATAATATGCTTCATGTTATGAATTTACAGTTTTTAATTTATTATTATATACTTTTAAAATAATAAAGATAATAAATAATTTTGTAAACCAGTAGATTAATTATTAATTAAAGTTGTATATGTACAAAATCTTGTATATCACAAATAGATAAGTAATATTGTGTTATATTTTGGACTCGAAAAAAAATGAACCTGATTTATAATTTATAAATAAATCATTAAAAAAAAAAGCATTATGTATTGAAAATTTAAATGAAATTTACTCTATTATATATATTCTCTATATGATTTTTTGTGTGTATAATATTCTCAATGAATTGATTCCGTAACAAAGTAAAAACTAACGAAGCAAAATAAATCTTATGTTAGTTATATTTGTGAGATAATGCCTAAGTTCCTGCAATATAAAAAACTTTAAAAGATTCATGGCTATTAAGTATACTTTTTTTATAAGCAACATAATATTTTTTAAAATTTTATCAGATGCATTTAAATTTTTTAAATCATTATTTTTTAAGTGGATTAAGTTTAAACTTAAAATATTATTTTTAGTAGAAAATAATATACTTTCTAATTCCACATTGTAATAATATAATAAAAATATTAATGTTTTTAAGGATAAATAAAACTTTCCTCGTTATGCATTTGGGAGGTTGTTAGTTCGAGGCCCCATTTATTTTCTTAAAATGAGACAAGTATAATTTTTTATAATTATTTGAATCGAACAACGTTACTTGCCTTGAATTGAAGTAATACCTCTTCTCCCCAAACAATAATTGACAAGGAAATAAAATTTAAAGAAATTATTCTTTATTTTTTATAAATACATTTGTTAGTGAATCCAATTTATCTCACTTTCTATATATGGTAAAGGCTAAAATTTGTTATAGGAATAACCTTTTAAAATCTCTATAAATTTTAGGAGTGTTTGACCACCTAAAAAAAGAGTGTTCATGTCTCTTAGGGTCCAAGTCTTGTGTAGTGTATTACCTATATAGCCTTCGATCTTTCAGTTATTCATCAGCGACGCTCTAGGGCACGCCTACAACCTTACTCTCTTATGATCACTCATTGCAGTTCCCTTCTTTCTAATTATTTTGTTGTTGTTTTTTTCTTTCTAATTAGCTCATTGACGGTAGATCTAGTTTTATTTTGGCATTATGGGAACGGTTTAATGCAAATTTGAGACTATTCTTGCCAGATCCAAGATACGCTAATGCTAGTTAATTCTAGCCACTTAATTTGAGACGACTTTTGCTTCATTGTCATCTTCTCAACTTGCAAGGGTAGAAATAACACAAAAGAAAATCATTTTCAATATAATAGACAAATGATATTCATGGTAAAAACGTTTAAAGACCTAAAGATATCATGCAAATTTAGTTGAACCCTGTGAGTGGTTTGAGACACATATAAGGATAAAAAAACAAAAAAGGACTTGGACCTTTTGAGGGACAAGTAAAGAAACAGATATTTTCCGAGGAAAATTACTCATGACTTGCAAACAATATTTAGTTACCAGATGCAACCAATGAAGGTTACATCACTATCTTCGTACCAAGTGGTGGTGCTGATGAGAAGACGAATCAGAGAATTGTCTGCATCCCCTATTAGCATTCAATTTCCATCAATTATACACACTACACTGGTTCACCTAATCGAATCAGTGCCAAATTATTGATGGTAGGGTGATTGGTCTTATACATGCAGACCCCAAAAATGGATGTCGCTAGTTATTGTTCATTCATCTCATCAGATAGCTCTGGAATACGTACTGTGCTTGCCACTAAGAGGGGTCGATCATGGGTTCAGCTGCTTCATACTTTCTGTGATTGAATAGCTGTTTAGTTACTTTGGTTTTTTCAGCTTGCAGTTTCCATTTGCATATAGAGCCTTTTTTGTTCTTAGACAAGTAGAACTCATCATGCACTGTGTGTGTCTTTATGCTTTTGGATCCACTCCCGGTTCATTCTCCTATTCTTTTCACCAGAATGCTACCAGAAGCCCTCACCTCTTGATTGTAGCTTACCTTCATTCCCAACCGGGAACCAAACCTTATATTAAAAAATATATTTTTTTGGCAGATTAAAGATATATGTACTTATTTCAAACATCAAAGACTAGCTAATTTGTAGCCTCTTGGCCTTTTTGTTCTCAATAAAGTTCCATACCAACCACAAATAACTAAAGTGGACTCAATTTGCAGACATAGAACTAAAGTGGGACTCAACATAGTACGGTAGAGCCTAACAAAACTAAACCATATGTATATCATCAAGATTGGGTTGGTGGGAAGGCATCGATCTTTTCCTACTTGTTGTACATCAAACTAATCTCGAGCCTCTATTTTGGCTAGCTATCTATGCATTGATTTGGCTGCCTAGACAATGCACCACTTAAATCTTTACACTCAAATGAGTACTATGACCAACTCCAAAAAGTACCCTTAATTGGTATGCTCTAAGTATGCTACACATAGCATAATCACACACAAGGCCGAAGGCACACACACCAACACTCAGAGGTGTTAGTGTTACCCTTCTCCTAGCCTATATGCCCCTTTTATGATACACTGTTATTTACCTGTTCAATGCCTAATAAGAGGTCTCACATAAGTATGGTAGTTTATTACAGAGACTCCATATATACTCCAAGTACTGATCTCGGTGGTTTTATCTATGTCTTTCCCAAGAACCGAATTTCGTTATTGCAAATGTTGTCTGAGAGGCAAAAGAAATGAAATTATGTGAGATAATTAACTCAAGAAATTTTAGTAGAAATAACCATATAACAAAATTAAGATAAGTTGCTTTTCTTCTTATTGTGAACTTTTCGAACGAAAAACAGACATATAATTTTTTTCCTAATTAATTTTATATAGCCCCGATTAAGAATAATTGTAGAATGAAACTAGCTATTTTTTTCAGCAAAAGAAAGAAATGTATTCGATAAGGGATAAAGGGATAAGCATAATCACACAAAATATAAAATATGTTCCAACTCTTATACTAGACATAGTACCCTACAAACTCTTCAGGCATTTAAAAAAATAACACGATAAAACTTATAACTTTATAGGATTAAATTGCGGAGTTTTATCAATATTAATTATGGCCTTCTACTTAACAAATCTTCAAGGTTCAGTTTGGTTTTGTTTTGGAAAAAGTTAATGTCATTTTAGGGGAAAAGACTAAGCATGTTTGAAAATCCGTTTGGGGTGTCCTAAATTTAGTTTAGAGAGTACATTCAGTTTTGTAACATGTTTTAGTTAAACTGAAAAATACTTTCACATGCATACTTATATTTTACTTGGAGGTGCAGAAAGTTTTAGCCTAAACGAGCCCGCACTGAAATTATAGAGAGAAAACTAAAACGCCCAAAAAATGGCTTAGCTTACTAACAGATCCAGATCGACTAGTAAAATATAGGGGCCGAAAATGATTCAATTGTAAATTTGACAGAAATTCGAATGGAAGTAGACAATAAATATATATACAAAACTTACGAAAATAAAATTGCATTTTCTGTTTATATCAATTTATGTCTTTCTGATATTTAAGTTCACGGAATGCCCATATTTTAGAGTAGCAAAATATTAGTTGATTTTCCTGGAGTTGAAGGAGAGGATGAATAACAAAATGACAAAAAGGCTGGGTAGAAGCGGCGGGTTATCCACCCTAAAATTACTCATTTATTATATTTTTAAAAAAAATTATTTCATACATGTATGGTAGCTATTGTTGGTGTAAACTGATTATTACAAATTATATAAATTAATTTGACAAATTATTGTGATATTATTTTTATTTTATATGTTAATGTTATATTTTTTTTTTTTAGGAATTTTAAATCCTTAGATATCTAAAGATATTTATGGATAAATTGGATACAAGGAAAGCGCTACTCATCCTACCACAGACCATTTTATACTTTGTATGTACACATGACAAGATAAATTGTAGGCCGCACTAGTTAATATGGTCCATGGAGCTTGGACCATGGTAAAATTGCCTCACAATGGATCACGTTTACTTCCATTTCTTACTTCCAGCACCCTCTTCGAAACTTTTTTATTTTTATTTTTTGGGTTGGTCATTTTAAAAGTAAAAAAGAGAGTAGAGTACATACTGAAATATAATTTTATATTTCACATAGATTATTCCGAAAGTCAAAGGTAAATTCTAACATGTAGTCGAAAAAGCAAGTGTTCACGGGTGAGGGAGTTTTATGATCGAAAATCATAGGTTGATCATCGGGGGAAAAAAATTAAAAAGGCAAAAATTCAAATTTATTATATTAAAATAATAAGTTTTAAAGAATATAAATCCACTTCATCTTCTCCCTGTCGGTGCCGTCGTCGCGAGATATAGCTTCACCCTTGACATGGTTTCTTTTTCCAGATCTGACATGGTGGCTTTGTCCTCTTCTTCTCTTTGCCACGAATCTCCTTCCCCCACACTCTGTCTTCATCAGTAGCTCCTATTTTTACTCCCATTCGCCGTTGCAATTTTTAGCGGTGGCACTTCCTTGTCTTTTCCTCCTTTGCACCGCCATTAAAGTAAACAATGGAGCGAGCATTTTAGAAAAAATCTTCAACCGCTAAATTACACAGCTTTGCAGATTGCAGAGTATTTGGGTTGAGAGTTTTGTTTTGTCTTGGGCCAAGGCACTACCGCATGAAAGCAATGAAATATCAGGAAAATAGATCAGATAGAAGGTAGCTAGAAGCATAGGCAGACCGAGAAAGAAAAACTATAGGATATATTTTTCAGTTGTCACTGTGACATGGATTTTTGTTTTGTACTCGTGTTTTTTCGCTTGTTGTCCTTCCTTTTGGTACTTTAATGGCGACAACTCCCACCACCACCACCACGCCAACAATCTCCCTGTGTCGTTGCCCCTCTTCTACTTCTTTCATTTTCCCTCTCCTGTTCATTGCATTTTTTTGCAGAAAAATGAAGAAAAAAAATAAGAGTAGGTGTTTGGATTGAATTCAAAATCATGTTGAGAAATGATTCTGGTTTAACATTTGAAATGAATTGAGAAATTAAAATGAAGAAAGCAACCACCGTAGAATGGTGGTGGACTGGTCGTAGGGGGTTGGCGAAAATAAAAGAAAAAATCATCGAGATACTTTGTTAACCGGTAATCGATTATTCATCTAGATCGTTGATTATTTTATTAATACATCGTACTCTGTTAGATATTACTTCACCGGTGTACCTAAAAAAACTAACTTCATATTAGAATCGCCCAAAGTCAAAAAAGAGGTGTAGAAAGCAATGGTCCATAGAGTAGTAAATTGTTAGTAAACATGATGCATCACTGTTCGGGGGGGGGAGGGGGGGGGAACAAAAAGGAAAACGTCAACACGACAATGAAGAGAAAGAGGTAGTGGTTGGGCTACATATAGCTGAAGCACTTGCGTTCCATGAACGTGGAGGACTAGTAACCCAACTGTTTAGTTGGGTTTAAGCCTCATAAAGGTCCACATCAGGAGACATGTTCCACGTATTTTTACTACACCATTAAAGTAATAATATAACTATCAAAATCACACCAATCTGTTGTTGATGATTTGATTGGAAACTTGAAAGGCTCTATAATTTTCATGTTTTATTATAAAAATGTAGAGCAAATTTATCTATTCTCATAAAGAGTCAGTTTTGTTAAGAGACAAATTAATCTTGTAACTGATAAGATATGATAACTCTCATATTTTTTATTCTATTTCCTCTTGTATTGTTTTCCAAATTATAAATGAAATTTCCTCATAATTAATATAATTTCCGTATTACAACATGTATAATACTTAAGATTATTTACCTGAACGTGCATACGACATTGGATCTATTTAGTACCTGTGAGGAGTGTGACGAGAGAAATTATTTATATTCCAAAATGTCTTAATTTTTTTTTTTTGTAAAGTCTCAATGGGATAGCTACTCTACTGAGTTAAAAAGGATAGGAACATCTCCTTGGTCAAAAAAATTTAAATAATACTTTTTAAAAAAAATTATAAAAATGAAACGAAATTATTTTAAAAAATGGAACTATCAATCCTATATATGTCAATAAGTAAGTGAATTTAATAATTTTGTATATTATTTAATATGTTATATTATTGAATTAGAAAATTGTTAGGGCCATATGAAATTGTTAGCGACGTAGGTAATTTTTAGCGGTGTAGATGTTATCTTCGTAGAAAATTGTTAGGGACTGTTACATAGTTCTTAGTAGGGAGGTTAAAAAATTATTTGAAAATGAGACTTAAAAATTTAATATAAAATTTCATTTATTTCCCTTATCATGAGTTGAGGTACTGGTACTTATATGAAAATTTAGTATAGAACTAGTTTTTGAACCAATGCACTCAACTAGTTTAGTTCCTAAACTAGTTTAATTAGCAAAATCAATTTTTGAAGTAGTTCAACAAAAAAAAACCATGTTCCTTGAACTTATGATAGTTTAGTTTAGTTTTTAATTTATATTTATTTTACTAAAGTTATTTACTTCAGTTTAGTTAGAACTATTTTATTAAAGTTATAGTTTAGTTTTTTGAACTTTATTTATAGTTCAATTTAGTTAAGTTTTGTTTTTCTCCCAAACGAAACTTGAACAACCCTAGTTCTTAGCGACCGACACAATTGTTAGCGACGTACGTTAGGTTATATTTAGTAAGCTAGGATAATTATTTTTAATGTAATTTGATTCGAAGGTATTAAATTTTTAATTTAAATTTTCATTTATTTATATTAAGATAGTCATTAGATGGTTGATTCATCATCGACTGATTCTTCGTGCTCTGGATTCGATCATGAGGGTGAACCCAGGGATCCGACGACTTATGTTATCCCCATCTCGTATAAGTAGGGCGTTTTGCGGAGGCATACCCAGCGCACCCACGTTTCACAGGTTGTGTGGAACGATGACACATGTCGAGTCTTGAAGACTCGACGTGGTAAAGTCACGAGGGGGCCACATCATGATGATATACTTGACATCGTTGCTTATATGTTAGGATAGGCTGGCTTTATACATATCGCATGTATGTGACATATTCAGGTATGCATTTATGAATTTAATAAATTAAATTGTGCGCATTTTTTTGAATTACAAAAATGTTTTTGTTTATAACTATAGATATGAATTGATTATTGATATTTTTGTTTAGATCGATCGTGCGCTTATCAGTGGTTTGGTTGAGAGGTGGAGACAAAAGACTCATACATTTCATATGACGCAGGGATAGATGACCATCACGTTCGAAGACGTGACTGGTATTTTAGGATTGCCCCCCCGACGACAATGTCGTCACAGGATCCACCTCAAATGAATGGGTGATCATCATTGAGGACATTTTTGGTCATCAACCTCAGCCAGAGGCTGAGCTTAAAGGTGGATTACTGCACCTGTCTTACTTTGATAGACATTATGCGCATTGGGGTGAGGTAGTTGCAGATTTCATCAACATCATGCAGTTTACGAAGGCACACATTGCGCGTCTTCTTTGAGCATGACTCCTATGCGACAAATCTGAGGGGAGCACTGTCGACTCGCTATGTGTCGTTGCTTGGAGGGAACTTTAAGGACATAGGTAGATATAGTTGGGGCTCTGCGGTTCTTGCACATTTATTTAGACAAATGTGTGAGTGTACAGATCCACGGAGAAGTGACATTGGTGGGTGTCATATGCTTCTTCAAGTATAGGCGTGACTCAAATTCCCACCCATTGCTCCAGCTATTTTGCAGCCTACTCACCCGGAGTGGCATTACGGACACAGGTATGTGTTATTATTTTATGTTTTTAACAATATGTATTATTGAGTCTTTCATTTATTCTAATGTCAGTTATTTTGAAATAAGGTTTAATGCTTTAGGCCAGTTTCGAGCACACGAGTTTCTATGGTATCGACTGACATTAGATTCCCTTTGTCGGGATGAGGTACATATAGTTATTTTTAAGTGTTTTGGTCACTGTTCTTTGATAAATGTGTATTTTGGGTCCATGTTGTTACATAATTGTGTGTTTATGTGTTTTGTGCAGGTGGTTTGACAACCATATGCAAACCACCACTTCCTTGGTGCATCTGATCATCAGCGACTGTTGTGGATGACTAGTACTCTCGTTATATGCTTCCATATAGTTGAGTATTCTCACCCGGATAGATGCATGCGACAATTTGGGAGGGATCAGCCAATCCTACATAGTCCTAGGAAACTAAAGGGTGTGCATGACCTGTCCTTGCGCAGTAAACTACAAGATAAAGGGTGCGCATGACCTGTCCCTGCATACAAAATAATGAACCAATCTGCTGTACGTGTGTTTCACAAGAGCAGTGATAGACATGTTTCTTGCTCCCTTGAACACCCTGTTAATTGATTCAGACAAGTTTGTTGTCATATAGTCATATCTTTTCCCCTCTACATCATATGCACATGTCCACTTTTCCTTAGGGATGTTATCAATCCATTTTGCAACCTCAGGACTGGTATCACGAAATCGTGCAAACACTGTCAAAATCAACCAAAGAGGGAGTATAACCTATAAAATAATCATACCATTAATACTATTCCATTTACAAATATTCCTCAGCTTAATATATTCAAAATAGTTGTTAAGCATACCTAAATTCATCAGGGTCTTTTTCAATTTTTCATTCTTGAACCTTTGATTAAAATTACTAGCAATATGACGAAAGCAAAACACGTGATGCGCATAAGGTGGTTGCCAACCAGCATGATTCTCTACAGCAAATAATATACTCTGGTGCCGATCTAAAATGAGACATATATTTTGCAAATAAATACTATAACATACAAATATACATATATGACTACATTTTCATTGATTTCAGTCATCTAACATACCTTTAATAGGTTGTTCTGGTTGAGTAGATCCAATGTCAGCATGATGGCGGATTTGAGACGACCACACATCATTATCTTCTTGGAATTCAGTCGCATGCACACCATAATCCTCATCATTATCTGACGCACTAGCATCCTCCTCAAGAAGACGATCTTCCGTTGCAATATTTTCATCATCGTCATCCTCTTCATCCTCATCCATAACTCAAGTTGGGTCATGTTCATCTTCCTCAGACACGTTTACAACTGGAGCAACATATGATGATGTATTATGTGCAGAATTTAAAGCAACTGACCTCATGGGTAAAACAACATCCTTTGCTCCGATAAAATCCACGTACAACTCTAAAAAATATTTCCTTGGTTGGTTGAAAAATTATTCCATTACCATTTCTATGTCTTCATCATCCAGTACTTGAAACCCCATGTATTGTTCATGTTGTCATAATCTTGCCGTCAGCAAAGTGATACATTGGTTGTCTTTCAGAGCTAATTTTTTGTTGTATCTTCTCATGCAATTCATCTAATGTTGAGTTTCGCTTGATACGTGTCGGTCTTTTCTCCCCTTCAAAAACAACACTCTGTCACCCTTCAACTTTCCTTTTATTAAAAAATAACACAACACGAGTACACTCATCACCTGAATTCATTACAAAATATATAAACAAAAATAAAAAGTTTTAATATCAATAAACAATAGAATAATAGGATATTTATAAGACAAGCTGTGAAGAAATAGATCAGGAAAGAAAGTTTAAATAAAATGGATCACATGAAACACGTCCAAATTGGACGTATTTGACCGCCCCATTTTTTAAAAATAGTTTCAAAACAGCCCCATTTTTATAATTTTTTTTGCCCATCTCCTTGTGTTGAATTAAATTAAAATGAGATCATTTACCTACCCTAATAAGTTTAAACAAAAAAATGACACATCAATATATCACAAATAGTGTTTTTATAATGATATTAGTATCAATTATCACATACTTGAGACTAATAATAATAATATGATCTGAAAGTAATATGAGATTTAGAGAAAAAGAAAATAACACTATAATTCTCCAATTAAAATAATGGAACAGAATTATCTTGTATTGTGAAAAGAAAATTGGTACGCTATAGAAGTAAGTGAATATATTTGCTAATAAATAAAAATAGAAAAGGCGAAAAAGCTGAAAACTTATCCTATCGGTTATTTGAAGTGTTGTTGGTGATGTTATCATGTGATCCATCTGAGTCTATCTATCGGCCACAGAGAAATGGGAAGTGCTTCTCTGATTCCAGTTTCATGGTTGCCTTTCAAGGTATTAATCTCTTGAAGCTCCTTAATTAGTCTCTTGTGAGCATTCAGCAATGAATTTGGGCATTGCAGGGAACGGTGAAAAGCTTAGTTGCAAAACCATGGCTGAAGGTTCAGCAAGCAAGACCCCTCGTTTCCGTGGTTAATAAGGCTGCCTCTCTATCTGCTCCCGTGACAGCACCCAGCGTCGGCGTTCGGTTTCGGCTTGACAATTTGGGGCCGCAACCGGGTTCGAGGAAGAGGGCTAAGAGAAAGGGTAGAGGAATATCGGCAGGCCAAGGAGCAAGTTGTGGTTTTGGGATGAGAGGTCAGAAGTCTCGCTCTGGCCCTGGCGTTAGAAAAGGTTTCGAAGGTGGCCAGATGCCGCTTTATCGACGAATCCCCAAACTCAGAGGAATTGCAGGAGGTAATAATGCCTCTATTATTTCACAGCACCCTCATTTTAATATCTTTTTATTTCTCAATAAAACACTTGTAACTCACCTGTTACACTTTTTTCAACAAATTAACACTGTAAAGTGAATTAAGCTTCTCCTACAAGTTCAAATTAACCTTATGCATAAGCTTATTTGTACAAGTCTTCTCATTTAGCTTCTCCTAATGCTGATTTTAACTTGTTATTTTCTTCTTCTATAATTGCATATTGACAAGTTTTTAACTTAATTCACCTTTTCTTCTGCCATCGTGCGTATTATTAATAATTGAACTGTAGACAGAAGTTGAGCTTTACCTCCTTCTAGTCAAAATGTAAAGCTACAAGAGATCCCCTTGCAGCTTCTCTTGGATAGACTGATACAGTACTTTTCTTTCGCTTCGCGTGGATCTCAACTCATACACTTTTCTGTGAGACCTCTTTTTCCCCCCTTCACCAGTATCATTCGAGAGCTCTTTAATGGGGTTTTCTCTTGCTTATTTTTACTACTTACATTCCTTGAGGATATTTTCATGAGTTTTGTCTTTATGAAACTTTAATTTTTAAATGTGCCAAATGAGGTCATGTGATTCATGCAGTGGATCTCACCTAGTGGGATAAGGCTTTGTTGATGTAGTATTTTTTTTTTAAAACATGTGTGCAAAGTGTAACACGGTCTTGGAGAGATGCTTTGTGTGGAATTTTTCTTCTTGGTCTAAATAAATTTCAAATGTCAAAAGTAATTGTATAAAGTATAAACTGTTTTGGTTGGCAATTTGCTTATATACAGTTGCTACGTTATATTTGGTAAGCCATGAAATTGTTATATATCTATTGTAGGGGCAGGAACATTGAATATTTCTCTAATGTATTGATTTTTGAAGAGGCATTTGGAGGAATGGTGATTCTTCTGTGAAGGGAACCATTGCATTTTTTATGGTGTCAAACTTCAGTACCTAAGTTTCTTTTTCTTATGTTATTATGTCAGACATCTTTACTGATTATGGACCCCTTTCATATCTTATTATTGTACATTTCTTCTTTATTCTCCTATTTCTTTCCATAACTATGTTTTAAAAGCTAGTATTTTATGAAATGCTTTTCTTTTATTCTTCTCTATATGTTCTCTCTTAAGTTGGAACTATTTGTTTATGCCTCTCTTTTTTTTCTTTACCTATGCCCTTTAATAAGGTATGCACGCGGGATTGCCCAAATATGTCCATGTAAATCTGAGAGACATAGAAGATGCTAAATTTAAGGAAGGGGAAGAAGTGTCTCTAGAGTCGCTGAAGGCGAAAGGTGTGATTAACCCATCAGGAAGAGAAAGGAGACTTCCTTTGAAGGTACAGATTACTTGTTGATTTAATGGCATCTCAATTTCTTCCTTAGCTGTTGTCTTAAATCTTGCTTCTAGAAGATCATTTTCTGGATGTGTAGAGGTATTTTGACGTTTAAGTTTTAACAATAAATGAGGATGCTACTACTTTCATAGCAGAGTAGCACAACCTACCAAAAAGGACTATTCCTCAGTGGCTCCTGGTCTGCTGTGGATGAAGTTACTTTGTGTAAATTCTTTGATGTTCTTTAATCCTAGTTTAGTGTTCAAGTTTATCTGCACTTTTTGGCATGTGTGATAAGTATGTAGCGTCAGACATATAATATTTAGGTGGATGTGTCAGTGGTTTGAAGCTGTAAATTTGGAATACCCTTCTCATTTGTGTTATGAACAACAAAAATTATGTGTAGTTACATATTTTAGCATTTAACTTTCTCAATTTAAAGACTATGTGGATTGTCAGTCTTCTATTTCTTTTATCCACCGGATAAATTGATTTGTGGTCAGAGGTCTTATTCTTTAGAGTGTCAGTACTCCACATTAGAACATACTGCTTTGTGATGATTTTTCAAGCAATGACTGCTTTGCATTCTACAGTTCAGGAAGCAAATATTCAAAGTCATTAATTTATTTCCGTTTTCAATATCTTTACGGTATTCCTTTGTTTTTCGTATGTTAAAAGATGATGTGATGGCCTTTTCTGTATCTTTATTCTAGAGGCCAAATGCTAGACTTGATTTTCTGTTGAAAATCATCTTTGTGGGATAAGCAATGACATGAAATGGCATTCCTGCCACAATGCAGTAGAGTCTCTAAATGATCATTTTCTTAAAAATAAAATATAAAATATAAAAATAAATATTTGGGTAAATAAACTGCGCTTACATTGACTTTGATTTCAACAAGCTTTTCAAAATGACGGATGCTGGTTGAAATGACTTTATTAATTAATTTCTGAAAGGATATTTACTTAAGTTAAGTAGTTGAAACTTTAGCTGCCACCGGCCAATGCATCTGTTGGATAAATTTCACCGTGTTCCTTGTTTATAAATGTTTTTTCTGTTTTTGCAGAAATGCAGGAAATTTTTTTAATTTTTTTTAGCTATAGACAACTTGTTTGTATGGTATCTTTAAGCTAGCCGTTTAATTCTATTTAGCCATCCAGTGTATTGAACATCTCAAGGCCCACAATTTTTTCTTTATTATGCTTTCTGGTTTCAGATTTTGGGTGAAGGAGAACTCAGCAAGAAGTTGACATTAAAAGCCCGCGCCTTTTCCACATCAGCAAAGGAGAAACTTGAGAATGTTGGTTGTTCCCTCACTGTGCTTCCTGGCCGCAAGAAATGGGTTAAGCCATCAGTTGCTAAAAACCTTGCCCGTGCTGATGAATACTTTGCCAAGAAGCGGGCTGCAGCTGCTTCCGAGCCAGCCTCAGCTTGAACTTGAACCACTTGTGTATGTCATCACATTTAGAAATCTTCGAGAGAGGTGCAGAGTGATTTCTTTAGGAATCACCTCACATATTTGCCGTTCTTCAGATATCTCTGTGGTTCATCTACTAGTTGTTTTATTTAAGGCATTAATTCATTCTTCATTTTGCATTGAAATGTGTTCTAGTTTCTGGTTCCTAACAAAAATGAGTGTTGTATACCTTGTAACATTTTGTTCAGCCATCACCAGAATGTTTGAAAGAAAAAAAAGTAAAAAATGTAAATTTTGGTTTGCCAATTTTTGTGGCAAACCTTTGGTAGTAGCGTGCTTAGTTCTATAATAAGGTGACCACAATAAGGTGCAATCGGTAAAGATTTTTTTCTTCTTCTAGTTTATTGTTTAAGGTGGATACTGAACTAACCGAAGTCTGAAAGGTCTTCGTTCTGGCCTTGTTTTCCTATCCAGTGATGTAAATTCCAATCCAACCCCATACGTTAAGGAGAAACTAATTCGATAAGAATGGCACAAGACAAGTTGACAGTTGCAACGTGAGAGCTGTAAATTCCTTCCAAAACTAGATTACTTGCTTCCTTTAACCCCCAACTTCCACACCCCCCTCTCCTTTTTCCACTTTCCTTTTTCTTTTTCTTCTGTTTTCTTCGAATAAAAATCTTACAAGTTGAAAAAAAAATGGTGCTATACAACTAAGTCTTCTTCTTAAAAGCATTTTTTCTTTTTTTAAAATAAAAAATTGTGGTCATTTTACAGCTTTGATTGACTTTGCTTGATAAACAAACTACGCAATTATCGTAAAGTGGAAGAAGACCTGCGATTATTTATTTGAATGATGGTCAACAGAATTTAGCAATTTGAGATGTCAAATCATTGTTTGCTTACCGTATGCCTTACTAGTGGATGTCAACAAAATGATTCTGTAATTCTAAGCATGGGCATAATTTGTAATGCTTCCCCATTAGTGTTGATTTTGAATCTATTCCTCTTAAAGCCACTGCCAAAAGCAAAGGCAAACACATGGTGGTTGTGTGAACCCCAACTTGATTTTGGGACCAAAGCGTGCCAATCCTTTCAAACCAAAATTGTCCTTTTCACCAAATCGTAAGCCTAACTTGGACACCCTCAGCTGCTTTAATATATTTAATTTAGAATATGTTGATGACAGAAGGTAAACCACGTCAAGGGAGATTTTATAATATTTTTAACTAAAGAATCATATGCTATAAACTTTACCGATAATTAAGGTTTGAAAGGACAATAATTTGCAAAATCTGGACACATTTATTAGAGAAAATGATTGCACTTCTTTACTCGGATGGAAATATTGAGTGTCCCACTGCTTTGGAAGCATAGATGCAAAGAAAAGATATGCCTCTCGGTTTGTCAATAATTGTTTCATTTCTTCATCAATATGTCTTCCTTTTAATTTAATTTTTGCAAGATTTTTTATTTTATTTTTAGTAACATATCATCTGTACAAACTACGACATTAGGGAATGGATTTGCTGACAAATCCTTTGCAAATCGCAACAAATACGTCAAACCATTAACCCACGATTTGTATTTTATGTATATGCCATATGTTTTGGGCCAGTTTGAGGGTCAAAATTCGAATGGCTCAAAAGTCACCGCGTCACAATATCTGAGCATCTTTATTTGAATCCTTTCCAGCACTGCCCTCTTCAACTTGTCTCCATATCCTCTTTCTTTTTTCAATTTCTCTCTATTTTTTTCATCATCTGTCCATCCTCGTTTCATTCTTTCTGTTCTTTGACTTTTGATTTTTCTTTGGTAGAAGCATGGGGGGAGGAGAGAATCTATTTGGACAAATGACAAGAGGTAGAGGGAGCATGCCTTCATGTACTTTGTTAAGATTTCTATAATATTAACTAATTAAAAATAATTTTAAATTTAATCTTTAAAATAATTATAATACTTGGTGCATGTGTATGAAAAGCATCAGTCGAGAGTGGTGAGTTCCTCCAATGAATAACACTATATCAGTGCCGTGAGAAATAATCCGCTCTTGGTCGAGAAATTTAATACTAGTACAGTAGTACCTAGTTCATCCTAAATTAATTATTATATTAGGTCCAAGTTATACTATAAAAAAATACTTATGTTATACTAATAACACACTCTTTTAAATATATTTTTATTACATGTTAAAATTTATTAAAAATTATAATAATCTTTTAATTTTGTTTCTTGTTTAATAAATTATACTTAATAATTTTATATTTTAATAACAGTTATTAATAGTGGAACGTAATTCCATTGTTCTCAAATATGAGAAAAAATATTTTTTTTCTATTTAATAGTACTATTTCTAAAATAATTATAAGAAAATTTTAACTACTATTTTTAAAATATTCTTAATTTAATTAAAGTTTTAATTTTATTTTGATTTTTTATTTCTGGTAATAAGTTTCAACGATAGATAAGTTAGGGAAAAAAATTAATTGAGATTTATTTAATTAAATATGATTAACTAATTTTTTTTTATTTATTTCTGGAAGATGGTAAAAAAATTTAACTATTTTTTTAACAATAGAAAATCAACTAATTTTCCTTGATATAGCATATTGAATACAAGAGGGAATTACATGGAAACAATTATTGTTATAATTCTCTAAAGAAGACCGAGCTAAAAGAATGAGCTGCATAATTTGCCTTTCGGCTTAAGAACTGAATCCTAAAGCCTGGACGAGAGTTGAGCTTCCGTTTGATATTATCTATAAAAATACCACCCTCATAAATGTTGGTATTAAGATCCCCAACTTGGTCCACCAACTCTTCACAATCAGATTAAAAAATGACCGCAGAGTATGGTTGTTGTTCTAACCATTTCAAAGCTCAGCATGGTATGGCCTCTCCTTGCACATCCATAATAGCATCAATCCAGTCAGCATACAGTTACCTTCCTCATCTCTCAAACAACATCCAAATCCGGTTTTGCCCAAATTTTTAAAAAATGCAATTCAGGTTGGAGGAAACCACATAGGGATTTGTTAAATGCAATACTGATTAATTAATTCTTTTAATTAGCATAAAACAATTTATTTTAAGAGCGGTTAAGAGCGGGTAAAATATATTAAAAAGATTTTTGTGACACTGGGCAAGTACCCAACACCAGAAGAACACTATTAAAATTAATTAGACTTTGAAATACAGAACAAATTGAAGATAAGTAGAATAAATACTTAGGTACCCTAAAAAAGTGAAGCTGATATACTTTCGTATTTACAAGTTATGAACACCCCTAATTATTCAATGGTATGTTTTTTGCTTTTTTCACAAGAATCCTAGGGCCGGCCCTGTTCAACGTTTCAGTTTGCCGACCTTCCATCCTAAAACTCTGAGAGGCTGCCACGTGTAGGGACGAGGTTAAATGTTGAGCGTCGTGAAACGCTCCACCATACAAGACTCATTCTCATTCCCAACGTATCCCTTGATATTTAAGATTTTTTTCCCATCATACTAGTACTAACATTTTGATACTCTAAATAATAATTAATTAAATAATTCAGAATTCATTCATGCCCATAAAATTATCATTTTACTGTTGGGAGAAAGAGAAAGAAAAGAGAATGGGTTTGAGGGTGCGAAAATCAATGTGATATATCGCGGGAGGCACCGCCCGCATGACTTAACCATACAATATTAAAAAAATCTCCCCCGAAACAAATTAAAAAAATATATAATAATAAGATAAATATAAAGGAAGTGTGGTTGCAACCCATAGTTCAATCCTCTTCATCCCTCTCCCATCACTTTTGTGTTTCTCTCTTCAGCTTCGTCTTTCATTTCAATTCTTTGTGGTTCAGAAACTCTGTACAGTTAATCAAACCCAACCTCACCTCACAGGTACTACTCCTACTACCACTTCCTTCTTCTTCTTCTTCTTCTTTTCAGACCTCTGCTCGGAACCGATTTCCTTTTATCCTTTTTCACTATTTCTATTTTCTAATCCATTTTAGAAAACATAAACCAAACACTTTTCTTTTCTAGATCTAACTCACTTTGTCGATCTCTCAAATATAACGATTTTTCATTTACTTAGAAATTTTATTATGTGAATATTTCTATGATTTTAGTTAGATCTGTAGGTGAGGTGTGTAGCTATGATAGGAGTTAGGTAGTTGAGATTTGAGTAACCCTAGGCGTGATTATTATTAATTTTCGTTGTTAGGTTTTTTGAATTTGACTAGATCTCAGCCTTGAGCTGTTCAAATAGTTAATAGTTATATTCATGTACGTTTACGATCTCGTTGAATATAATAATAAATTTGCTCTGACACTTGATTTGTTTATTCCTTTTGGTTTTTGAATTTTCGTTTGATGGCTGCCTGGTTCTAATTTGTGGCTTCTGCTATATATTATAACAGGTTTTAGTTGTTAATTAAATATATAGATAGAAATCCAAGGAAGAAGATGAAGCAGTTTGCCGTCCAAAACGTCGTCGTTCCATCCCACGATGAGATTAGCGTGGTTTGCCCCAAGCCCCGCCGCCTTGGCCTCTTCAATTTCCCCGTCAACGATCCTCCTGTGAGACCCTTCCGCTGGCATCTCAGGTATAATTAATTTGTTCTTCTTGTTCTAATTCTAAAATTGTCGTTGTTATTATTATTATTATTAAGCTTTGCATACTTTTTTTTTTCTTTGCAGTTGCCAGGCTGAGCCATGTGATTCAAACTCGTCTGGTTCAAATCCTTTGGACAACTTACTTACCAAGGTAATTCTGTTTTGATATTTTTTATTTTTTCATGGATTGTATGATTTGGGTTAACTTGTTGATTTGTTGATTTGATTTGTCTAAAATTGTTTTTGTGTTTTCATGGGTTTTGCAGGATGGTGATTTTGATGTAGAGCAATCATGGCCAGTGGTAACCTCGTCGCCCCCATTTTTCTGCGGGTCGCCGCCGAGCAGAGCAGTTAACCCTTTGATTCAGGATGCTCGATTTGGGGATGAGAATTTTTCCCCGCTCTCCCCCCCACCGTCGTGGGTGGTGGTTCCGGCGGCTACGTCGGGTCTGCCACCGTCTCCCTCTTCTTCTGCAAGGAAGGGAGGGTGTGTCCGAGCCAATTTTGGTAACAATCCTGCTGTGAGAATTGAGGGGTTCGATTGTCTTGACAGGGACAGGCGAAATTGCAGCATCCCTGCTCTGGCTTAGAACACCCTCCTCACGCGCCACACATCTCTTTGATATTAGGATTCAGTTCAACATATAAACATAACCACAGAAGATGAGCCTTCATACAATATAATACCCTCTACGGAGAAGAGTAATTTTGGATGCTTGAGAGTTGAGTCTAGAGGAAGAGATAAAATTTTATCTTGTCTGTTTGTAAATATGTTCAGTTAATCGGCCAGTGCATGTAAATGTCAATAGTTTGTCTTGTGTAGAGAAATATTGTCTAGTCTCCAAATAATGATAAGAGGGTTGATTTGGGTGTTAGATTCGCCCGTGCCCTATGTTTAGTAGTGTCCAAGGAAAAATACCATTCTCTTTTTTGTAAGTAGAAGTCTCTTGAGGATGGAGAATATTTCATTTTGATTTTCTTTTATGATGGGTCTCTCCTTGAATTGTAACTAGTAGCGGCTTAAGAAGCAAAATCTGTACAAAGGAATGGTTTGATTGGAGAATTTCAGCTCATGGGTCTTCGTTTGAAATGTGAACAGCATGAGCAAAGTTTTATTGCGTAAAATGAAAAAAGCTTGTTTGTGTTTCTTGCCTGTCGGATAACAATGACAGAATGACTTCTAATTTATTTGATTGAAATTCTGCGCTGATAGCTGTCTTTGCTTATGCTTTACGCGAAGGATTAAAAAGATCAAAGTGATGGAATTTGAGATGAGGTGGGACGGAGGCTAGGGTACGAAAGGAAAATCCAAATCCAAGCGTAACTTACGAAAGTTATCGTATTGATTTTAATTTTGATCAAATGGTTGTTATTTTTTAGTTTTTCTTTTTCTTTGCCTCATTTTCCCTTTCTACCCTTATCTTTTTTCTCTTTCTTCTCTCTCCGCATTTTCGTCGCTGTCGTTGCCCTCTGCCGCCGTCCACCAGCACGACACCATACACGTTCGAAGCACCAGCACGACACCAGGTCGACGCGTGGAGAGCTTGGTGAAGTTATTGTCTTGGTAAACAGCAAAGTTCGCGTCTTTGTGATGCTTCTCGAGGTTGAACCTCACCTCTGGGAAGCAGAGGAGCTTTGAGGAGGCGCAGAAATCCGGCAGCCACGTGGAGAGCGAGTTCCCAGAGACGAGCTTCACGAAAGCCGCCGCCTCCGTCGCGCTCAGCGGCGACGCCTTTGATACTACAAACGGTGGCTTCGGCAACCCGCTGCGGAGACCAATTTACGATGTCTCTGTCGCTGACGTTCGTCAAGCAGGCCACGTGGATTGGCCAGGGTCTTCTTCGGCTAATGATACCTCGATCCTGAAGCCTTCGAAGTGGCAATGGCAGGAATAAAACAATTGAAACCTTCTCCTCGCTTCTTCCGGTGTCATCATTTTAAGAAAATTAGAAACCATATGCAACAGAATATTTGGTGGGGTTGAGTGAAGAAGTTCGTTCTTTATCAGAAAAAGGGTTCTATAATTTCTGTTATTTATTGGTTTTCTATTGTTCATTTTGTGCAGAGATTTATACCTTTGATATTGTTCTTATTCAGTATCAACGTTACATTAATTTTTCCATTATTCTGGTTCCTATCATTATCAACCTCATATATATGATTAAAATATATATGTTCATGGAAATTGCTACTCCAAACAGCACCACCTCGGGAGGATGATGCATGATAGGGAGGAGCCAGGGGCGGAACTAGGGGGGCTAGGGTGGGCCACCGCCCCCCCCTAAAAAAATTAATAAAAAAATAAAAATGAAAGAAAAAAAAAAGAGGAAAGAAAAAATATTAAAAAAAGGTAAAAGGAGAACAAAAAATATAAAGAAAACTTAGTAAAAAAAGAAAAAAAATATGAAAACAATAAAAAGGAAAGAAAACATAAAAGAAGAAAAAAATATATAAAAAGGAAAGAAAACATAATAAAAATAAAATGGGATAGAAAGATAATAGAAAAAGGAAAGAAATATGATAAAACGAAAAAAAATAATAATAAAAAGGAAAAGAATAAAGAGGAAGAGGGAGAAAGAACACTATAAAATGGAGAGGTCTGAATATAAAGGAAACACAAATCCCAAGAGAACAGAAGGAATCAACAAAATTGTTTCATTTGGTAAACCAGTGAAAGAGAAGAGTTTCAGGTATTCCTTCATTCATTTCTTTTTCCCTATTTTTCCCTTTCTTCTTCTTGTTGTTATTCTTCTAAAATAAAATAAACTACTATTTGCACCCTTATTTTTACACATGTACCTCCTACCATGTTGGGATGAACCCGTTTTTATTAAATCTGAAACGAAATAAAAAAAACATAAACGACTGTTTCGATTGTTAATGTTGTACAATGTGTTGTGTGTATCTCATTCAAAATGTAACAGTGATTTACTTTACGCGATTGCTATTGATATTTGATATTGTTTGTGATTGCTGCGCAGAAAAATTATGGGGAAGGGTGCTACTACCATTGGTGCTTATTTTAAGAGAAAAAATGTTGTTGAATTTTATAGGATAAATATCTTTTGTGCTACAATTGATTATCAATTACAAGAATTAAATAACAGGTTCAATGATAATACTGTTGAATTACTTGGTTTGAGCATGACTTTAGATCCAAGAAACAAGTATAAGTCATTTAACAGTGATGATATTTGCAAACTTGTTGATAAATTTTATTTTAGAGATTTCACATAACAGGAAAAATTACATTTGAAAATGGAGTTACAACATTTTGAGCTTGACATTCCTAAACATCCAGATTTGATTAATTTATCAATAACATTTGAATTATGTTAAGGGCTAGCAAGAACTGGAAAGTCCATCATTTACCCTCTTATTGATAGAGTGATTAGACTTGTACTCACTCTTTCAGTTTCTACAGCAACTACTGAAAAATCTTTCTCAGCTATGAAGATAATCAAGATCAGATTTCAAAATAGAACGGAAGACCAATTTCTTAATGATTCTTTGATTACATACATTGAAAAAGAAATTGTTTTGAGTTTTAGCACAGATTCAATTATAGATGATTTTAACAATATGAAAACACGTAGAGTAATAGTCAAGTCATGAAGTGATTTAATTTCTGTAATAATTTTTTTTTATATTAGATTTGTATTGTCTTCAGAATACTTTTATTTATGATATAATTTTTTTTATATTCGTCCCCTCTCAATAAAATTTCTGGCTCCGTCACTGGGAGGAGCCGGTGTGCTGATGCCATTGCGAGTGCGGTGTGGTACGGTGAAGGACAGGGTAATTTGGTAAATGGCTGAAAAAAAGGAAAAAGATAAAAGAAAAAGAAAATAAAAATAACAACATCCAACGGTGCAGGTTGCTTTCGTAAGTTACTCTTGAATTTTCATTTCGTATCCTAACCTCCGTCATGAGGCGGCGCGAGTGATTGTTTCTTGCCGAGACGACAAAGCAAAAAGGTTTTATGGCGGTCTCACTCATCTAACTCTAACCTGTTCTGTTAGCTCGCTGGGGTGTTCTGTCCACGCGCTTGTGGTTTTTTGTGTGGTCACAGTCAGAGATCTGTTGGAATTTGTTGACTCCGTTCTTATCGTAACCGTTTGTTTGGTTGAAACTTGAAAGCACGGAGAAGAACTGCTTCTTTGTTGAACTCATATTTAATACTAGTATTTTTGAAAAACTTATTCATATATTATAGTATAATTTTCTTTTCATAAACTCTTTTATAAATTGTTGTGTTTAAGTAAAGAAAAATTCAGTATATTTTATAGTTATAAGATATAAGATATTAAAATTATTTATTTTTTTAATATTTACTTTATAAAATATTAGAATATTTATAAGAATATGTAATATTGTTTTTATATATAGTTTTTGTAAAAATTTATGATGAGTATGATTCTATCTTGTTTCATGTTTGTGCATTAATTAAAATATCGAAAAAATAAATAAATTACACTTAATCTTCTGAAATTATATATTATACTTCTGTCTTATATATACTTTTGTAATTGACTATTAAGTCGGATTTACAAGTTTGTTGTTTGGGAATATTTTTAGTAAAATGTCCAACAATTTTATTTTTATAATTAGGATATAAAATAATATTTTTTAATTAAAGTGCTACATGGTAGAGCATAATTATAATAAAAAATAGATGTCAAATCTATTATCAACCACCATTTTAGAATCCAACTCAAAAGCAAAATCCTATTAATAAAAAGGAGTTCCCTGCATTCTTGAATGATAGCTTCGGGCCCAAACTTGAAGATGTCATCCTTCAGATGTCAAATCTATTATCAACCACCATTTTAGAATCCATCTCAAATAGTTACTTCTGCATACCTAGTTTGTTGGCCCAGCAGATTGCATACAGTAAATTCTGTAGCTTCCCCCTTCGTGAACTAGCATCATGGGCAATGACCTACTAGTTTTAGCCATCATAAACTGACCTTGATCATTTCTAAGTTCAGGAACATTATTTTAGAAGATGTACATATGAAAATGAACATTAGTCTAAACTCATCCTATTCTGTTTATGAGTAGTTATATTCATCCCACTCCCTCTTTTACAACTCAATTTTCTCTTCTTTTTCTGAAAGTAACTCAATTTTCTCTTATATCTGCATTTTTTATCATATCACATTATAATCGTTATTTGGCTTTTATAATAAATTTATTAAAAAATAGCTTTGGAACTAATCATACTCATTCGCATACCATTATTACGTTGGTAGCTAGTTGTGCTTTAATTCCACTGTCATGTTGCATTTGCATCCTTACAGACAAGATTTGCAAAGAAAAAAACAAATTATGAACAACAAAATTTTTGCCTTGCGGAAATGCATTAAAAGACTTGAATAAGAATTTAAAACGAGGAAAGTAATTTATAGAAAATTTGAAATTCTTTAATTTAAAATTTATTGTTTAGATGTTTTTATATGAAAAATATAAATTTTGAAATTTTAAAATATAAATTTAAATAACTAAAAATATGAAATTTTAATTTTCTTTTAAATATGAGAAATTGAAATTTATTCTTCTATAAACACTCTGTAAGACATCTTAGATTTTCATGACAAAGAATTTGTCAGACAACAACATAAGAAATTTAATTTCTTTATCTAAATATAAAATTTTAAAGATAAATAAATTTAATTTTTTAATTCAAACACCAAATTTTAAAAATAAAAAAATTAGATTAAAATAAAATTACCATTGACTAATGACAACACAAAGGTCTTCCATGTAAGTTTGATTTGTATGTACTCCTGTAGTATCTATTTGTGGGAGGAAAATAAAATTTTGGAAAACAATTTTAATTAAATAATCAAGGTTTAATCTGTTGATGCAATGGAGGTGACTGTTTATGTCTTTTAATCTCTCTATATTAGATTAAAATAGCTTAGTGGAACTAATCATACTCATTTTCGTACCACTACGTTTGTAGCTGGTTGTGATTGAATTCCACTATGATGTTGTATCAATATAGAGAGGCAAGTTTTGTCAAAAAGATATTTCATCTTTTAAAAGTCAAATATGTTTTTTAGATGAGCACTTTGAGGGTTTATTTTTATTTTTATTTTTTAAAATATTTTATTTTAAAAATTTCAAGATTTAAAAAATATATATTAAAAATAAAACAATCTAAAGTGTCATCCTGTTTTCATTTCTTCATTAAAAAAATCAAAAATATTGATTTGTTGTTTTGAGTTTTGAGTTTTGAGTTTGTTTTTTAAAATATTTTCTAAATTTTAAGGAAACATCTTTTATTTCCTGTTTTCTTTAAATATGAAAACCAAAAACATTCAAATAAAGCATCCTTTAATTTTACAGTATGTATGAAAAGTCTTTATTGATGTGTTGGTTTGTGTGAAAAGATCCTGAAAATAAAAAGAAATGAAATAATAAAATAAAGTAAAACTCATATTTTCAAATTTTACTTTAATTTAAATTCTTTCATCTCAATTCACGTATTTTTAGTCACTGGTCGGACCCAAAACGAATTTTGTTGATGGAGGCAGCGCAGGTACCAAATCAGCAAACTGGAGCCAACCTGGCTGGCAGGACGTATTGTCCAAAGGGGTATCTTCGGAAGATGATGGCATTTGACTTGGGATTACTACAAACAGGAAAAATCATATTGCAATTATTCATGTATCTATTGCTGGGAAGTGGGAAGGGTTAACGTAACGTTGGAGACTTTTTTTTTCATCACTTTTAATCTCTGTATACAAAATTAAAATTAACAGATAATTTTTTAACATACTTTCTTTCAAAAAATGACATGCATTGTTTTAACTTGATTACTTAATAAATATTTCTTAAAAGTTAATTACACTTACATTGTTTTTGTTGCTTCTATTATTTATTTTTAAATTTAACTATAATGAATTATATATTTCATTTGTAATTTAAACTAATATTTTAGCTTGTTCATTGCATAGGACAAATAATTATTTTTATAGAATTAAAGTTAACAAAAAATTAATATTACTATATTAAATATATAAAGCATATTATAACTAGAAATCATAACATAATCTCAAAAACACCCTATAAAAGAAAAAGAATATATATATATATATATATATATAGCTTTTATATCATAATTTTTAAATACACCTTATACATTTTTCATTTTATATTTTATCACATCATTCATTGTATTTTTTTTCTTTTTCTTCTCTTTTTCCTCGTCTACACTCCAAGGTTTAAGATTGTATTAGTAAAATATATTGGGATAAATTTATGTTGGTCTCTATTTAGTCATTTGTTACTGTGTGAACCAAAACTTGGCTTGATCAAGTTTAATAGGACTGGGTAAATTATATTTGTTGACATAATAGATATTTTTTAACTTTATGAATAGTTTCCTCTTAAGAAAACTTTATGAATAGTAGAATCATATAATTAAAAAAAATACAAATTTAAATTAAGGTATATCGTTTGTTATATTCTTCTAAATAAAAAATTATGTTATGCAAAATTTTATTTATTAAGTGAGAAAAAAATATTACTAATAAATAATTATTAAAAAACAAATTTAAAAATAATAAAGCATAAGCTACTTTGAAACACTTCCATATATATACCTATTTTTAAAACACATTGAATCTAATTTATAAATATTGAATCCGTCAAAAGTTAACTTCAAGTGCTCGCACTAGATCAATGAAATAGGATGAATCTTGAATATCTTACTAAGGGGCACCTAGCTTTTTTATATATAAAAAATACAAGCAACTTTCTCATATGTGGAAAGAATTTCATTCTATTTTGCATTTTCCATTTCAAATAAATTATATTTATAATTCAAGTTGGCCAAGTGGTTTAATATTTTTTTAAGATTACGAAATGTTTAATATTATTTTAATGTGAAATTAATTATTTTTTGGCTCTTGAATGTAAAGTCTTTTTATAAAAAAAATTAAAATTAAATTAGATCAATAGGTTTGACTAATTGGATTGTGCATCATCACGTCATGAATTCACACAACCTAATAAATTTTACTTAACTTAATTTTAGTTTATATATTACTTAATGCTATTACATAATATTTAAAACATATATTTAATTATTAAAGGTTGAACTTAAATTCAACCACAACTAAATTACAAAATGAGAAATCAATTTTTTTATCAATTTAATGATAAAACTATTGTTTCGAATAGGTTTTGAACTAGTGATGCGGGTAAAATTTATTCTCCACGTAAAAGTTAATTTAGATGACATTGGTATCGTAATGGTGGTCCCCCGCTTTGAAGAGTAGAAATTTCTTAACTGGGCCGGAACCAAATAAGCCCGTGAAAAAGAGAAGCCCATAATCTGACAATGCCTATTGGGTCCAGCACATACTCATTATAAGCTTTCCTTTCTGTCCCTCACTTTGTCTGTAATAGGCTCTGGCCCACTTACTGGTTCCTGAATACAGTACATGCTTCTTATGTAGAGAACTATGATCTGTCAGGGCATCAAACTTGTCATCTTACTATGATTACAATTTTGATGCTATATTCTAGGAGTTCAATACCATAGAGGCATTTCCACTGGATTATGTAAGCTCGTTGAATTTCGGAAGTACACGTGTCCGTATGCAACTTCTATTCTCATTTATGCTGCTTCATAATATACTACTATATGATGGTGGCGGTATGGTATCATAATGCTAATTCCTACTGATAAATATCATCATTAGCGGTCGGTCCGGGTCCATTTAACTGTGATAATTTGCAGTGTCATACCCGGCAAGAATCGAGACACAAAGCATTGAGTGTTGCCAACAATCTCCACAATCCATGGAATACACAGAGATAGAGCTACTTGCTTCAACAATCCAGCTGTATAATAATATAAGCTACTGTGAATGCGTGTCGCGCGCGATCCTCGATGAATAATATTTATAGTTTATAGTTGAAACCTAAAAATTAAAGTTAAGTTTGGGATCGTCGTGAGTTTTTTTATTTTTGGTTTTTAATATAATTTTTAAAATAAAATGTGTTTAATTAAAATAAAGTTTTAATTGATTTTAACTTGATTATAAAACATTTTTAATTTCATTTTCAAAACATTTTTTTCTTCTAAATTTGAATTAGTTTTCAAAAACACATATTTTTGTTATTTAATAATGATTATCTTTATCATTGTATTGTCATCTTTGGCTTTGTCACCAATAATATCTCATATCAGTATTGAAGTCAACATTATTATTGATAGTTTCATATTTGTCATCGCCATTACTATTATTATTGGTATCATAATTATTTTTATTATCATTTTCATTATCATCATTGTTATCACTATTATTATTGTTGTCATGTCATTACACAAACAAAACTAAAATATAATATAATTTTTAAAGAAATTAGAACTTGCAATTAAAAACAATCTTGATGACCCTTAATTGATAACTAAATTTGTTAACTCAAAATTATTAAATTAATTTATTGAATTATATGTGTTTAACAAAATTATTTGTCAAAATAGTTAATAAATGTAAAATAACACATTACATATTTATATAATATCTTATATGAATTTTATTTTTTTATAAAAAATGTGTATGAGTTAACTTTATAGAAAATATGAATCAAATGGTGTTTAAGATTCTTTTACTACCATAATTATGCGATGGATATTAATTGTTCTGTTACACCTGCAGTATTTAATTGGAGCTCATTATTTTTCACTTTAATTCCTTTTAATAGAAGTAAATATAATTGGATCAAATTTAATTATTATAAAAATTATTAACAATAATAAGATATTTTCATAAAATAATTTAGGATCGAGTCTTCCTAATTGCGTGTTAAAAGTTATGTATAGACAATTATAATACCTATATTTCGCTCCTCACGCGCACACATGCATAATTTTTTTTGTTTTTATTCTTTTTTCGGCATCTTAAAGATATTTGTTGTTATTTTCCTAATCAAGTTTTATTGTAGTTATTTTATATGTTGTCTTTTAAAAAAAATCGGAGGATGACAATAAATCGGTTGGGTCAAGTAATTTATGTAAAGTTTGAAGTCCGCCGAAGTAGGGCGATCTCCAATTGGGCATGGTTGACTTGACAAAGATGAGAACCTAAATATACTTAATGGAGTACTTTAGTAGTTATCGGAATGATAATGAATGAAGGAACAGTTGTAGGATATTAACCATTAAAATAACAGTAGTTGTCAAAATTGTTTGGAAAGTGGCCCACAAAACAATTTGGCCTTTTTGCCGACAGTTGAACAACGAGAAGAGAGCATGCATGAAATGAAACAGTTGAAGGCGTAGGAAGGTGTAGGCATGCTGGCTGGTGGCTAGCTAGCTTTGTGTATTTGGGTAAAATATTACACTTGAGGCAAATGTATCTTTTGTAAAAATATTATTACTCATATTTTTATTTTTATCCATTAAATTTGTATTTAATCCTACATATTATATTTTCAACTTAAATCCAAATCTATGTTCTAAGACACGCATATGTCACATTCATCTCTCTCTCAAATTCAATACCAATGTTTTTAACTCGGACCGATCCGACCAGTCGGACTGTGACTTAGGGATCGGACCGGATCGGATTGACATTCTGATTGATTATGTTAGTAAACTGCTTTGACTCATTTGAATCAGTCGGATTTTATCGACCTGCTGACTTGGCAACTTGGATCGGGTCAACATTTTTTCCCCTCATTGAAACGACACTGTTTCATACTTTTAGGTTTTCTTCATTTTCTTTCTCGTGCAACACTGCACAACCACAACAGTCTGGGACACTCTCCCTTCATCGCGCAGTAGGTTCATCACGCCGCTCTCTTCTTCCTCCTGCAGTCGCGCCACTCTCTTCTTCCTCGCGCAGTAGGCCGCGCCGCCACTTCGCTCAAGGTTAGAATCTAGACACTTTTGTTATTCCTTCACTCAATGCTCTCATCCTATTGTTGTTTATTTATCTATTACATGATGACTATGTGCATTAATGTGGGTTTAAATACTCTATCCATTAAATTTTGGAAGTGCTAATTCATCTTTTAGTTACTATTTATTTGTTATTTTTCTTCCCTCAATTCAATTTTAGGATTTTGTTCTTCTTTTCCCAATTGCTTGGTCGTAACATAAACATAATCTGCTAATTGCTTTAAAAGCTTTGCTTCCTATATGAATGATATAAAATTTCTTATGAGTCTTAATTTATGAGCCTTCACTTAATAATTGTTTTAAACTTATTTTATTTAGCTTATGTTTATGATATTTGTTATTTGTTTGTTTGAACTTGGATAATGATTTTTTTTAACATTTTGGTATCTAATTATCTATGACTCTATGTTATGGAATAATATTAATTTTTGATTTTTTATAAATATTTTAACACATTATCATGCAGTTCAACCGGTTCGACCACTAACCAAGTCATGCGGGTCAATTAGTGACCTACTGGTTCAGCCACTAACTCAATAACCTAATACCCTGACCGGATTAGTCACCTAGTCAATTTTTAAAATAGTGTTCAATACTGCCTCTTGGCCAACATGCACGACCTCCGTTAATTTGCTTTTGTTGTCAAGCCATAAAACAAAAATAGGGTTAATTACGAAAATGACAAATTTTTTAAAAATGACCATAATAAGTATTTTTAAAGATAAAAAAATAGATAAATTATATTTTGATATATAATTTTACAATGAAAAAATAGTATATCAAAACACAATTTCAGTTTTTATTTGTTTAAAATATTTTATCTTTCTAAGAATTGAAATTATATGATAAAATATTATTTTATTTTTTTCTTCTTATTTTTAATGAAATCATATGGTAGGACATGATTTTTATATTTTTTTTCTTTTTAAAATTGAAATTGTATTATAGTGCAGGATTTCAGCTATTTTTTAAATAGATTTTATTTTTATGTTAAAATTTATGATTGTTTAAACAACTAAAAAAAGTTAGTGCATAATTAAAAAAAACAAGAGAGAATTGCGTAATTTTAGAAAACTCTCAATAATAGTTAATGCAGTTTATTCGTATAAAGTATTTCTTCCCTTCCACTATATAGTAATAATTTTATGAAATTAATTTTATTATTATTAATTTATTTTTAATTTTTGCAATACATATTATTAATATTATGTAAAATATAATTGAAAGAAGTAATCAATATTATGTTAAAAAACTAAAATATTATTTCATCAGATCTTAAATAGAAGAATTATTTTTATTTAATATTATTATTTTAAAAATAATGTTTACTTAATTGAAGTGTTAATTTTACAAATTTTTTATTTTTAATATCAAGTTCGGATTAGTTGAAATTTTTTACTTTTTAATTAAAATTAATATAATTTAATGTGATTAATTATTTTTTTATTTTGTGTGAATATATTTTTTTCACCTTATATTTAATACGAAAGAAGTAATTGTTTTGGATTTTTTTATAACACGACTATTATTATTGGGGAAGTGAGTAAAATTTTTCTTAGTATTATATCTCGAAACTTGAAATTTCCATCCTAACAAGATTTACCTTCCCGATAAAATAAAATTGACAGCACTTCTCTGATTTCTTGCAAGTTTTTACAAAGTATCTTTTAAAAAGGGGGAAAGTGATCAAATTGATGAAAGAAAGAAGCAAGTTGCAACAACTTGCAACAGCGAACCGCAAGCTTTGAGGCAGCGTCATGTGGATGCATGATTCTAAGACGATTCATTAGGCAAAATACTAGTAGTGGTGATAACCGTAAAAAAAAAAGAAAAGAGTGGGAGAAGCTTTGGTTAATTTAAAACAAAAACTAATAGGCAGCTCATTGTCACCGAAAAATTCATTGCACTAGGCCTACCTATGAAAATGAAAATGAAAATTATATGGGCCAGATGAAGAGTTTGACTTGGTTCTAACTCTTAACTTACGGCTCTTGGTACTTGACCCCTACTCTGTCTCAAAGGTGGGTCTTTTTGTCGTTATGTTCCAAATTGGAGCAAAAGGGAGGTGCCGGTAAATCACATGAATATCCATAATATTATTATGACTGTCATAAGGACTGCTCACATCACATCACACCACACCACCACGACACAGCTTGATTACAAAATTGTCCACACTCTACACTCTAGATTTCTATACCGGCTGCTGCTGGCACCTAATCTGATCCCTCCTCTATAAATACCGTCAATTCCTTTTCACTTTTCCATTGTCCACCAAGACTAGATGAAGAGGCAGAGAGGCATGAATGCTCTTAGGCCCACCATTAATAATAATCCTCCCATTGTCGAAGATGTAGCAGCAGCAGCTGCAATGGGGAAGAAGAAAGTGAAGAAAGAGGGTGAGCAGAAGGTGGTGAATATTATGGTGGAAGAAGAGGAGAGAAAGGAAATTATTACTAGTAGAGACAACATGCTGGGTGGGTATTTGCAGCAACATCAACAAGGTGGCATGCTGATGGGTTGGAATTGGGAGGAGAATATGAATATGCCATTGGTGGGAGGTGTTGTGGATGAGCAAATGTCATGGGGCTTCACTTGGTTCCCTGGTTGGGACATGGACTTATTGGGGGGGTGATGCTTTCACTGCCTTGTACAATGATGTTCTTTGGGATGATGATATCTGGAATCTCAACAACCAAATTCCAATTCCCTTAGATACAACCAAGAGGTTTCACTTGGAGTAGAGTTGGTTCTTAAGCCTGAAATGTCTTTATGTTTCCTTTAGCTACTAGGAATGGAATTCCAGTGTTTTCTCTTTAATTTACATAGTATGTTGAATGTTGAATTCACTGTTTTGTTAATGCTAATTCGGCTCATCAAGATTCCAGACCATCTACTTTAAGCTTCTTTGTTTGACTTAGTAAGTATTACATATACGCCAAATCTTGTAACTTGGTAATAATTTCAAGATAATCAGAAACATGTTGGTTAATGGGAAATGAAAACTTCTTCCCCAAATCTGATGCGAATCGGTAAAGTGTTCCCGGAATATTGCTACCCTCGGTTCCAAACTTGACCAGATGTGAAAATTTTGGAAAGTATGTCCAAATGTTGCTACTAGTTATTGTAATATACTCTTCTCTGTTATAATGCTTCAGCAGAATATTTGGTATTCCATTTGTTAAAATTGGCGAGTTTGGGGTTAAAAAAAGGTTACGAAAGAGCATTGTATTTTGGAAATTGGTTCCTCTTCTTAATAGGAATGTGGAAATGGAAGACACTGCCATTTCCACTAGGGGAAACTTGGCTAGAAGAAGATTGATTGTTGGTCCAGATTGTTCTGTGTGGTTTCCGTAGTTGATTCATCCATGACCAACAAGACTAGTGTGCTATTGCTCTGCTTCTATGTTTATTATTCGCTGGTCAATATGGTAAAAGCAGCAATGCATGGCTCCAAATCCTACGTTGCCTCTTGAAAGAGCATAATACTGTAGCGAAGAATATCTAGCTCTAGCAATAAACGAATCTATAGGCCTGTCAAATCCAGGAAGTGCTTCTGGAGTCAGACAACATGACCCTTGTTTTAGACGTGTAGGGGATAAACTTAGCTTGGGGACATTATTCATATTCCTTATCTTGAAGAATCTTATCTTTAATTCAACACACGATGTTATGATTTTGTTACGCAAAACCAAAGTATGGTAAAGTTTAAAGTGTACTTCTGATTTTTTTTTTAATATTTTTTTCGAAAGAATAGTCATGAAATTTGTTCTAAGTTTGAACAATCCAAATTGATGGCTTATTTATTTTGAGGTTCACTAATTTTGTTGAACGAGTCAAATTATGTCATCTCATTTCTATACTCAAGTTATTTCACTGGAGGGAAAATGTCTTTTCCTTTGCCCACTGCCCAAATCAGTTATAATTTTGACTCCCAAATTCGTCATTCATTGATCCATCAATTACATAATCAGCATGCTAGTGAGTAGTGATCATGAATCTCACTTTTAAGAAATGACTTTTTTGTATAGGTGGAATCCAATGAATAAAACAGACATCCAGAAGAGCTAAGGAACACAAAGCATGGTTGTACAACTTAAAGAAACATTTGAAAACAACGACAACGATTAAAAAGGCCTAATAAGCTTTTGTGTTCAGAAACCAGTGCTTATACAGGCAATGAAACTGATGCACTGCACTTGGTGTCACTTGTTGAATCCAGTGATTCGAAAGAAAACAATGGGGTGTTCACTCTAAATTTTCTCCAATTTCAAACCTAGTTAACTAACATATGTATCTCTAATGCACATTCTAAGCAAGCTACTACTCACTACTCAGTTTCATTAGCAAATGGATGATACAGGGGAGAGGGGGCAGAGAGGTAAGAGGTAAGAAAAAGTCTCAAAAATCATAGGTGCCAATTGCAGGGCACACATGACAGAGGAGGCAAAAGAAACATGTTTGAGAAATTGAATATTAGTAACTAAAATTTCAAGATCCTTGATATTATAGTTAATGGATTCAGGAATTCATTGTGGGGTATACAACATTTTTCAAAAATGTTTAATGCACATTTCTTTGGCTAGTCTAGGAATGAATAATAAACATCTAGCAACTGATTTCATATTCTAACCGACCGTAGCCATACATTATTTCCATGCAATTGATAATTAGGTTTTGTCATCAATAGAAGGTGTCAAATCAATTATTTAACATGTTTTTCAAATCCAACATCCTGCGTTCTCCTCTCAGTTTCAAAGCATCAATGTTGAAGGACACTTCTATAGTCATGTACCTTTGTAAGCTGCTGCCCATCGAATACCTTTTTTATTTATTACTATTATTATTATTATCAAATGCACACTCCAAAATTGAGGACATTTGAGGGTGTATAAGTGTATTAATTGGAGTTGGAGGGTACTGATTACTGAATGAAGGGGTTCGTAGCCTTATCATCAAGCACTACCCTAAGTAGCATGTGGGAAGGGTCATTGTCTTATCTAATGTGTTGGATGGGAGCATGAATTTGACTATAGTTGTTGGTTTATTCTTGTGTACGTTCTCTCATCTTGACCCTTCTTTCTCAGATGCGGCCTATTGGTCGGAAGCCTCGTATTGACAGAAACTCAATTATGATATGAGGGGTGACTCACGAGACAATGATTGGACCAACCACCCTTCTGTTGTAACTTGTAACACGTCATACGAAAATGATAAGAACAAGATATATATTTAATCACCCTACAATTTATTTGCCTCCAAATCTTAAATACCATATCTGGCAAAAGCCAAGTGAACACTTAAAACACAAGCTAAATTCAAGGCCACAATTATTGGAAAAAAATAAAAATATTGCAGTTAAAAAAAGAATGTGCAATAAGCACAAATATTGCAGAAATTCAAGGCATTGTTACTATGGAATCTAGTTTAATAAGTAAAAATACTTGAAGACTTTGTTAGTGTTTTAAGTGGTATTAAAATGATAAAATTATTGTTTTTTCGTAAACATTATGCATAATTTATTAAATGTTTAATTGAATATTTGAATGTTTAAATTCAAATTTTAGTGTAAATACTCATTATCGTTCTTAAATTATTAGGCGTTGATAGTTAAGCTTTTGAAAAAAACAAATTTATGTACTCGGATTT